>CM030836.1:11313691-11696191 GCA_018105865.1 Metaphire vulgaris
AGACCTTCCAAATACTGCAATTTATATTTTTCATGCAATAATTATAATTATAATTATCAAATACCCATTTGCCAGCTCCTGGAGCTAATGTTGTTTCATCCGTGTAACTTGTCTGTGATTTTGACATAAATTTACATCACTAACAAAGTCTTATTGATACCAGTTGGCATTAAACTAATCAGGTCTGTGATAAAATGATGGAAGTCAATTACTGACTAAGTCAACCATTGAATGTTGGTTGGAAATCCATACATCATGATTCTATCCTACACTACAGAATTCAGCAAAACTTTATCATCAATCATCAATCGAAAGTAAAATGAAAATTTCAAAAATTTTTAATCTTTCTATCAGTTACTGATCGTGCACAGATTATGCATGAGTAGCAATAACAAACAACATACTGTTAATGATGTAAGACAAATTGAGGCTCTTCTGATTTTCTTGAAGCACATTCAGATAGAATGTCGCTCTGTCCCGCACTTCGTCATCAGTATCGAACTGGCATCTACAAAAAGATCTGCTTACTGTACTACTGGCAATAATATTAAATTCTATACTGCCACTTGCTGAATCTCTCATGAATCACAATTAGTCATCAATATCTGCAAGAAAAATGAAAATATCGTTTATAAAATTAGCGAAACTTTCAGAAACAAAGAGAACACTCCTGAAACTTATTTATCTAATGCTCAATTGGTAATGCAGTGTAGCATCAATCTAAAATATCTGTAAAATGTATACATCAACCTTTCAAGAAGAACAAGAACGCTTGGCAGAAGCTGGTCACACTGTGCCCCAAATTTGGCCAATGCACTAACAGCAGCTGAAAATACAATGAACCCAAGGAACTGAAAAGCATTTCTCAGTTTTTACAGCATTAATGGTAATAGAGAACAACTTCTCAGAAAAAAACAGAATAAACCCAAAAACAAAAAATGTGGTAGAGCAATTTATTATATATAATAACATGAAATGAAATTTTAATACTTACCAGTATTGTAGTAACCCCAGTCAATGATGATTATAAGAATATAATTTCATTATAAAAAATAGATAATTCTGTGAAAACAAAGATTTATAAAGACAAACATTTACAAGACTAACCTGCTCTAACTGCTGGATTCTCCAGAATAACTCGGTTGTAGATGAATCGAATGTACTTGAATGGCTGAGGAGTCCTGGGACCCTCGCGACCAAGAAGATGAAGAATACGTGTGGCCAAGACGGTGTGCTCACAGTCCTCAATGAATTCACACAAATGCGCCAAGCCAGCCTCCTTTGCTTCAGCATTCTCCTCTATTATGGATATGATCGAATCCACAATTGCCCGTTTGTATTCAAATCCACCCTAAGGCCAAAATAATAACAGCTACAAGACGATTGAAATAAACCTATGCCCTAAAGACAAACAAAGCAACAAAATGAACTTCTACATGATTAGATAAAATGCAATGTCAAAATTAAAAGTAACTACGATAAGAAACGAACACAGGTAATAAATATTTCAAATAAACAAGGACAGAATTCATAAGTCATCATACACATTGCTGATAGATATATCAGATATGACAATAAATCTATTAAAACTCAAGAGAATTCTGTTTAATCTGGAAATAAAGAGAAATAAAGATCAGATATGACTTACCTCTTCTCTCAGCATAGAAGACAAAAATCCCATCATGACACTGTGCTTACGTGGGAACTTTAGACAGAGCGACCTGTTACAACAAGCAACACAAGTTTCAACTAGACATCTAATCAAATAAAATTTAAAAACTGTGCAATGACTATATTTTACAGTAGTCTATCTAGCAACAGTGCATGGACATTCATCCAAGTTAGAACAGACAAGCAGTGAATATAGGGCCCAAAGAGGCCAAATTTAACCCCAAAAATGAAAATATTTGCATCAAAATACAAACACAATTTCAAATTAAAAAATAATTATATATATATATATATATATATATATATATATATATATTTTAAGTTTTGCTTCCTGTCTATGTCAACTATGATGCAAATTTCCAAAAATGTACTGCAAATGCCATCTCCTTCCAAGTTAAATATAACTATAAATGAAATTCAACAATATAAAACGAGTTATGATCCAGAGGTGGAAAGTGAACTGACCTTATGGCTTGTACGACTACAACTTTAAACTCATCCGGAATTTCTGACATAAACGAAGTAATCTGCTTCATCAGTCGATCAACGCTGCTCTCATTCCCAGTCTGCGATCATCAATACATGCAATACAAGATAAAATTTAAAAAGGAAATACACAAGGCAACTGCTGTAGAAATTTTCTCTTTAATTAATTTTGTAAGAAATAAAAACTTCAAATTACTTATTTCAAAGAACAATTTGACAAAGTAAACTAAATATGACAGTTCAGAATTACATCAGCCAGATAATGCAGAATGGATTTATCACTATACTTAGTCGGTATAACTCTTGGAATTTGTATCTCAAATCACTTCTGAAAACATGATTTTTTTCTACATCCACAAACCTGTTTTTGGAAATGAAAGACTAATTCAAAGACTAATTCAAAGTATATATATTACATTGCAAAAATACAGCACAAGGAAACCAGTAAGTGCATAAACTAATCAACAAGCTCATCAGTGCTGTAATCTGGTAATATATACTAAAGCACCTATTAAATTTTTAAAAATTCAAAATAAAAACATACTAAATTTTAAGGCAAAATTCCATAAATACAACATTCTTAACATAATAAGATTGTCAAAAATCAGAAAGCATAGTCATAAATTTTTAACAAATTCAATTTTATAATTGCAAATATCAAAGGTAAACAGAGACTGACAGACAGAGATATTCTTATAATACTCATACACAAGATATTCTCATAATAATCATATTTAACTTAAATTTAATGTCCTCAAAATGCATAAAATCTCATTGTATACAAATTAAACATAAATTGAGAGTGTCCTGGATGGTCAAAGGTATAAATTAAAATGCAAGATAATATGTTTACCTTGAGCAGTGTTGTGATTGCAAGAGTAGCAATGCTTCTGTTGGTATCAGTGATCAAATTCTCCAAATCCACATTACATGCAGTGACTGCTGCAGGATGCTTCATTGCAACCTAAGAAACATCAACAAGACATATCATAACACCGAATGACCACAACCAATTGAATTAACACGTACAGGAGACTTGAACAGGTCAGATAAACAAAAACGTTCATTAACACTGACTGTGCTCTTTAATTAACATTAAAGAGCACAGTCAGCGCACCCATTCTCTTAATAAATAAATTTTTATTTTCCGATGTTTACTTTGAAGAAAAGCACAGTAAATAAATGTCAAATGCTTTCCTTAGAAGTTGTCAGCAAAAACCACTTTGACCTGTAATATTTCATTTGTCCTAGAAACAAAACCATTTTAGTCATTCACAAGAACTTTCAAGTTAATTAACAAAAATATATAAAAAAGACCCCAATCAAAATTTATCAGAGCAAAAAATTAACATCACTACTACAGTATATACTAGTACTATAGCACCTTTTTAACAAACAGATCCAATTTCATAAGCAAATACATAGTTTTCCACATACAAAGCCAGACGAAGTTAACGACTATAAGCCACCAACCTTGTTAAGGGTGCGAACAGCAGCAAATCTCAGAGTTGGCTTGGATGAGCCGCAGAAAAGCTGAAGAACAGAAACAGCCGGAGCAAGTTCTTTAGCCGTCGTATGCTTCATGTTGACAATAGCATGGGCTGCTTCGTATATCACCATTTCACTCTTATGTCTCAGACAACTCTCGATAAACTCGTACATCTGACTGTCGCTTCTAGAAAAACAAATATCACATCATTAAAAAGAAGTAGGCTATTACAGATGCACAAATCAACTCAAATTAAGAACTTGGAACTTGTTTCACATTCAGTATAGAGCCTCAATTTAAACAGATTTCACCGGAAAGCATATAGGACCACAATGGTGTGCACATAAACGAATCAAGAATATGTCTCTTCCAATAGCAAAACTTGATACTTCCAATTGTTTCAATGACTTTCAGAAATTAGTGTCAAAAGTTTCAAAATGTATAGCTTCATTACAAGACTATGGTACACCTAGGCTACACAAAAGTACAAAAGCAACGGGGTGGGTACAGCAAAATTGCATGCAAGAAAAACAGTTGTACCCAGCATCATCTTCCTCCAGCAGCTTGCATGCAATTCTTATCTGTGAAATACAAACATAACTAATTGTATGATTATAATTTCTAAGCAATACCACATTCAACTGCTAAGTTAACCCTTTCGTCCCGTAAGACCGATATTTTAGCTTGGTAAACTATTGGTTATACGGATTGCTGGGATCAAAGGGTTAACAATGACGCTAAATATAATATTAATTGCCTTTAGAAATATTTTACTAGTGAACAAAAATATATGATACCACATAACACCACATCAAAGTAGGACTTCAAGCAAATTCTTCATCACTAATCAATGAGGCAAAATATGCTTCAAACAGATATTTTGAATTTTTAATGTCCACATAATAAAAAAAATGCTAATATCAAGGCATTCACTCCAAGCACATTGAAGCAAACAAATACTCTTTACAAAGACATGTAATGGAAACAGAAAAAAGAACCAACCAGTTACATTAATAAATAACAGTTACTCACTAAGTGGCAATATGCATAGGGAGATTTCAAGGACTGACGAGTAAACTTTGTGACAAGCTTTGTAACCGCCAATTTGTCTGTCTTTCGTATGTGATAAAGCAGACCAAGAGCATGGTACTAAAAAACAAGGCACAAAACAAACGTGCAGCTATAAAATACTTTGTAATGCAAAAAATTACAAACACTTAAAAAACAGGCAAGTTGCAAATCACTGAATCATTTGAAATGCCTAAGCAGAGAATTTGATGCCACAACAATGTAATTAACAACACCACAACGATGTAACACAACTGCCTATGTCAAGGCAATAATATTTTTGTAGAATGTTCACCTGAACCATGATGTTGTCACTGTTAGCAGCTTCTTGTGCTTCATTTACCCAGCGTTTCACAACATCACTGTTTTGCTTCGACAGATGCTACACAAGAAGTGCAAGCGATGAATTCAAGAATTTATAAAGCTAAAAATCATGAAATAATGCCAATTTCAACAAACAAATAACATAGAATAAAAAGCACAGTAACAAAGGATAAGTTACAAAACAGCCGAAATCAATTCAATTCTAATTGAAAGATATCAACTGACGAACCAGAGCTGAAGTAAGAGCAGCACTTGACACACTTGGGTCTTTGTCTACAATGGCTTGCTTCATGAAACGTTCAATGCTCTGAACCATGCTACTCTAAAATGAATAATATTTAACAATCAGAATTTAGTGAGAATAATAATTATAATAATGAATAACAGATTACAATTTGGTTTTAAACATTCATCATCTTACACAAAACAATCTCTTGCTGGCATTTCATAGAGACTTGGGAAGGAGAAGATAAGTTCAAAAAAATTCTGTAAAATATAAACTCCTCAAAGAAAAAAAATGCCACCTGCAAGGTACATAATCATTCAATAAATTATTTAAACACAGCATAGAAGAAACAGTAAGACACACTATTATCAGCCATTACTAAACACACTTATTTAATAACATAATTAACTCAACTCTAACTCACATCTGTGATGCAACATAGAGCACGAATTGCAGGAGCACGAAACTGATCTTCCTGTAAAAAAGCCAACCAAATGCAAATGAGTAAGACTCAAGAGTCAATCTTAGCCCAGGGCCTACAAAGAAAAATCACTGAACATGTCCACATTCAAATGCCAGCTGCAACTCACACACAGTTCGTGAATTTTAAGCCACAAAGCTAGAAGTCAACAAATAACTACTTTTAAGTAGAGAGTTGCTAATGCAATCAATGCTGCTCAAAATTAAGCAAATTATCAAACTGTTATTTCACGCTATGCAATAATAATATTGCTCACTCTGAACGAACATCATAATATCAATGCAGACGATCACTACAGCAAGAAAAGATGACAAGTTTACTGAAATTTACAAGCACACCAAAAGCTGCTGAAGTGAGCCATTGAAGTGAATTCTGTGATGAGAAAGGGCTGTTGGATGAACCATATATAGTTTATCCAACAGCCACTTTCTCGTCACAGAATTCACTTCGACGGCTGCAGTTGCTCACTTTTCCAGTCATGTCCTTGGTAAGACTGCTTGTCACAATGATGACATCATTCGCAATGTCAGCCATTTGCTTAATGCTAAGGTACACCAGTTTGCGCAGCGTTGTCTGCAAACATACAAGACAGTCTCATTCTTCAACAGCTTTAAACAGATCTCATATATACAAAACACAACTCACTTTCATATTTAAATCAAATAGAAATAATAATCTCTAGAGAAGTATGCCCATGTCTGTGACTACAGTATGACCAAAATCTTATTCCATGGATTCAAGATTCTAAAATTCTGCCACCACTTTAAAATTTTGTCTAAGGTTTCACAAGACTCTAATTATAATGTCACAAGTAAATTGGTTTTGACAACCAACTTAACCTTGTAAATGTAGAGTGGAGATATGTCTATCCTATGACCTCAAAATTGTGATTTAGTGTCTATAAAAAGTGAAACCTATTCCAAAATATATGTTTAACTATAATAGTCTTTACTGGATATAACATAAACAATAAAATAATGTCCAATCACAAATATGCAGATTATTTTACGCAATCACAAAAATTGAAACTCACATCTTTTGACTGAAACAGTTTTGTTATGGCAAAGAATGCTTCTGTGGCTTCTGTGCTTCCAATGTGCTCACCCTAAAACATATTTAAAATTCATTAATACAATTAGAAGCAGAGACTGTTCTCATCAATATTGGAGAGAAACTAAATCAAGAAATTAAGATAACAATGACATCAGTTGCTGATTGCTATGCAAAGAAATGTCTTAAGTAGCACACATTTAAGCCTAACTGGTAACTTACTTATGGTAATTCAACAGTCAATTGAACGCATCAAGCTATCATTAATCACTGGTATTAACAATTCATCATCAGGATCCTTGGGCACATTGCCCTTAGATGTCCAATGCCTTTTGTATGTGGTTTCTCCACAATCGTCTGTCCTGTGTCATGCGGAGTGTGTTTTGAATGTCCAAATGGGTCCAGTCACGTAAGTCATCTACAGCCATTCTCTATTTGGCCTTTCTTTCTGTCCAGCACCTCCATTGTTCCGAATACTAGATTCTTTATTTTTCACTCATCTGGCATCTGGCATATGTGACCAAAATGGGTTAGTTTCCTTTTCATTATCTTTTGCACAAGGTCTTCTTTTTTGTTTAGCATTTTCCTGATCTCTATATTTTGGCATTTTTGCAGCTTACTTATTCCCAATAATCTTCTATAGCAATACATTTCAAAAGCCAGTATTTTTATCAGGTCTTTTTTCTGACTGTCCAAGCTTCTGAGGTGTAGAGACAATTAGAGTCGATTAAACATACCAAAATTAACATGTCCCACCACATGATCCTTAGAAAATGCACAATCATTAAAATAATCATCATCATCATGCATTCTGCCATTTCTTTAGTGATAGCTAGACACCAAACATTTCCAAGAAGTCCAGTTTTCTGTTAATTTTCTTCCTTCTGCTATAACTTCATGTTCATATCTTCTCTGATGTTATTCATATCTTCTCTGATATTATCCATCCACTTTTTCCTGGGCAGGGCCGGCCCTAGCCAAAATGGCGCCCAAGGCAAAGCATACTTTGGAGCCCTCTGCTCCTCTCCACTGACCCCTGTGGCATCACGATTACTCCTCCAGTGATGAATCAGTCAAAAAAGTGCGCTAAAACAGAGTCATAGTGTTATACTATTCAACTTCTGATTTATCAAGGTTGAAATATAAATTGAATCGGAAAAACTTGAATGGAAACAAACAATAATTATTATTTAATCAGTTCCTTAAGCGACGTTTTGAGTTTAAATAAAAATAGGCGTTGTAATTAAATCTCTTGGTTAAAATGGCAAGGATTGGCGCCTCTTGTTTAGGCAACTGCCTGCACTAATTTTCTGGGTCTTCCTCTTCCTTTATTTCCTTCCTGGGTCTTCCTCTTCCTTTATTTCCTTCTATTTGAGTTTATAGTTCACCTTTCATCCATTCTATTGACGTGTCCATACCAGGTGAGTATTTTCTGCTATTGAAATTCTCTTCATGTTCATATCTTCTCTGATGTTATTCATATCTTCTCTGATATTATCCATCCACTTTTTCCTGGGTCTTCCTCTTCCTTTATTTCCTTCCTGGGTCTTCCTCTTCCTTTATTTCCTTCTATTTGAGTTTATAGTGCCTTGTACGGTAGTCACCTTTCATCCATTCTATTGACGTGTCCATACCAGGTGAGTATTTTCCTTCTAATTATGTTGATAATTGTATAATTGGCTGATACGCTGTCTGATGTATTCATTCTGATCTTCTGCAACCGGGTTAGTCCAAGGATTCTCCATAAGCACATCTTTTCAACCACTAGCATTCATGTGTTTCTTTCATGCTCCATGTTTCTGCACCATATATTATTTGTGGGACTACCATGGTGTTGTATATTATGACTTAAATAATAATAATTACAAAAAATTAAATACCTGGCCAATTAGATAAATGATCTTTGTCAAAATTCCACAGCATTTTTTGGCATTGATTGGAGTCTCATTAAAGGTACGAGCCTGAAGTGAAATGAAAGAAATTAATATGAATCACGATAACTAATAATAGTGCAGAGAAATCATAAGACCAAAAGTTGACATAATGATCATTTTCTAAAAGAAAGAATTTTATTTTTAAAAAGAGTACAACTGCTCTCAGATTTCACTTAAGAGACTTGGAGCTAGGTGTGAGCTTGAAGCTAGAAGCCGAAGGTCGTCGAGCCTTGAGTTCCCCGAAAATGTTCCAAAATTATCAAACCTTGAGCATGATCCTAGGCTCTATCCACTCAGAGTATTTTACAGTGATGCATAGGTTCAAATTTAACATTTTTTAAGTGCATGTGCAAAGCTATGCACAATGGTTCCCATGCAACAAATCCTCAGTGCTGTTATGTTCTGTTGTAGGATCATTTATCTGCTAGTGTTGACAAGAGCAATGGTAAAAAAATTAAACTTATATTTCATGAGAGAACTTACAAGCTCACAGAACTTCATCTTCCTTTTGCCCTTACCTCTTGTAAGACTGTGCTCTTCTCCAAGTTAAAGTAAGGATTGCCTCCTGCTGAAAGTCAGCAGCAATAAACACATATGATTCAGTCATGCCCAAAAGCTGAACTAGTCTTTGTCGACCCCAATAACAGGCACGTTTAATACTTCAATACTGACACTCTTAAAATACACCCCTCATAATTATCATTGTATTGCCATTAAACCAAATGCATGCAATGCTAATTAACGAATGATCCCTGATCATTATGTGACAATCAACATTGTTAAATATTCAATACAAGAATTGAGATCTTCCAACGTAATACGTATAATTCAGGTCATCACTTTCGACAATAGATGCTGTCAAATAAAATATGACTTCATTATGCAAACGTGCCGCTGCCTCACTGATATCTAATAATCAATCATACATCTGATGATCCAACTAATAAATAGTGCTGTTACGGTTAACCAAACCAAACCAAAACCGCGGTCTTTCGGTTAAAACCGAACCGAAACCGCGGTTTTGACCATACAAATTTGGATGGTTATTTTTTGTAGAGAATAGCAAATACAATGCATGATTATGCACGACTTTAAGGCACCTCCTCTTCTCAGTTAATGCAACTGTTGGTAATCGTGGGCAGTTGCTGTTCGCAAGTAAACAGAAAGTAGAAATCCACGCTCTAACCGAACAAACCTAAGTACCAGTGTATCAGTCTGCACATCGTAGCACATATCATAAATTTATAATATATATTTTATCCATTTCTTTCCTATGTTATCTTAAATTCTCGTTACCTTATATAGTGAAAAAGTAAAAAATATAGCAAAATACGCCTCTCAAGATCTCTATGGATCGTCGTCTTTGGAACTTCTTTCAGTACGAATGGACTACTTTCGGATTACTTCCTGTTTACGTGTGAGTAGCGACCGTCCATGATTACCCAATTGCCAATAATTGCTATATAAATGTAAATCTATATGAAATTTACATTACTTTCTCATAGGCAGTGCTGCTGACTCAACATAGACATGACACAAAAACGACGCTTTCTCTATTTTTAATGCTTAAAAGCTGTGTATTCTAGTGAAGTTCAAAAAACCAAACTGAACCGAAACCTCACTTTTTCTGTTAAAACCGAACCAAAACCGAACAAAATTGCACGAGGTGAAACCGTAACAGCTCTACTAATAAAAAGACGCTATATGAGCCATTTACTACAAATAAACTACTGTAAGAGAAAGTCAAGAGAGTCACGTGTTTGGAGTTTATTTTCACCTGCGAAAGATTAAACAGATTAGACGCTATCTTCCAACAAACATCGTGATACTTTTAGTGCGTACAACAATTCTAGCACGAATAGATTACTGCAATAGTGTCCTTCTCGGTCTTCCAGAAAATCAGCTACATTGTTTACAGTCTCTAGTGAATATCTCCGTTTGAACGATCTTTGCGTTAAATGGTGTGATCATGTCACCCCTTTCCTAAGAGATAGACTGCACTGGTTGCGAGTCCCTGAACGCATTGTCTATAAGAGATGTCTGATCACGTATAGAGCACTAAATGATCGCTCCTGTCCTGAATATCTGGCATCATTGGTTCGGCGCCACACTACACCTGCTGGCAGTCGGCAGCTTCGCTCTAGTGGCCGGGTCTCTCTGATTATTCCACCTCCGTCACAAACAAAGATGCTAGGAGAAAGATCGGTCACCCGAGGCAATCCAATCTTATGGAACGCCCTCCCAGACTTTGTCACTAACTCCATAACCGATCAACAGTTCGTAAATAATCTAAAGACACATTTGTTCAATGCGTCGTTTGACTGCTAACCTTATGTTGTGAAGCACTCTTGATTTAGGCTTATGCCTTCTAATAGGGCTATATAAATTGTCAGATAATAATAATAGTAATAATCAATTCGGAAATACATTCGAAAAAAAATAGCAGGTAAGAGTATGATTATAACTAACGTTTACCTTCCTCTTCCTTCTTGTCGCGCTTCATTCTGCCGAATGAAATAATAATCAATGTCAATAATTTCTCTGAAATTCTCTGTCGACAAAATACTTTCACAGACTTTGACGACACGTCGACCAGGCTCCAATGCGCATGCGTGATGACCAGGAACTCGGGATGTGGCATAGACTTTAATAATAATAATAATAATAATAATAATAATAATAATAATAATAATAATAATAATAATAATAATAATAATAATAATAATAATAATAATGTTATTGTTATTATTATTATTATTATTATTATTATTATTATTATTATTATTATTATTACCATTATTAAAGTTAAGATTACTGTGGTAACTGGTAACTAACTAACTAACTAACTGAAACCTGGGTATCTCTGTCTACTACTTCATGTCAACTGATTGAGGCAACCCCCACCTGGCTTCTCCCTCCTAAGTTTTCCTCGTTCAAAAAAGTCTACCAACTGCTCTAGTAATTTAGGTGGAGGCACCGCTTTCCTTATTCAAGTGATCATATACAAATTAATTAATTTCTCCTCATTTGAATGTTCATCTGTCACTCTCAATCTTCCTCTCTCAAAACTAACTATTTTAACATTTACCGCCCCCAACATCATCAAAATATTCAACCTCATTCACGACATTCCTCGATGAATTTTCCTCCTTTTAGGCTCTGCAGCTAAGTTCTTAATTACCATTTTAATGTACATGTTGATAAGTGTGATGATCCCAACTCTATCCAATTCATACAACTGCTCACTCAGACTAACCTCACGCAACAATATCTCTTCCTACTCACACTTTTGGACATACTTTAGACTTGCTCAAAATCTCCAATTTCAGAATTAGATATCTTCTCCATTTTAAGTATCTGCTCGTTCCTCCACCTCGTGGCACCTACTCATTCCGCTCTTAACAAAATTGACGTAGCCTTGTTCTGTGACAACATTAAATCATCTGAACTAATTACTAACCCCCACTTACTGATCAATAAATACAATTCTGTGTTATCCAGTCTTCTTGATAAACATGCTCCTATCATCACAAGACCTATTTCATCACACAACAGCAAACCCTGGTATAACTCTTTCATTCATGCTTACAAGTCATTTTTCGTAGACGTCTTGAACGAACATACCATAGAACACATTCTCCATCTGACCTTTTAAATCTTCGTTCCGCCACCAACCGCTAAAATCTCCTTACATCTGCCAAAAGAAGTACTATTCTAACATCATTTCAACAAATAGCTCAAACCCACGTAAGCTCTGGAAAACCGTAAATGATCTTTTCCATCGCAAAGAATCAAAACCTCTCCTCAATCCATTTCTCTGTCAGAACTTGCTGAATCTTTTGCTAATTTCTTCTCTGCAAAAATCTCTAAGATTCGTGGTCTTTCACTATTACTCAAACCACCTTCCTCATTACCCTTTTCCCCCAAACCCCATGCAATTTATCCAGCTTCACTCCTGCAACTGATGAAGAGGTATCCAAACTGCTACTTTCTCTCCCAAACAAACAATGTGACCTAGATCCCATACCTACTTCTCTTTACTCAAACAGTGTGCCATCGTGGTCATAACTAGAATCATTAACCTCTCTTACCTCAGGCACTTTCCCATCTTCATTCAAAAACTCTTTTGTCACTCCTCTCCTAAAAAGCCTGGTCTTGACAGATCTTAATAACTATCGCCCCATCTCAAATCGATTGTGCAGACTGACCGAACACCTTTCAAATAACTCGGCTCATCAGTCTGCCTACACTAAACATCACTCATGAAACCGTTCTCGCCTACATTCATGATAGACTCTTAACCGCAATCGGTCTCCGACAAGTTACTGGCCTTTGTCTCCTTGACCTCTGCTGCATTTGATACTATAGATCACAAAATTCTGGCGACTCTCTCTTTGGTTTGGAATATCTGAAATCATCTTATCTTAAATCGTCTTTTCAAGTCCTGTCTTACCATCTCGCTGATCTGAGCCACGATGCCTTTACACCACACCACTCTCATCTTTAATCAATTTCAATTTAAATCACCAACTCTTGATGACACTCAGCTATTCCTTTGCAATGCTTCTATTATTGAGCCCAATCTGCATTCTCAATCTCCTCGCTCTTAACCCTTCTAAGACAGAGTTTCTTTTAATTGGACTACCCCAACAACTCAAAAAAATTGTCCTAAACTAGTTTTGGCTTCTGACACCACAATAATCCCTGTTCCAACTCTAGAAATCTAGGATTCAAATTTGATTCTTTTCTAAACTTCGAATCACAAATTTCCCAATTATCAAAAGCCTGCTATGTTCATATTCGTGACCTTCGCCGCCTACGTCCTTGCCTAGATACTAAAACTGCCTCCCACAATTGGGGTTAGTCCACTCTACATAATTAGATTATTGTAACTCCCAATAACCTTCCCAAAGCCTCTATCAACAAATTGCAATCAATACAAAATGCACTTGCTCGTGCTGTTACTAAGTCACCTAAATTCTCCCATATTTCCCCCATACTTCAACATTGGCTTAAAATAACTGTATCCAATATAAGATAATAACACTTACACATAGCTCATTCAGTCATCAAAACCTGTCTACCTTAGGTCACTATTAACCCCTCAGCCTCCTCGACCCCACGTTCGATCTCATCTCACTCTGTCACGCCCTAAATCAATCATCCCTGAAAATTTGGGCATCTGCACCTGAACTCTGGAACTCGATCCCAGCTTCCCTTCGCACACTTGGACACTTTAAAACAATAAAATCTGATTCCTCATTTCCTATAATTCCCACACTTCTCCTCAAGTCTTCAGGTCTAACTTAAATCCTTCCTGTTTCAAAAATCATTTCCGCCAAAACAACCTAGCCTCACTGCCCTTCGGATATTGACTATTGCCTGGCTGATCCCACACCTTTCCTATAGCTATTTTAAGAGAGGCTGAGCGCCTAAGAATAAGCAGCTACTGTTGTGCTGCTTTCCAAGGCATAAAATCCACGTTTTACTTTACTTTACTTACTTAACTAATCCATAAAGACTTCGTGAACACATTACAATGTCAAAACAGAATGATAACTAGTTCGAAATAGCCAGCTAGGTCTTTAATTAACCCCTTAACCGTGTATTTAACTGTAACTCAATGTAAAATGGACGGATATATCCGGGGTCCCCAGTTAAGGGGTTAAGTGCTTCTTAAACGCATTTAGTGATGGTGAGAGTTGAATGGCCAGTGGTAAACCATTACAGACCCGTGGTGCTGCCACGGGAAATGCGCGATCACCCACGGTGGAAAGACGCATTCGCGGGACGAGTAGAGCTGCAGTGGAGGCCGATCTCAGACGTTGTCGACCATCGAGATCTGAGACACGATGCATGCAGTTCTGTCTTTAGGTATGCTGGGCCCATGTCATTCAGACACAGTGGCGGCTCTAGGATTTGGCAAGTGGGGGGGCCGTTGGGGTGGCAACTTCTAATCACGGGGGGCCAACAATTTGTTGTTTAATGTATGTAGCATTAAGTATAGGGTCCCAACTGGGGGGGCCACTGGGGGGGGCCACTGGGGGGGCAGGCACTCAATAGGGGGCACGGGCCCCTCTGGCCTCCCGGTGGAGCCGCCACTGTTCAGACACCGGAACACCAGTGCCATGGCGCCAGCTTGTATTTGATACATTATTATATTAATATGTTATATTGATAACGTTTTTTGCTTGTCAGGTATTTCGGAGACTTGATACATTTTTCTTAAGGGCCCGCAATTTTTTTTTGTTCCGGGGCCCGGAATTTCTCTCGGCGGCCCTGAAGAAGGTGCCGTACGTCTCTATCGCGCAACTCATGTAAATACTGTGGTCATAGGCCTATAGGGCTGTGCGGTCGAAGGAGTCGAAGGCAGCTTTGATATCGTCGAAAGCTACGACTATGGTCGATTAAATTCTCGATGTATTTCCGAGAGGAGTCTCAGTGCCTATATTGCATCCGTATTGTGGATCTACCCGCTGTGAAACCGGATTGCTGCGGTCTTCTAGTGTCGACAAGCATTTTCCCCTTGATGTACGGACAATGCCGTCGTGAATAAAATCAACCGTGGTTTCTGGCGTCCCACTACCAGGACGGCCCCGGACAGCTTACCCCCTTACCCTAGCTACGTGACATCTCTGTGCAGAAGCGCTATGCGCTGGCTGATCATCTTCGACACATCTCTGTTAGCAGGTTAGCTGAGATCTTACTTACTGACTAGCTCTTGGCGAAATCGGCGGACGAAAATTATTGTATTACATTTGTTTTTGTTTAGTCGCTGTTTTGGATTTGAGATTTTACGGCGTTTAACGCTTACGATTTTCGTATCTAGTCGTCTAGTCGGTGAGAATAAACGACATGTATCTTATTTAGCGCTGTCGTGAATTGAATATAGGCGTAGTTTATGGTTACTTATGGACACCAGACTCTTCATATTAGTGTGGCTAATTTATTAGGCCGTGTGATAATTTATGTAAAGCTGAAAAATTTGCAGCACTTTTTCGATGAGGTGCATTTATCTGAAGCGCTAATGACGAGTTATTTGTATATTTGTGACGATATTCGCTTGTTAGATGTTCCTTATAACATGTAAAAGACTTGATCAACAACATAATTGCGCATTATGAATAACGAAAGTGTTGCGGGTAATTTTCGTCTGATATCGTTCATCCACCAAAACGTCCCTCACTGTTGATTCGTGTTGAATCATAGTCTCGGACGAAATTTTTAATTGGATGATGATAACAGTGATTCTCACACAGGACGCATCCTACGGAACCACTAAATTCAATGATCAAAAAATCATTCAAAACAGTTTATTCCTCAATAATGTAAGGATACAGACAGATATCTTATACATACAGATCTTACAATCACATAGTTGGCCTAGACTTATATATATAAAGAAAATTAATGCTGTTAAGCTGACTTGGCCAACTCATTTTCTGACTTACAAACAGACATTATGAGAAATAGGTTGATCTAAGGGAAAATTCTGCATATTGATCAACCCAGTTGTACAGTAAGACAGGAGAGTAAAATGGTGTTCAATTTAGTTAAGGAAAATCGTAATAATTGTACATTAAGTCAAGTGTAAAATATTTTGTACATTACTGAATAGAATGTTACATAAGCAAAATAATACTTAATTATCTAACTTAAGGTTATGTTAGTATTATAGATTAATATCCATAAATGAGATAAGGTTATTTAACATATACATATAATATCATTCATTTATTTTGTTGAGTTAAGATTTGAGTTGATGATGATGACGATGATTACGACAATGGCGGCGGTGACTACTGTTGTTGTTGTTGTTGTTAATGATAGTTCATTACTTTAACAACAAATGAAACATGATAGGTTCAGCTTGGCAAATTCATTAGCATTATCAAAAATTTAGCTCCTAATGTAACTCTAATCCTAAATAGAACCATATAATCCAAATTTTAACCGTAATAGGATTCTACTACTTTAGGTGCCCTGTATAACTATGTTGGCGACTATGGATGTCCATGCCTCCCTGTCCTTTGTAGAATGAATGAACTCCACTTAGGACATTGTATCTTTCATGCCACTTAGCAAGTTGTTTATGAATGTCAATTTTGTGTACCTCTTGCATTTAAACCTTCTGCCATTCTGGTTGTGGTTTTCCAGACCATTTTTCCTCATTATGTATTCAAGGAATTTAAGTTGTCTTTTCCTTATGGTTTGTTTCAGCTTTTGTCTTGTGTTTGTCATTACCAGGATTTCTTTGTTAGTTTTTTCCTCAGTCCATGCTCTCTTCAACATTCTTTTCAGGAACCACATTTCCACTGATTCCAGTTTTTTCCTCATCCGTTTAGAAACAGTCAAAGCCTCTGCTTCATATAACATAACTGACCAGATATATATTTCCTTCACTCATACTTTAGTGTCCATTGATAATAGGATTAACTAACTGTAATATTTCACACCATCTGATGTTAAGTAAAGCTGTATTTCCTAACACTAGGTTGTAAATATCTGTTTATTTTGCTCATTTTACTGTAGCCTGTATAATTAATCATTGATTTTTTAATGATATAAGATTGGTCAATCAGATAGATTTTGAGATACAGGGTGTTACTAGCATGTTGCTACTATAAACATTCTTGATTTATATCACATGCTTAATATTATTTATGGCCAACAAACATCATGTTTGTTGGCCATAGGCAATATTAAGCATGGTATAAATACATTTATTTATAATAAAATAATGAATGAGCTTCATCTTGAAAGGAATTGTTTTTATATTTTAGGTAATTGTTTTTGACCTATCATGTCTGGTTCTGGACAGCCTTATGGCCCAACAGATACTTATCAACAGTCAGGGTCATATGGACCACCAGGTTGATACATCAGTATTTAAAAAGCTTGTGGATTTGATTAAAGGCTAAAAATTTGGATAAATGATGAAACCTGAAACACCGGCATGAATAAGTTTCGCTTTAGTACTATTGAATTGCCTAATTGAGTTCAGTGATTTTTGTGTGTTTTGAGATTAGATATTCTTCTATAGAAAGTGGAATGCAGTAGTGTAACACTGAACCATGGGGCCTAAGGCTCAAATCATACTTTGGGGCCTTATAATCTCTTGTAGGTTCCTATAATTTTATTCGTAGACATTAGTACTACAAGATCCATTGAAGACTGTCTCCGGAGAGTCATATATGGAATTCTGTTGCATAATATCTTGCAAGCCATAATACCGGCAACCCTTGCACTGGGGTTACCAAGTTATGACCATTTTATCAAAGATACACAGGGGAATGCCACTCCCATGAATTTTCCTATATTGCATGTTGATCTTAATTATAAACACTAAATTATTGGTATTGTCCACTCATCTTCAGAACATTGAGGTTTTGTTTCAAAATATTTATTTTAAGAAATCAAAAGTTGGCATTGCCAGTGACAAAATCAGATATGAAATTGGAGCCAGTGCATAACAAATGGTAAAGAAAGATGTTGGATAGAGTCATATAGAAATAAATGAGACAATTATTATTATTATTATTATTATTATTATTATTATTATTATTATTATTATTCAACGTAGAGATTATTGTGGCGAATAATCCAGAGACTGAGTGGACACATTACAAATTATAGACAATATACTGAAGCAGAAAAGCTTGAAACAGCAGGACACAGATAACTGACATGGTCTGAACACATGGAGTGAATGGATGAAGATAGGATTTCAGAAGTCACTCATGACAACAGAAGACATGTAAAGACAGAATGGGAGATAAAGACGGAATTCCTCTGGATCAGCACTCCAGGAAGAAGGAAGTTGTTGAGTCGAGTCTCTTTCACTGTGGGTGATGCCACTATTGTTCCTGTGGCGAGTGTGCGTCTCTTAGGTGTGCTTTTGGACGAAACGCTATCGTTTGATGCACACACCAACAACGTTATCCGATGCTGTCATTACCAGATACGGAGGGTCAAGCTGGTTCGGCGCTACCTAACGGTGAGTGCGGCCTTTCAGCTTGTACGGGCCTTCGTCTTGTCAAGAATGGACTACTGTAACAGTGTCCTGCTAGGCCTACCGGAAAACAAGCTAAATCGACCAGTCCGTACTGAATCTGGCTGCACGAGTGGTCTTCGGTTGTCGCTGGAATGACCACATCACGCCACTGCTGAGAGATCGCCTCCACTGGTTACGCGTTCAACAGCGTATTGTTTTCAAGCGTTGTTGGCTCACTTTCCGAGCCCTTTATGATCCACACTGCCCAGAATATCTGAGTGCGCTGGTGCAGCGAACGACGTCAAATGAGTCGAGAATGAAGCTTTGGTCGAGTCGTCGAGTCCTGCTGCTTGTCCCTCCTCCATCAAAGACCTCCAAATTTGGAGAAAGGTCATTCTCCAAAGGGAATCTGTTACTTTGGAATTCGTTACCTGACGTTGTGTCGGAAGCTATCTCTGCGGAATTATTTCTTAGGAACTTAAAAACACTTATTTAATATCGGATTTTATTGATAGAATTATGTTAAAGCGCTTTTGTCGTAGGCCTTAGCCTTGTTTACTGCGCTGGAGAAATTGTCTAGAAATAATAATAATAATAAAGAATAAACTGCATTAGAACCATTTAGTATAACCCTAAATGAGGATGCAGAAGAAATGCAAATGGACTTCATCCAAATGTCCAGGGATGCAAGAGACAGACAGAAGTGGAAGGAACTTACTCAGATCCATCATCGAACCCATTAGGGAATGGTTGAAGGAAAGAAAGAATCATAACCTATGCAGTGGATAAATCTATCTTGGAGGAAGCAAAATAATTATGAGAGTCATATTTTATGAAAAAACTGCATTGTCTCATAGGTTGGTGATGTATAAAGGATGAAAGAAGAATAGGAAATAAAACAATTGCCTTTGTTGTTGAAGCATGCTACTATGCCAAATATTATTTTCATTTGATTTTAGTTTAATTTTTTTAAAATTTCAGGGTATCCACCTTCAATGTTAGGTGACAATAAAATGAATGCACCTTATTCTCCATCAAGTTACCCTTCTGCTCCTCACCCATCTGCTCCTTACCCATATGCTGATCCTCCTGGATACCCTGGAAATAACACTGGCTACCCTTATGATTCAAATGCCCCACCCTATCCTCCTAGTCAACCTCCCTATGCACCAGGAGCACAACCTGGATATTTTCCCGGAGGTGGAGTTTTGATGCCTCCAAGGGCAATGTCTCCGATGAATCCTTACCAGCATACAGCAGTGGAAGACCAGCAGCAAATCTTGACAAATACCGATGGACAGGATGGTTGGGCTGGAAGCTCATTCTCAGACAAAAAGCTTCGTCAGATGTTCATTCGTAAGGTAATTATAAACATCATGTTCTAGGCCAGTGCTTCCCAAAGTGGTGGTCCGCGGACAGGTTCTGGTCCGCGAGCCCTTCTTTGCCGCAACGTGAGAAAAGTGAGAAAAAAGTAAAATATTTTTTCCTTTGAGGATTGTTTAGAGCTTTTTAAAACGAGTTTGCCCTTTGCTCAAAACATGATATCTGCACCATTTTCATAGTGAGTTAATTTTGAAATAAATTGAGTCTGCAGCCATATAGCCTCATTTACGGAAGAAGTGAATGTTTTTTTTAAAATTTTTAGTGGCAACTTGCAGGGAGACAAATTTTTAAAGTGACGCCGGTCCCTGGATCAAACGGAAAATTTAATGCCAGTCCGTGAAAGTGAAAAGTTTGGGAAGCACTGTTCTAAACTCTGCCTGTATATGAACTCTCAGTTTGTATATGTCACACATGCACACACTCACACATGCACACAAACTTGCACACGTACATGATATTTCTGTGGCACTGTGATTGTGGAAAATTACATTTATTTTGATTTTTAATATTGATGTGAAAGTTTCTTGTGTTCATTATATGATTTCTCAAAAACACTTGCTTACACAGTGAAATTTGCATAGTTCTGGAAATTGCAATGTACTGTATTTTCGAGCATATAAGATGCACCCAAGTATAAGACACACCCAAGTATAAGACGCAGCCAATTATAAGACACAGGTTTTGATGATTTGTGTAAAAGAAATTATGTATAAAATGCCCCGGGTTGCCCCATATATAAAGTGCACCAACAAAGTCAAATACTGAATCTCTATATTGATTAACCTGATTAATTACAATCCTATTTCACTTGAATGTGGCTGCCTGCAAGAGGGGAGAAAAAAAGGAGGGAGGAGGAAGGGAGAGAGATTGCCATGAATTGAAAGGATTCTGTCAGCCATTATAATGCTAAAATGGACCTACATCAATCTTTTAAACATCTAATACCAAATCTCTATTCATTCAGTAACCCGGTTGAGATAGAGGATGGGGATGAGAGAGAGAGAGAGAGAGAGAGAGAGAGAGAGAGAGAGAGAGAGAGAGAGAGAGAGAGAGGGAGAGGAGAGAGAGAGAGAGGGAGAGACGGGGAGAGACGGGGAGAGGAGGGAGAGGGAGACCGAGGGAGAGCCTTGAATTGTTGTAAGGGCTTCCCTCCACCATCGTTGATGACGTTTAAACAAAGTGTTCCTCTGCTGTAAAAATTTAAATAAGATGCCCATGTCTAAAAGATGCATCTAGGGCACTAATCATGTAAAAATTGTATAGCTTGTGTCTTATATTCACAAAATTCACAAAAATATGGTTGACTTTGTTCATATGTACTTGGCTGGTCTGTCATATCTGAAAGTGAATCTTATGTTTAAAGCTACCTTGTATGCTGGTTTTCTTTTAATAAGATTATGTGCCAGAATTTTATGTTTATGAAATTTTTTGTCACTTTTGCAGTTATGTATTTTGATTTAGGTTTATCTGATTCTGATGTCACAGCTGCTTGTTACTGTCCTATTTATTGCTGTCTTTCTCTTTTGGTAAGTTTGCTTTAAGTGTTTTTATGTAACTTATTCAGAATAAAATACATACTGGATTTTTGCTTTTATCAATTATCTTGCCAGAAAGTAAATAACTCTTTTGTATCAAATTCTTGATAATAGTCATGAAAATTGAATTTCTATTAGATATACTAAGTTCATAAAGTTATTGATCTTCTAAGAGGGTCAAGGTATCATGAACAATAATTAATTGGGATTGCTATGTTATTTTGTTGTAGCTATCCGATTCGCCACTGGGTGCTTCAGAATTCATGGTTCTACTTCTGTTCGTAGTTAGTATCTAATTGAATATTATATAAATTTTGTAGGGATGTAAGTCATGTATTGTTGAGTTTGTTTGGGGATTCTTTATAGTTAACTAAACTTTTTTATTTATTTGTGTAATAATCATGGTACAATCCTTGCAACTCTTAATTTAAAATCTCTTTGAAATTTACAATTGTCCCTTGAATGATTAAGGCTCGAGATCACATTTCATGTTGAATTTCAATTTGTTTTTCAACTCTTGCTAATTTAAAATCTGTTTTTTAATGAGCTCATATATACAACCAGTGTCCCTTGAATGATTAAGCTGCTGCCGAAAGAATTTCAGATTTTACTATTATTTTAATTTTTTTGTTCCCTTCCTAAAAATTTGTTTTCATATAGAACCTCACACCAGCCTGCGCACAGCCTACAATACAATATATCGGACTTTTTTTATATAACGCTGCGCGCAACGATACAACATTGAGCGCCGCACGGATACATTGACCCAATTAAATTACATTGCATGTGTTGAGATGTTGCAATAGTAGGGTAACTATAAGCCAGTTGAATTTGATGCTTTTACCGAGTTTGAAATGGATAAATTTTTGGCAAGATCTGAGAAAATGCAAGGTTTAATGAGCTCATGCCGCTCATTAATAAAGAACACTCAATTTAATAAATTGTTGGTTGGTTTTGTAATTTTATGAAGAATGACGTGAAAAAATTTGTTGTTTAGTTGCCATACTTTTCACTGTATATGTGATTGCAATTTTTCAAATTTTTTAAATTTTTAGAGACCCTCCGAAATAACGTTAGTGCAGCTGAACACTGCATCTGTTTTCATGTCATATTAGTGTTTGTTTATTAGGGGCCATCGACATATTATGTAGGTATACATTGATGGGATGGGTAAATGGATTTTTGAAATTTGCATACAGATGCATACAGGGATGGACAAGGGTCTCAACTGAATACATACGTATGCACACATTTATATGTAGCCTCTTATGTAATAATTTAAAAACAACCACTCAGGCAGAAGACTGACCAGTTGAAGATTTGATTTAGATTTTTTTTTGATTTAGATTTGAAGACAATTGCTTTCTCATGGGCAGGCAGTGGGTCACAAAAATTGTTCACACGCTTGCACTCGTTGAAGCACATTACTTACTTTTTATAGTTGTGACAACTTTAGTCTTGTGACTATGGCTAAAAATTAATTTTTCAAACAGAGTAGGAATAGAGAAGCTAACTTGTACGTGCGCATATGAGGTTCCAAAAATGTATGGGGTGCAACAGGGGAGGTCTAGAAATATGACTTTTTTGCATTTGTAATGTATTGATGGCCCCTTACATCATTTCATGTAATTGGTGATAGATTCTGGTGATCTTTTACAGTGCTGTGTTCCTTGTTACCTATTTTGTTCTCATTTGCTGCGATTCGGTGAGACGTCGCTGGCCAGCAAACATAATCGCTTTGTCAATCTTTGTGAGTCATTTTCTTGTGCAGTTCATTATTGTATTTTAACTTGATAAGACTATATCTATGTACTGCAAGTTAGGCTAGCGATTGCCATATCATTAATATGAATAGTGTCATCTATATGGTGCTTGTAAATATAAGTGTAAAGGTATGCTCTGTTGGCTCAGTGCCCGTCAGAGAACCAAAAGGTTAGACCATTAGAGCCTTCATTTTTCAGGGCAACAACTGAATGAGGATGGTTATCAGACTTTCTCTTGGCACCTTAACTTTCATCAAGTTCTCAGCACCCAGCCGAGTTGACTGGGGTGCTTGGGACTGAAGTAGCCGAAAGTTTCTGCTGTGGCCTGGACTTTAGCCGCAGACCACAAGATTGGCAGTTGTAAATATGTTGTATGTTATTTGAGCATATGTCCTGTTTATTGACCGCTTCAACATTTTAGTACAGCCAGTCCAGTTTGTCTTATTCTGAATACCAAGAACTGTTCAGATTTTTAATATTAACCAGTTGCAATATACAGAAATTTAACCTAGAGTATTTATGAACTTGATGGCAATTGTGGATCAGAAATGCAATGATGACATAACAGAAGTATGTTATAGAAGTGACAGAAGTGACAAGCAATGTTTACTCTATGTTCTTCTGCTGAATTTATAAAGTCATTTGCTTGAAACTCTGAATTTGAAGGGTAATCTTGTTTTTTTGGGCACTGTATGTGTACGTATGTGCTTTAATCACAATTAACGCGCAATTAACAAGTTAAACTGTTAATGACAATTAATTTTTAATGGCGATTAAAAAATTAATCATGATAATTATAAATTAATTTCTTAATCACGATTAAAAAATTAATTGTATAATATTTCTCTAAAGTAACTTATTAAAGAAACTGAGTTTGAAGGTGATAACATCATGAGTTAATATTTAGAATATTTCTTAGAATATCTGTGTTAAGACTAAAGAATAAAAATTCATGTTCATAGTTAGTTCAGATTTAGAATCTCTGTTTTAAGAATAACAATTAATAAATATTTATAGACCTACTGGTTGAAATTCTGAAAGTCTGTTCTGCAACTTGCCATATCATTAACATGAATAATATCATCTCTATGGTGCTTGTAAATTGTTTCTTTATTTCAATATAATTACTACTTCGGGACCAGAATAATGTTGGCGAAGAAAATGCAATTAATCGCGATTAAAAAATTAATCGTTGACAGCACTTATATGTATCATCATCTTCATCATCATCATCATCATTTTTGCTTTCTGCCAGCTCTAAACATTTGATAGGAAATTGTCTTAAATTACAATAATTGATTTCACTCTTAAATCAATATGAAAAGGATCTTAGGTAAAAGTTACAGACGTTGAAACTTTGAAATCGATGACTTTAAAAGGTGGCAGTATTTGTTAGGCAAAAGTGATATTCAATTTGTTTACATGTTTTTTAGACTTTTGCAATGTCCTACATGACTGGAACTATCAGCAGGTAAATGAATATTCTGAAACTTTTTATAATCTTTTTTTCTACTTTTTCAACGCAAAATACAGGTAAATTCTTAGGTTCAGAGGATATATAAATTGGGAAATTATGGATACGAATATCATTGTTTTGCTTTGTTGCAGTATATATGAGACCGACATCGTGCTAATAGCAGTGGGCATTACAGCAGTTGTTTGTCTGGCAGTTTCAATTTTTGCTATTCAGACCAAGGTAATTGTAAATCTGCACAATTCATGTTACTTAAAGTTGTAGAAATTTGACTTTGTGTAAATTCAGCCAGCATTTATTATATTGTGAATTGGATGTATGCAGTATAATGATATTATAATGGTTTGTAATGGCTTTAGTAATGTTACTATATAATTTTCTTCGTCCATGACTCTTCACTTTTGCATGTCTTGTGTCTGTGACTTCAAAGGGACTTAACTGTCAGTCATCGCACTTACCAGTGGACTCGCCCAAAACCAAAAAACCAGCCCCAAAGCCGCAGGCTTCGACCCCCTTCCATTCCTTCTCTCCCCTGTCCCCTACCTCTCATCCCGCACCTCTTTTCCCCTCCCATACCAACCTTCCCCTCCTGCCTCTCCTCTCTGCACTCCCTTCAATCGAAACTCTTCCCCTTCCACCATCCCTCCCCTTTCCCTTCCTTCTTTCGTCCTTCCCCTTACCCCTTTTAACCGTTATCCCCTTCTTCCCTTGTTGGAGTTTATTTACCAGAATCAGTTTTTGCACAGGGACATGCAGATGTTGTAACCATGAAATTTTAAATGTGGGGCAAAGCCATCCTTTGGGGCCATAAGCCCCAACCAGAGCCTATGGTTGCGTTGAGGAGGCGAAGTCCACCTTTTTTGGGCCATAGGTCCCAACCGGAGCCTACGGTTCTCTTCAGGGGCACGGCCCTCTGGGAGGAAGTCTCCCTTTGGGGCAGTAGGCCCCAACCAGAGCCTACGCATAGACAATAGTACTTTGCCCTAAGCAGATGTTGTAACCATGAAAATTTAAAAGTATTCATTAACAAGGATTCCCCTATAAAGAAAAAAGTTTAAATGACAATCACTTATTCAAACATAATTAATTGATTAATTGATACTAGCAATTATCAGAGATAATTGACTAATTTTCTCAGAGAATAAATTCTTGTCGTTATTAAGTAGTTAATTGCTCTGCAGTTCAGAATACGTATGCATAGTCATTCTTCTGTACTTTGAAGTAGAATTTATATTTTGTGTTTGTTTCTGTAGATTGATTTCACTTTGTGCAGTGGACTCATATGTGTCTTGTCAGTGGTTTTGCTTTTGTTTGGATTGGCGTGTATGATTGCATTTGCAGTGGCTGGACCGAACTACGTAATTAATTTAGTTTTTTGTGTAATTGAGATGTCTTCTTTGATAGCTGTGTGTAATATGTAGGGTGTGTTTCAGTTAAAATTGCTGCCAGAAAATTACTAATTGATCATCTAATTACAAACAATGAAATCATGAACAATGTTCCCAAAAATACTTTTAAAGCATTCTTAAAGATTAGTCACATGCAAAAATTTAATATGTTTAATATGTTTTATTTATTCATCAGAGACTGAGAACATTGTTGTTGTTGTCATTATTATTATTATTATTATTATTATTATTATTATTATTATTATTATTATTATATAACCAAATTGTAATGCATTATATATTGTAATGCTATATTGTTGAGAATTTCTTATTTGAAGGGTGTTTTACTTACATTAATTGCATTTCTTTGAAATCGTCTTTGCAGGAATGCATTTGACTCTGTGACTGGAAATACCAAATAATGATAACATTATGTGGCATGATTTGACTCTAGAATGGTTAAATTTGTTGTGTCACGTATATTTGGTAGTCATTTACTTAGTATTGTTAACAACAGTTATAATTTATTATACTGATATTGAATTTTTGCAGATTTTGAGCTGTGTTTATGGAGCTGTGGCAGCAGCGATCTTTTCAGTGGTAAGACATTGTTGGGCTGCATTTCAGTCATAGGATATTACTCTGTGTCGGAGAATTGACTTAATAGAGGGTCATTGTTTTGACTGACCACAACAATGTCGTGTTTATTATTAAACTGTGCAGAAGAGATGCATGATTCTTTGATTTTGTACTAATAAGCAAAGCAAACTTTTGCTTCATTGGAGACACAACATGGTGTATGAAACCTGCTGTGACCACAAGGGCCATGTGACCCGTAAATTTAGGCCAAACTTTTAAGGTCAGTTTTTATATTGCTGAAGGGAATGCGATTTTGAGGTTTCTAAATTTCAACTGAAAGCAATTTTTTTAATTGTCACTCCTCATTAGATTTATAACTGATTTGAATTCAGCCTGCTTAATTTCTTGCAATTGGTGGTGAAAATGCTAGTGCCATTTGTGTGCATACGCCCCCCCAAGACTTTTATTGTTTTAGTCTATTTAAATCTTTGATGGCTGTTATGTGACTTATGTCATCCAAATAATAAGCATTAGTACTATTGAAAATTAGCAAAGTTTGTTAAATTTTTAAAAAACATTCACAACCTGACTTTTGAAGTGTAGAAGTTTTTCTAAAAAACTTCTGAACATAACTTTTTTGCAGTCTTCCACCAATATTCCCTGCTTGGTCTTTTCTCTCTAACATGAACTTTATTTTCTCAGCTCGAGAGGTACCCAGATAGATTCCCCTGCAATTCAAATTTTCAGTACTGCTCTGAGTCCTATGAAATGAAAATGCTTTAATTCATGGTCACTAGCTAGCTGAAGAACTGCTACAGTGCCATTTTACTAATGCACCCAACATCAGTTGATGGTCACTCTGTAGTAGAGTCGTAATTATCACTTTGATTAGACCCAGTAAGTCAGTCACGAAATGTGTTGTCTTTTATTTTCAGTTTCTCATTTTTGACACTCAAATGGTGGTTGGCGGTAAGCACAGGCGCTACCAACTGAGCCCAGAGGAGTACATTTACGGTGCTCTTCAGCTTTATGTTGACATAGTTAACCTCTTTATTCTACTGCTTGGGCTTGTTGGACGCCGAAATTGAAGAGATTTGTTTCGACATCACCAACAGCTGCCAATGATGTTTGAGGACTTTTGATGTTTTTTGTACTATATCTTGAATCACTAAGAATATGATCTGAGCCTGAAACTAAGTGAAAAAGTATTCAAAGTTTTAGTGAGTCAAAATTTGTGTCAAGTGTTTTCTTATAAGTTACAACAAGGCGTTTTCTTATAAGTTGTTCAGGCATGCTTTGAAGAAAAATGGTCTTTGTTAGTTTTGTTCAGGCATTTTAAATGAAACTCTGATATGAAAAATGCAAAAATTTTAATATGAAAAGTTGTTATCTTGTTCATTTGTGAAAAATCCACTTCTCTTGCCAGTTTTGCATTTTAAATGAAACTCTGCATATGAAGAAACATCAAAATTTAGATAATATGACAAAGTTGTAGAAACAGTATCTTGTTCATTTGTGGCAGAATTAACGTATTTCTGACTTCTCTTGCCAGTTTTGCATGCTCTGAGTTTGCTATTCATACGTGTTGCATCTTCAAAGTTTACAGGTTTCACATGTATAATCTTTACTTGTCTTTCGAAAATATGCATTTTGGATGATTTCAGTAGTTATGATTACATTGACAATTTGACGTAAAAACAGATTTAATGTTATGCAACTAATTTATGTCGTGAAGGCTGATTTTTGTTGTTGATGTATGTGACAGTGTTGAAAACGGTACAAAACATTTAGTAGTTTAGTAATGTGTTTAGGATTACATATCGATGAACCCCATAATACTGTTGCATTTGGAACCTTGTGAGAAACACTGCTGAACATTTCAATGTTTCTTTAGCTAAGCGCTCACAAGCAGGGCTGTCAAGAGAATTTCTGGGCATGGGCAGAGCAGTCACAGGCACCTAGAAAGTTAGTGTTTAGGTGGTGATGACCTTTTTTTGCTTGTCAGGCTTTTTGAGTGTGAAAAACTGGTGATGACCTTATTTTGTCAGGTGTGAAAAAAATGATGATGGCCTTTTTTGCTTGTCAGTCTTCGTCATAATATATAGTATTCCAGGTGTTGAACATTTTATGGACCCGCCCAGGTCCCCTATAAATTGCTGGGCCCCTTGGCATTTGCCCACCCTGCTCCCCTTTCCTGCTCCCCCTCTTGACGGCCCTGCTCACCAGAACTGAAATTGAACTGTGTTTTGGCTTGCAAATTGTCGCGAAAATATAAATTATTTGCAGAATCCTTTTTGTGTTTCTCGGTTGTAGAATGGTGATCCGGCATGTGCAGTTAGTTTGACACTTCATTGCACTTATAATTTGTCTTCTAGTCGTTTTCTTGTAGTTTGAAACTAAAGTTAGTTTTGAAGTTTAAATATATGTATCTGGTGTTCAAAGTTTATGCCTAGTCGTCATTATTATTCTCAACTCTACTTCACCTTATCATGTGATAAAATTTGAGATCTTTTACCTTGAAGGAATCAATTATTTCTCCATCTTCATGAACTGAATAAGAATTGGCGAAGAATGTGTTGGCATCATTCGTGTTGAATTTGTGTCAGTGGATTAGCCTACAATTAGATTAGACTTGCTTTCAACTATGAACATGAATGATGTTTATGCTGAAGGAATATGATGCTTTGCTTTGTTAATTGTTTCATGAAACACTCTTATGGTTGAAGGTTTGCTTAGATATGTATCTATTATAACATATTGCTTAGAAATTATTTTGTGCTGAATTACCAATGAGCTATCATGGTTTAATTAATTATTTTAGATATTGTTTCCTGTATTGCACTCAGTCTGGCATGAATTTATGATGTATACTTTTAAAGATTTATCAGTGAATACAACAGTCTTTTCAGTCTTGTTTAGTTGTATTGTATTGCTTAGTTAAGTTGATATGGCTTGCATTAAAATCGTATGTGGTAAAGTACTCTTAGCTAGTTTGCTTAGAAACTTGTTGATTAATTTAAACGTAATTGATAATTATAGACTATAAATTTCTTGTCAGCAGCCATTATATTTTTTAAAAACATGACATTTACTACACGACACCTAGGCAATATTGTAGTAGAACAATAGTTTTAACATGCTAGAAGTCTTATTTATTTTTAGAACACCATAAGCAAATGTCTTTAGTAATATGTACAGGTGTGCTTTTAAATCTGAAATTCATCCTGGTCAACATTGTACAGTACTGCTAATACAAATTTAAATTCAGAAAAACAATGGACAATGCAGAGAACATGCAGAAAAATTAGGAATTTTGCTTTAGTTAGAAGTATAGAAAAAGAGAAAGACTAGAAATAAGGCAGGGAACAAATGGAAAGTGCTGTGAAATGACAAAGATGATGATGCTGATGTAGCCTAGATTGACAATTAGAGAAGTGAGATTATAGGCAAGTTACTGAGCAGAAATGAATAGAGCTTCAGCAAAATGAGCTGCTGTTGCAAACTGTATAAACATGACCAGCCTATATGAATTCAATTGGTCTAACACACAAATAGAGTAATTTATCACTTACATTTGGAGCATAGGACATGTATTTTTGAACATAGCCCACACATTTCAGTGCTGAAATGTTGCAGTGAATAACAACTGTGTCGCCTTTATATTATTACAACACTTTTGCAATAATTTACAGGGTAGTAGTTCAAAATGAAACCATAAATTCCATTATAATACTTATATATAGGCCCTATTTGAAATAATGTCAAGATTGCAGACAGGCAGTTAAGGGAAGAGTGAGAAGTTAGCAGAATGGCAATAACGTTGGATGATAGAGCAAGAGGTCATGTATTCGAGAACCGCAGAAGCCTTAAGGCCGACTCAGTCTTACTCGGTAGAGGGCAGTGATAAAATGAAGCGCAATGGCAAAATGCTGGAAAGTCATGGTTTCTGGTCATGTTTATACATATACGATACTCGCACTAGCCACGAATCCCTGGCCGAGGGCTATAGCAACGGAGATCAACGCCGACCTATGATATGAGCCTGTGGGGCTCGGGAAGAACTTTGACTTTGATTTTTTTTAGTTAAGGTAAAATCTAGTATGGGTGAAATGTGTGAGAATTTTGCGACTTAGTAACAGCGCGAGTCAGCGCATTTTGAATTGATTGTAATTTATTGATGGAGTGTTTGGAAAGTTTATAGTAGAGGCCTACTAATTCAGAGTGGACTATTGAAGTGACGATTGTGGAGGCAGTTTTGGTATCGAGGCAAGGACGTAGGCGACGAAGGTCACGAATATGGACATAGCAGACTTTTGAACGTTGAGAGATTTGCGATTCGAAATTAGGAAAAGAATTAAATTTAATCCTAGTCCCTAGATATCATTCGGCAGGTATGGCCAAGTTTCCAAAACGGCAACACGGCGACTGAATAGTACGAGTTGGAAAATTACACGCGTATTATATTTATTATTATCTTACATTTATTATTATTATCTTATTATGGAATAATAAAGTAATAATAAAATAATTTATTATATGGCGAATTCTCTTTTATTTCATTCGAGTGATACATCAGCGACGAATTACGCTGAAGAAGGAATGAGCATGAATAGAGGCACTACCGATCAGCATAAGGAGACCTCGGAGCAGTCGGTCCCGTCGTCAAATCGTCTACGAAAATCTGAACGAAAAGCGAGAAAGTTCGAACACAAAGTCGCTCGGATGCAGCTGTTCCGAAAGAAAAGAAAGACGGAGAGGAAGGAACGCATGCGCCTTGCCGCCGCCGCTGCACTGAACAGCGGGTCAGCTCCAGCCCTACCAGAGTCCGGGTCCTCGACGAATGATAACCACGAACCACGTGTCAGCAAACTGGTGAAGTCGGGTCTAACAAGAGACAAACTTCGATCGGCCTTGATTAACGGTCAGCGAGTATGCATAGACCTCGGTTTGGAAGATCTCATGAGCCAAAAAGAATGCAGTCGATTGGCCCAGCAGTTAGGTCGTTTATATGGTTCAAATCGAAAGGCAGAACAGCCCTTTCATATATATCTTTCAAGTGTTCATAGGAACGGCAGAGTTTTCCAGGAATGTGTGAGAAAGAATTGCGGTTTTGAATACTACCTTATTGATTTTGTTGAAAAGAGTGTTTTTGAATATTTTGAACTAAGCGACATTGTTTATCTTTCACCAGACGCCACTGAAATACTAGAAATTCTTGAAAGTGACAAAATTTATGTGATAGGAGGTCTTGTTGATGAGACGCGCCACAAAAATATTACTAAGAATCAGGCAGTGAACTTTGGAGTTAGATCTGTGCGACTGCCAATTGAGAAATTCTGTGAGAAATCCAGTCAAAGTGGAACATTTTGTCAAGTGTTATCTATTAATCAGGTTTTTGAAATATTACTCCATGTGGGTGCTACAGGTGATTGGAGTGAAGCATTTGCAAAACATCTCCCGAAGCGTCTTGGATTTTGCTTAAAGACGACAATCAAGGAGCAGAAAGTTGATTCTCATCCAGGATTATCTCTTTCTATGGAATAGAAAAATCATTAATACATTTCTGTGCAAAGTTGTTGAAAATCTTAAATTCCCATCATTTCATTATTTCATCATTCCAACCTGTAAAAATTCACCAGTCCTGCTGACTTCATTGATTGTTGAAAAGTTTGTAACATGTTTCATTCTGTTTGATTTCTGAAATTGTTGTCATGACTAATTTGTGTAAATCAGTATCTACTGATCAAAATAGCCTCTTAGCTATCAATGGTAAGAAACAGGTGTTTAACATATGTTTCTACTTTGAGGCTAAACTTTTCTAATAGAAGTATTTTCTGTTTGAAGTTGTGTGCATGGACATTATAGATCATAATATAGAATGAACAACAGATTTTCCAGTTATTTAAGTGCAAATATAATTTCATGATTTAAAGAAACTGGTTCATCTGTATACTTGGTCTAGTGTAAATGCTTTGTAGGCTAAGTCAATACTTTTTAAAATAGGTGTAGGGCTGTAGGCATTTTAAATGGAGGAATAGAAAAGGAAATGGAAGGAACAAAAAGGGAGATTAAAGGCAATGGAAGGGGATACAGAAAGGAAATGAACAAGAATTGGAAGAATCTAATTAGGCATAGAGAGCCAGTAAATGAGCCTACTACCCCAAATGCTGGCTATTCTATAGCTGTTAATGTGTTGTTTTTGGAAATTCGATGAAAGTCAACAATTTGCTAGCGAAATTTAAAATTAATTGAATGACATTCAAATATGTCTCTAATTAACGAGTGCCCTCTGCATTTCATTTAAATGTATCTTTAGCAAATTTGGTGCACGCCGTGGGTCGTTTATCTTCAGTGGCGTAGCCAGGGTTTCCGGAATAGTATATTTTTGGGTAAAAAGGCTCAGATGAGAAAAAGGGTACTTTAAAACATCAGTCTGTTTTGGTGATAGCTAATGCCACCCCTGGGAAGGGGTGTAGGGGCAGGGAGGTGTCCGTCACAAACGGGGTTTGTAACCCCCGCTGGGGGTATAGGAAAATCCCTGGTCGGACGACCTGGAAAGAAAATGAAAATGACGATCCAGATAGTGCTACAATCTACAGCAAGATCGAAATTCAGTTGTATCACTTCATTGTTGATAGTGGTCTCCACAGCATGTTTGCGAGCACGGAGATCGCGCTGCACATGTCCTCTGCCCCACGGTGACTAACTGCTCAGGTGAATGGTAATTCAGCAAGCAGGAGCTGATTAAGAATCGTCTCAGATCAACGCTGTTCACGCCAGTCTGAACCTGCTTAGCTTGTTGAGCATCGAGCCGGACCTTCTGAGAGAAGTGCATTATCCGTGACTTTACATTAAAACATGTTCGAACTTCGGCAACATGTTGATACTTGGCTAACTGTCGGCAGTCAGCACGTGGAATGTGCATTAGTTGACGATTCAACAGGCGGGCAGCTGTTTTGTGAATTGTGGTGTGGACATATGATTGTCGGCTTTGTCTGCCAGTTTGTCAGTTATTGACTAAAATTGATTTCAATGATTTGTAAAAAACAATAATGTCACGAGTGACTGCGACTTTAGTCAGGACTCGGGAGTCCATGACATGATTAGCTGGGCTCTTAATCATGTGGGATCCAGCCCATCCGGGGCCCCGCAGGCCGCCAGGGACCTCTTCCAGTGGCGTAGCGAGGGTATCCGGGGGTAAGGTGTACCAATGGCGCCCTCAAAAAGGTCGTCGCTTGTTTATTTTACTAACCCAAAACCCGATTTTGGCGCCCTGGGGAGGCTGCGTTCACCCCTCGCTACTCCACCGGACCTCTCACTGGAAAAAGACGGGCCTGTTTGCAAGAGAGCGTAAAAAGAACCAAACTGCTAACAACATTAGACTGATTTGATCGGCGCTTCGCAAAGACTTCAATCTTCGGCAATTGGTTTTTTTGAAACAGCGAGAGGCTAAAGTCACGCGAATCAATATTGACCCCACAAGGTGATCAGAGATACCCTATTAAAGTGAACAAGCGGCCAGTGGTTTTCACAGGCTTAATTAGCCTCCTAAACCACTTAAATTTTTTATTATTATTATATTATTATTATTATAAGCACTCCGAAGCAACGCGGTTGAAAGATCGAGTGAGCCCTCCGATCGTCTCCAATGTTTTCGGACATTTAGCGTGATCAATTGACTTTCGTGTCGCTGATTGAGTTTTGAGTTTACGAAACGAATCAACGTATAGTCGTATACGCGAGAAGGCATTAATATCTCGCCACTAATTGTTTACCTAGGTGAAATTCACTCCGTGCGATGGATACGTTCAATCTACAGGAATTTCACGACGAAATTGCACTGCTACATCTGTTATGACGCGTAATTTGTAAAGACAGACAAATGCCAGGTTTCTTGTTTCAACAACTGGAACCTGTAGTGCTAGGCCTAAGCTATCTTAACATGATACAAGTATTAGGCCTAAATAAAATGAAATTACGTAGGACTGTCGTTCCTAAGTTACCAGCGAAAAACTGGGGAACAATACAAATGCTACGATCAGGCCCGCCAGAAGTGGGGGTGCAGCTGCACCCCCTGGAAAAATGTAGGGGATGCAATGCACCCCATGGAAAGATGATGGTCTGCACCCCCTGTATCCTGAAATACAGGGGTGCAGAATGTGCAGATCGAGGACCTTTTTTGCTTGTCAAGCTTTTTTGAGGCAAAATTGAGCGTTTATTAGCCTTTTTGCTTGTCAAGGATTTGAAAGAGAAAAATGTAACTTCGGAAAAATCTGCACCCCCTGACCAAAATTCGTTCCGACGGCCCTGGCTACGACAGTAGCATCCAGCATCCAATTCAGTGGATAGCCATCATGGCATCACATCAATGTAACGATGTCTAGCCTATATAGTATTATAATCAGGCCTGAGGAGAGGGGGTGCGGCCGGTACATTGTTCCGGGGCCCATGGAGCTCAAAGGGGCCCGGGTCCGGTGATGATAATGCATTGACATTAGTGTGAAGCCAAAAGAAGACTGACAAGCAAAAAAGGTCATCAACTTTTTCACACTTTGGGCACGTCAGGGGCCTGTGACTACTTTTTGTCCCGGGGCCCGGAAATTCTCTCGGCGGCCCTGATTATTATTGCTTCTTTTAAAATAAAAAGAAGTGTAGTTTTGCGCAACAACTAGCCTATGTCTGTGTAATTGGATCGAATGAATTTTAGCAATAATCTGGATTCTGGATTGTTTTTGGAAATAGTTTCTTTTGGAGTTGTTTAACGAACAAAAATGTCCATCTTAAAGTTAATCTCACTCGATGTAGCACAGCTTACCGACTGTGATAATAGTGATATTAGTAATCTTGCGCGGGGATTAATGGTCTAAATAGTAAATAGGCCCATAGTTCCCAACACCACTGGTGCTATCTTGTGCTATGCAGATACTGCTACGAACCGGAGTCAATCGGAAAGATCTCTATGGCTCCATGGCTCCAGCTTCAGCTTCAAAGCATCAACTGCATTTTGATTACAATATACTCAACGACATGCATATATATATATATATATATATATATATATATATATATATATATATAGAGAGAGAGAGAGAGAGAGAGAGAGAGAGAGAGAGAGAGAGAGAGAGAGAGATGAGAGAGAGAGAGAGACGCACACACAGTGTTTATTCTAGCCACCTCGACATTGGGCAGTGGCGTAAAATCGGGGCAGGGATAATACTTTGTTGACTGCCCCCGGGCCCCGGGCAAGGGCCCCAAAGAGGGGTCTAAATTAGAGCGTTTATTAACCTTTTTTCTTAACCCTAACAACCTTAACCATAGAAATGAACGTGCTGAAACCTTTTTTTGCTCGTCAGCTCGAAACTTTGAAAAATTCGGGGCCCCCATGACAAATATGCCCCAGGCCCCCAAAATCCAGCACGCCACTGACATTGGGGGAGATTTTTTAATGTTTTGGGGCAAGAACTGAGTCTCCAAAAACCTTGACATAAGGAAAAAGGTTATCTTCATTTTAAAATGTGGCGACAAGCAAAAAAGGGGTCATCCTTCCGACTTCCCTAATATTTTTTACCCTTCTCAAATGCCCTGGCAAGCAAAAAATTGTCATCCTTACATTTTTCCCCTCTCCAAAAAATAAAAGCCTCCCGTCCTCGAAATTAAATTCCATTCTCCCAAGCAACATATAAAAAAATTTGGGGATTTTAAAACTTGGGAAATCCCCCCAAAGAAAGCCTAGAATAAACACTGAGCACCACAAACACACACTATATTGTCCTCGGGGCCATATATATATATATATATATATATATATATATATTATATAATAATAAAAAGATCGTTATCTGTATGTCTGTTACCTTCAATGTCTCTGATTGGTTGACTATTGCTGAACGGTTTAGACCGTTTAATCTTACGTCGGATTGTTGGTGGACGATGTTTCTTTTGACGACGTTGCTTAACGAACAAAAATGTTCATCTTCGTAGTTTAACACGGTCGGCTGGGCGTGCGACGACGTTGCTACTGTAATAATTGTTCGCAGCCTGGTTGTGCAATTTTAATCGTACATTTTAACGTATTAAAAAATACGTCTAAAGCGTCACAAATGGCCACAGTTGCGTGATTTTAACGTACAACACTAATTATTACGTGGCGCAGAGCTTGGCTAGGTGGCGATCCTTGAAATGTTGTTCAGCGCATGAATTCAATGATTGGGTATTAGGTATAGGTATTGGATTAGTATTATCCTGCACTGCGAGCGAAGAGAGAGAGCAAAGCGAGCCTCTTTCTAGTATTATATTAAAATCGTTATTCTGTATGTCTGACCTTCAAGCATTCTGATTGGTTGACTTTTAATGTTTTAGACCGTTTAGTCTCCAAAATGCGTTGGTGGGCATAAGGAAATTGGTCGACTATTGGTCATTTTTAAAATTTACGTCGCGATGCGTTGGTGGACGATGTTCGAAGACGACGTTTTTACCCTGGTAAAAATTGTTCGTAAAAATTAGTCGAGTCATTGCAGCGTCAGAGGGTGGGCGTGCGAAAACGTTGCAACCCCCATTTTAACGTAATTAAAAATACGTTCAGCGTCACAAATGGTCAAAAAATTGCGTGATTTTAAACGTACATAGGCCCCGTGGCGCAGAGCTTAGCTAAACACTGGCGTATGTACAGTACATCATTGAAACGTTGTTCAGCATGAATTCAATGAATGGGTTTTAGTATTATCCTGCACTATATAAGCGAGCGCGAGCGAATTTCTAGTATATATATATATATATATATATATTATGTATATATATATATCGTTTTTGTATCAGTGACGTAGCGAGGGTATCCGGCGCCCGGGGGCAAAGTGTACCGTTAGCGCCCCTAACATTGCTGACGAGCAAAAAAGGTCGTCACATCGTTCTTGTCGCCCCTCAACTCTTACGGCGCCCCTCTCCTTATACTGCTGACGAGCAAAAAAGGTCGTCGCACATGTTTCTTTTATTTATTATGCATTTCACTTACCCAAATACCCGATTTTGGCGCCCCCTCACCTCGGCGCCCGGGGGCATATGCCCCCCTGCCCCTCCCGCTACGCTTCTGGTTTGTATACACACAGTATATTGCCGGAAACAAATTACCTTTGTTCCCGCAGTTCTTATGCGATAAAAATGTTCGGAGACAAATCCAGCAAGAGGATTAGACGAGAGAGAAAGTGAGAGAGAAAGAGAAAAAAGAGAGCATAGTTATGCTGCGGTAGACCCAGGGGCGTAGCGAGAGGGGCAGAGGGGGCGAAGCGCCCCAGGCGGCACTTGCCCTAGGGGCGGCATTTTCGAGATTTACTATTTTTTAAAATAATTATTAGGGGTTTGTTTGATTGTCAGAATTTTTATAGACTCGATAACTTTGTAATTTTTTTTGATTGTCAGACGTTTTGGAGACTTGATAACGTTGTTTTTTGCTTGTCAGACTATTTTTAAAGACTTGATTGGTAAGGTTTTTCAAGGAAATTTTCGAGGCGGCACTTTTTTTCTCGCCCCGAGCGGCATTTTGCCTCGCTACGCCACTGAGTAGACCAGGTTTTAATAGGAAGCTAAACGGTGTCGTGAAATCCTTGACCTATTCCGCCACCTCTCAGAGTTTGACCAAGACCGACGACACCGAACCAGTGGGGCTGTCCATTAATTACGTCAACAATTTAGGGGGGGGGTTTGAAAAAGTTTGACAGTTGTTGACAGGGGGAGGGGGTCAAGAGAAGTTGACGTCAACAATTTCACTTTTTACAAATAATCAAAAACTAGGAAATTTTATGGAATACTACTTATTATAATGGAAAAAGCATGGCAAAAAAGGTCATAACCATCACATTTTGACACTCGACGAGCAAAAAAGGGAAAAAATGGTCATCGTCGCAAAAAATATTAACCTTGTTATTGGGACCTGTCATTGATCTGGGGGGTCAAAAGTTTTTGACGTAATTATGGGGGGGAGGTTAACTGAAAGTTGACAGTTGTTGACAAGGGGTGGAGGGGTCAAAAATTGTTGACATAATTAATGGACAGCCCCAGTACAGAATTTACCATTCCGCGCTCCGCTACAAAGGGGGAAATGCGATATTTACGATTCATTCCGCACAATAATGTCAATCTATTCCACGTCATTTGTCATCGCTGCATGTCTAATTCTGAATTCATCAATAATTACTTCTCTTCGACCACGCGATTGGCGCAGGTTACTCTCCCTATGGTGCTCCGTGCAGAGTCGTAAAATTGAGCCTGCTGTGCCAGAGACTGTTAACGGTCCTCTTTCGGTATCGTCGCGGCTGGCCGTTGAGACTACTGCTACAGGATTTGCCGCCAGCCGGCTATAGGCGCGCTCTCAGCACGTCCGCGCTGAGCGTTACGCAATTGAGGACAGATATGAGATTATGAGTCTAAGAAAGCGCTCGCTCCGTTAGTCCGTTCGTAACTTCGCCATTAAATTCTGTCGCTTGCAAGAGCCGCTTGAGTTACCGGGCGATTTGGTTTAAATATCGCCGATACGCAGACACCGGGTTTCACTCTGGTAAGCGTAGCCTACAGTAGACTCTTCTTTCCCGTTCTAATAATGCTAAATTCCCATATTATTATTATTATTATTATTATTATTATTATTATTATTATTATTATTATTATTATTATTATTATTATTATTATTATTATTATTATTATTATTATTATTATTATTATTATTGCAAAGCCGTTACTAGGGGGGGGGGCAAGTCGCCCCGGGCGCCGACCGGGGGGGGCGCTTTTTTGAGTGTGAATAAAAAAATTCACGGGGTGTAAATAAAAGAAGAGCCGTGACGACTAAAAAAAGGTAATCACCGAAATTTAGAAATTTAGGGGCGCACAATGGAAATCTTGCCCCGGGCGCCGAAAACCCTAGTAATTCCGGCTCTGTATTATTGTTATTGTTATTATTATTATTATTAAGTGTAGGCTAGAAGCTGTTCAGTGATACATTTAACTATATGCAATGTTCTGAAACGCAATTGTTAGGACTACTGCCTATGGAGTCTGGTGTAACGCATTTGCAGATACCTGTATTAAGTGTTGCCTATACAGTAGGTCGGATAAGGAGACATTCTCCCGCAAAAATCTTATATTACCTCAAATTTGCAATAATTTAGGATAGGTGTAATAGGTTAATGACGATGATGCTAACATTAATTAATAGAAGGATTTCAGTGTATATATGCGATGACAATTTCTCACAACAACCACTTCCCCCCTCCAACTGCCATAAATCCCTCTTGACAGAGGAGAGAATGCAACGCTGCCTGTATTAAAGGAATAACGGTTACTGTGCAACTGTGCATGACAATAAGCGATAACAAAATGCTCTTTATACTGTATATATGCTCTTTGCAAGAGCTGGCTGCATTGACTCAATATTACTCAGGAGATGAAAATATAGCTCTCTAAAGTTGTTTCCTCATAGCAACAGTAGCTATAGCAACGCATTACGCAAACAACGTGAAAGCGGAAACCATGGAGAAGACACGCGAAGTCAGAGTACTTTGTCATCATTTGTTTCCGCCCAGTCCAGGGACGTAGACAGGCATGGGCAGGATTTTATGATTGAGGCGGGGGAGGGGTGTTAAGCCCAAAATCGCTCCAATTTCTTTCTTTTGAACCTGCAACGTCATTTGGGCTTGAATTAATTTGAGGGGCTAGCTTCAGGCTGGGGGGGCTTGAGCCCCCAAACCCATTCCTAGTTACGTCCCTGCCGCCCACACATATCGCTTGGTTTTAAAAGAAAGACGCCGGATCACCATTGGCGCAGCCACGGGGAGGGGCGGCCCCTATTTCGGTTGGGACAGGTCGTGAGGTTTACCTGAAAGCGTTGGGGGGTTAGGTAGCCCTATGGAAGAGATGACGTGAAAGTGCAAAGAACTCTGTCGTGGTTTTTTTGCTGTCGGAATTTTCAGCCAGAACATGTCTATGTGCCCCCCCTTGGGCCTCCATTCCCGAACCCTGCCTGCGCCACTGCGGACATGGGCGCCCGCACATTAAGGCAAGAGGGGCACTTGCCCCCTGGAAAATGCAAATACCAAAATTTTCACATTGAAATTCGAAAACCTTGCTAAAATATTAACCGCGACCTTTGTGCTTTGCTCCTCCTGGAAAAATTTGTGGCACCCATGACTGAGGATCATACTTTCTGACCAGATTCAACTCGGTAATCTGCCGTCATGGAATAATTAGTCGAGTGTCACGTCGGCACAGAGAGGGGAGGGTAAAATTCAGATCACTCCCAGTCGTTCGGAGGGTAGGCTAGATAATAAATCTTCTTTGCCAAAACTCTAAGCTGGACATATTGTCCGGTAGTTGTTTAGTCAGTGGTTCTCAATCTTCCCAGCATAACGCCTCCTCCGAAGCCGTGAGAGACAGGGTCGACCAGGTGTCGTTCGAATGCTGACTCGGCTAATACTGTCGGGAATCGAAGTCATTCGACATGGTTGCCTTTGAACCAGCTGTGCCACTGATGTCCCAAGTAGATCAATGACCGAAAAACTATTTAAATCGTACAAAACTAAAATAACTCACCTTGTCAGTAATGGCGGAGATAGCCTAATGTGTTTATAATTCCTACGACTACCTATTTTACTTTACCATTGCCATTACTGCTAGACCCTATTACTGTTACTAACAGCATCTCTGCTATTAGGCCCTATCTGTAATACTAATGTTACTATTACTGTATACAACTACTAGTACTATTACTCCTTTACTATTCCCATATTATTTTTTTTGAGCGTCTGGCATAATTCATTTTCTGATAAATTTAGCTGATAAAGATAATACAAACATTGGGGACTAATTTTTAAAGTTGACTTCAGAAATATAAATATCCCCCATTTTGTACTATTTATGGTGGGGACTTAAAATCGCCCATGAAATACGTCTTGACAAGCCAAAAGAAGGTCATCCTGATATTTTTAGATTTTCCCTTTTCCTGACAAGCAAAAAAAGGCCATCTGGGAGAATGTGGATTTGGCGTAATTTGGCATCAACATCATGATAAAAATTTTTACCATAAAAACATTATAATTGATACTCTGTCCCCGCCAGATAAAGCCCATGGATAATACTACTGTATTATCCTAGTATTATTGCATCTGTTGATTTTCACACATAAGATTTAGTTATCAATCAGTCTAATTACAGTAACTACTGCTAATGATTAACTGTTGATTGACGACGCTGGTAATTTATGTTCGCATACTAATGATCCCAGATGGATAGGAATGTGGACCAATTTTCCAAACGCCTCGAACAGACGGCGGTTCTCTTAACTCCGCCGCCTGTCGAGAACGTACGTTGCTTGGTTCAACCGGTTGAACTAACATATCGACACGGGTGCTTATTAACGATGGCACCGTTGTCATAAATTTCTCCACGCGCAGTCATGCGCAGCCGCGAAAAAGAGCTTCAGGAGACTTTCTTTGAGCCTGGCCGGCGAGTTTCTTCAGTTCTTATAGCTGCGGTGTTTTCCTTAATGGCAACGACTGAAACTCACTACAACGTTCAAGAGTGCGCCATAAATTGGTCTTAAATGCAAAAGAGTCATACGCGTAGACTTATTTATTGCACATTTATCTACAAGCGCCCAAGAATAAGTATAGCTACTGCGGTACTACTGACAAAAGCGCTATAGAAATTTACGAGATTTTACTTACCTGTAAACATTGAAGCGCATCGGTAGGACTAGGAATACAGAGGCCCAAACGCATAGTAAAAAATTGTTTGAAAATTTCCTATTATGGCGAAAAGGCTAAAAGTGAGCGATTGCTATCGTTTATTCCCTTCCAATATTTGTTTGGAAAATCTTATTCTCTTCTGCTTTAGATTGTTTTCCATTCATAGTTTTTGTCGATGACTGCTATTTTATTTATTTGTATTGGACTTATTTTATTTATTTGTATTGGACTCTGTAATGTGCCCTTGCTCCTGACATTTTGGTAATATGGCGCACAAAAATTGTCAGTTTAATAATAATAATACAAAAATTTTGAACAACATGCAGCAATCCACATGGAAGGGCAAGAGGGGAAGAAGGAGAAGTAGGGGAGAAGAGAAGAAGGGGAGAAGAGGAGGGGAATGGGCGGGGCAAGGCAGAATGGGAAATGGAATGTGAAGCTGCCCTCCAAACTGAATTTATGGATGCACCCTTTAATGCGCACATTCATTTATTTATATTTGCACACGCATAATTCCTGTGCACTCGTCTGCATTTCATCCGAAGTGACTTTGGGATGTGTCTGTATTTTCAAGAGCAACGTGGAAACTGGAAGCGCGATTGCATCAGCAAGCGATTGTAATGAAGACGAAATGGCAGATGGACAGAAGAGTCTCTTCTTTAAAAATTTCTTCCATGACAACCAGAAGACTTTTAGTCCAACAATAGGCCTACACAACCATTTTCATTTTCCAGCAAAGTAAAATAATTGCTGTCTGTACCCTGCTCTGAATCAACCTCTGTTTGCTGTGCCCTGCAAGTTCAAAACAGTGTCTCTGATATGAACACTGCATCGCTAATGTAGCATGACGACCTAGCATACTAATGTAGCGCCTATATGGCTAACCGCTGCGCAGCAGTTGAAATCCCAAAGAACGCAAAGCTGCTTAGAACTATGATCGGTTCGGTATAGACTTATTCACTTCTTTCCAATGAAAGAGAACAGCGGCGAAGTAATCGTAGCCTACTGTATTCAATAACGCAATATCCTTTATTATTCAGCATCAGTATATAGGCCTAGTCCAACTCCAAATGCTAATATAGAGCTACTGTTTTATTGACTTTGAGAGCGGCGCATATGAAATTTCAGAACAATCCTGTTTTGCATTTAAAAAACATTCAACGCACGTACAGCATTGTGTGAATTAAATGGAACGCGACATTATTGGCTGCATTTCATTACACTACTCAGTGCAATGTTTCAAGTTCATTATTTGAATCTAGTACTACCCTAAATTTTAGGGGGAGGGGCTCTGCCCCAGACCCCCCTAAAGGAGTTTATAGTCATTAGCGTATTCACAAGGGGCAAAAGGGGCGGGGGTTCTATTTTGGGCCTAGAGTGGTTGTGAGATTCGTGCAAAGCTGATGAAAACCTTTAACACGGTAGGGATTAATTATCGATATTCTGTCACATTGTCTGAAAACCTGCTCAAAATCCAAACATTATAGTCTAGTATTAGGGCCTACCCTAAATTTGTTGGCTGGACCCAACTGGAAATATGGGGCTTTAGAATGCGTTAATTGGCGCCCCTTCCCCCATTCTGGAACCCCGACTACGTTGGTGAAATTGATAGGAAAATCTGACTCATATATAAACGATTGGGAAATGAGCTCTGCTCGCCAGACTGCATCCAGTTGCGTTATAGGTAAGGTTAATCATTTTAATTTGTTGACCAAAATGTCTTCGAATTCAAAACTTCATATTTTTTCCAGATCGACGAAAACCTGCAAACGCGACATAGCAGTGATAAGTCTGTCGCCAGTCGGTCTTACAAGACGGCCTTTATCGTCATCTCTATCGCCGGCCTAAATACCTCCTGCCAAGAGAAGGTCAATTACGCCATCTTGACGACCAATTCGTGGATATCTGCAGCGTCGCGAAATTAGAAAGAGAGAGAGAGAGAGAGACAGACAGACAGACAGACAGATAGATAGACATAAACAGACAGACAGATAGATAGACAGATAGACAGACAGAAACAGACAGACAGACAATAGACAGAGACAGACAGACAGACAATAGACAGAGACAGAGAGAGAGACAGACAGACAGACAGAGACAAGAGAGGCAGAGTCATAGAGAGACAGAGAACGGAATACTTTTGTCACGTGACTCCCGTTCCAGGAAAGCCATGAGCTCAGTGGCAGGAACAGATCTAGAAGAAGACGACCTGGTGAGAGCGGAGCTTGAATGTCGACGACAGATGGCGACAGATTCGATTCCTGTCGACGGTAAGATCACTCACTGGCTCTTCACTTAGTTCGTCATTTTGGAGAGATTTGAAATGAAAATACTAAAGACTAAATAGGCCTACGTGTAGTCATGAAAAATTATGTTCACTATAAACCGAATAGCAGTATCACTTTGCCAGCACGATTCGTATTTCCTTGGTTGAAGTAGTTAAGTAAACTAGACGCACATTCATGAAAGTGCATCTGTGCATATAGCCTATGCACATTTAAATGTACAAATACAAAAATAAATACATCATAACAATGTACCACACTAAGCTAAACGAGGCAAAAATTAACGGAACAGCTAAAGCAGGGGTATTCAACTGGCTGCCCGCGGGCAGGGTTTAATCTAGGCCGTTTCCGGGAGGAAAATTGCCCTTCCCCTCGGAAATTTCAAATCCCCCCTGGAATTTTGGCATACTACATCAACTAACAGCAGCCTCCTAGCTGACTTCCCCCGGCTTTTCCAGTTCCCCCGGCTTTTTCAGTTCCCCCCGGCTTTTTCAGTTTCTCCTCGGAGTCCAGGAGTCTAGATTAAACACTGCCTGCGGGCCAGATCCGGCCCCTAAGGAGTGTGAAATGCCCGCGAAGATACTGAATTGAAATTTTCTATATAAAACTGATATTTCTGAACGTCTTTTTATCAACTTGCCTGTTTTCTATTACTGTACGTATGAACTACGTTTTTGACTAGAAATATACAGTATACCTATACATGACCATCGGGTACCAGTCATAGAAAACGCGCCCCGTCTTAAAATTAAGTTGAATATCCCTGAGCTAAAGCGTTTGCTTGATTCGTCGTCGAGAGGAGTAGAAGTATTAGAAGTATAAGAACCTTGTGACAAATTCGCTCAAAATCTGTATAATGTATAGGGCCAAACGTTGTTTTAAAAGCACGTGATTGCGTATGCCGCCTAAGATTTTGATTTGAAAATTTTTTTCTGAACAAGCCAAGAAGCAACGAAGCTGACGATTTCAGAATCTATATACTACAGTTGTAGGGCGGTGTTGTCCGAGATATTAGCAGAGCTCAAGAGCCATACGATTTGTTTTATCATGAAATTAATATATCTCACACCAAAAACATCTCTCTTTGATTGCCGATTAGTCCTAATAAAAGCGCCGTGAGAGTTTGTTTGATCAAGACACATAAATAGAGATTTGAAGAGGAAACTAGATATATGTATTATATAGGCCTAAAGTAAATATCTTCTTGAAACACAACGAGCGGAACAAGAGTATGTTGAGAAACACGTCCCGACAGTGTTTATTCTAGGCCTTATCTAGGGGAGAATTCCCCCAAGTTTTAAGTTCTACCCCCCCAAGTTTTAAGTTCTACCCCCCATTTTATATGTTGGCTGGGGAAATGGATATTTACCCTCAAAAGTGTGGAGACTCAGACCTTGTCCCCCCAAACATTTCAGAATCCCCAAATGTCAAGGTGGCTAGAATAAACACTACATCCCGAGACGACATGTCTAGATTTAAAGGTTTGCACAAGGTTCGGAGAAGACGTTTTATAGATTTTTTTTTATGTGCAATGACTATTGACAGCGTTGAACGGAAGAGGGACTAGATCCGACAAACAGAAAGGTTCTCGCATATTTTGTTGTCTTGGGAGTGAAGTATTGGAGATAGGATGTCCATGATATGGTTTATAGGCATTGAACATGCATTCGAATTACCACCAACAGTAACAAAGCACAAAATTCACACACAGATGTTAAACGTGTGCAGTGTGCACACTGCACACATGCATATGCACATTACACATGTACATTAGCAGTGCTTTTTCTGTAAAAAAATAGGTGCCGGTACTCACGGTGGATTGCCTAACTTTTCCATTACGATTATGTGGTCTGTGGCTAGAATTTAACATAGAAGCGATTTTGGAAGCATAATGATGCATATCATTTATTAAGTATTTAAAGTTTTTAGCTAAATCACAACTGCAAAGACAAAAGAAATTTTTTTTCACACCTTGAAAAAGGTTCCGGTACGCCGTACCGGTGCGTACCGTCACAAAAAGCCCTGTACATTAGTATATATGTACAGTATGTATGCACGTATTTAAACTATCTATGCAGTATGTATGTTTTTATGTTCGAAATATCTGTCATACAGGATGTAGTCACTGCTCTTTCTAAACTGCTGTGATATGAATTGGATTTTAAGGAGGTTCTAGAGTAATCAGTATATTAACGCTTGCCTAGATAAGCTCGCCCCTTTCCACTATTCGTCCCTCCGTCGCCAGATTTAGTCCGATTAGACAGATCTAGATCCGGCAGAGTAAGTTAGTTGCAGTTAGACAGCAGTTGTTGTATCACACAGTCAAGAGAGCGTTCACGCTGCTGCTTCTCTCTCTCTCTCTCTCTCTCTCTCTCTCTCTCTCTCTCTCTCTCTCTAGCCTATGTCTGCAGAACACCCAGACGCCATGTCAACTGTAGAAGATAAAAAAACTATACTCGTCCGGAAATGAAAACAACTGGCTGGATTCATGAATATCGTTATACAGGATTCAGTATCTGTCTGTCTCTGCTTGTCTGTCTCTGTGTCTCTGGCTGTCTCATGGCTGTCCCTGCCTCTCTCTCCCCCTCTTTATCTATCTATATATATCTCACTTATTGCACAAGGGCCGACCTATTGCTAGAGTGTATCCGTTTTGTCGAACTTGTTTTCATCAGTTGCAGCATAACAGAAGATAAAATCCGAGGCAGAGGATACTTTTTGCTGCATATTATAATTGCAGCCATACTAAACAGTACTGCATCGATGATCGAAACTCTTATGCATCACGCATGCAGCAGTCTGAGAATGATAATTACTCTATTGAACGGATCAGAAAGCAATAATTCTCTGGAAATGACGCGTAGGAAATATTTCGGGCAATCGATTCCTGGAATCTTTTGTCAAATCAGTGAACGCCCGGCTTAACTGTTCAAAGCTTTTACGTTACAACTTACAGTCAGTGTTTATTCTAACCACCTTGACATTGGGGGGATTTTGAAATGTTTGGGAGGGGGACAAGGTCTGAGTCTCCACACTTTTTTTGGAGGGGAAATTTCCATTCCCCAGCCAATATAAAAAAATGGGGGGGGGGAATTTTAAAACTTGGGGGATTCTCTTCAGAGAAGGCATAGAATAAACACTGGTTACAGTTATAACAATGCAGTTATCGTTGGGAAAAGAGATTTTGCCACTGTTGAGTTCCTTTACTTGCAATGCATTCTGACTCGCAACGATTTCTCATGACTGACTCGAACATCAAGAAAGACTTTTGAGAAGAAGAAAGCAAAATAAATTGGCGCCATTCAGAGGCGTAACCAGGTTTACAGAACAGGGGTGGGCTCAGCAAGGTTTCACCTACCGACATTTCCAGATACGACTAAGGTTTTGGGAGCGTCCTCCCAACGGGGTCTGGGGTGGAACCCCGGGTGAAAAATTAGGGTAGGGCTGTCCATTAATTACGTCAACAAATTAGGGAGGGTTCGAGGGGTTGTTGACGGGAAAATCAAGTTTGACACTTGTTGACAAATGATAAAAAATAGGGGAGTCAAGAGAAAAAGCCTGACGTCAAAAGAATAATTAATTTCATTTTTTTGACAAATGATAAAAAAGGGGGAGGAAATTTGATGGAATACTATTCATTACAAATGAAAAAAAAGCCTCTATTTATTAAACAAAAAAAGCAAAAAAGGTCATCACCACATTATGACACTTGATGAACAAAAGAAAGGGGAAATGTCTCATCGCTGCAAAAATAATAACCTTCTAAACTTGTTGGGAAGACCCGTCACTGATCTTAGTAGGGGGGTCAAAAGATTTTGACATAATTATAGGGGTCACTGAATGTTGACAGTTGTTGACAAGGGGGAGGGATCAAAAATTGCCCACAATTGTTGACATAATTACTGGACAGCCCCTAATGTTAGATTCAAATCTTGAGATTTGGAACATATTTTCAAACTATGTGACATCATGTGGTAATCACCTTATGCCCACCAATGATAAAATTTTCTCATCGGTCTTGCACGAATCTCTCGACCAGTCCAGGCCCGAATAAGGCATCCCATCTCATGTACACCCCGTGACTTCGCTAATGGCGCCAATGCATTAGCGCTATTACCAAGTTTAGACCGACAGCGCTGCATAATATACGATTGAAGTGTATACAATGATAGTAAAATAAAACGTTTGCATATTGGCATCATTAAGTTCGCATGTCAAATTATGTAACGCCTATAAAGCAAAAATATAGGAGAATAATTAATCAACCACCAGCAGGGTAGGGCATACTATGTACACTGTACTGTACAAGCTGTGCTGTATTTCAATACGACATAGTATAGTAGCTGGACATCACGTGATAGCTTTAGTACGCTGCATTCAAAAAAGGTTGCACAGATGGAAATGTTAACGCGAATCGACTGTAGTTCCGGAACGACGCATTGGCCAAGAGAGAAAATAGCAACGTGGCCATACCAATGTACCGTCGCTTATTCTGACGTGCGTCCGCACTTTTCGTAATCATCATCATCATCATCATCATCATCATCATCATCATCATCATCATCATCATTATCATCATCATCATCATCACTCTTATTATCATCATTCACGCAGAGTGTACAGACTCACACACACGCACACACAGAAAAGAGAGAAAGACAAAGACAGAGACAGAGAGACATATACAGAGAGAGATAGAGAAAGAGAACAGAGGAGAGAGATAGCTACGATCAAAACCTGCACTTTCTGACACGAAAATCCGATGATAGCCGAACACTAATAGGCCGCCATCCGTCAATTTATTATTATTATTATTATTATTATTATTATTATTATTATTGTTGTTGTTGTTGTTGTTGTTGTTATATAAACGACAATTTATATAGAGCTATATGCGTAGCGAAGGCCATAGTCAAGAGCGCTTTGCAAGAGCCTCTGATAGGAATCTGTCAGAGGTGTCGGTCACGACGGTCAGGGGTGGTCTCTCTAACTATTTCTTCTGCGAGGGAGTTCCAGAGTATAGGGTCCCCTCCCCGAGACAGATATATCCCAGAATGTAGCCGTTTTAGATGTGTGTGTGTGTGTGGGGAAGCTGAACTACAGAGCTCTGAACGTCAGCCAGCATCGTTTGAAAGCTATCCGCTCAAGGATCCGGAACCAATGAAGATGATCTCGAAGTAATGGTGTTCCATGGTCGTTCCACCTGACCCCAAATATTAACCGCGCAGAAACACTAAATACCGATTGAAGGCGGTTCAGCTGACTGTCTGGTAGTCGAAGTAGTAAACTGTTACAATAGTCGTATCGAACTAGGCCAATGAAGTTGCTATAGGCACAAAGCAAAACGAATGACTAAAGAGGGCAATGACTTAAACACTGCATATACGTCAATAGGCCTGACCTATCTGTATTCTAGTTTGTTTTTCTTTCTTGTCACCGTTGTCTTCATTTGTAGTCCGAACGCATCTGATTGTCGAATTGTGTTGATTAGCAGCGCCTGAATGCGTCGAGCGGATAGTTTTCTCCCTCGAGTTGTCGACTGCATTAAGTCGACTGACAAACGACAAACCTGTCTAGAAATTTCTGTTGCTCTTCGTCTCTTTCCAGTTGGCTCAATCCAGATCTCCGTAGTAAGTTTTGTCAACAATGCTCCGGCTTGTTTTAGAATTCTCTGACAGACGTTTCCTACGGTCACGTAGACACACACATCCCAGGGCGTCTCGGTCACTCCTCCCACCCACCCACCCACCCCAACATACAACCACATGTTGTCAAGAGAATCGACAGGTTATTGCCCCTATAGGTAGTCAGATGCTTTTTCCTGTCCTCCCAAGCACGCAGCCACACATATTATATGCTATAGACGAGAATTCCAAACAGTAGGCTATGGAGAATGCGACGCCTTCAAGAGGCTGTTTCCGCGTCGTAACTGGCGCAGAAACAGTAAAACGCGTATAAAAGCCGTCAGTTCCGGAAGCGCCGTGTAGTTTACGGTTCACAACGTTTCGTTCTCTTCTATTGATTCACGAGGTTAAGATCAACAGCGCAGTTTCGAGACGTGATATATAAGCCTATAAGGAAGTCGAAGAAACTAGCGGATGCCATTTGCTCGCTTTCAAGTGCCCCGATTGTTTTTGAATGTTAACGTATGATTATACTGTAGAAACATCATACAGTAGAACTTCGTTATATCGGAATCGGCTATAATGAATCATCGGTTATAACGTACCGCAGTGTACGGTCCCGTGTTATGCGCTACCGTATTGGATGGTATTGGATATAACGTACCTCTGATACAACGTAGGCCTACTAAATTTTACAGACCCACTAAGTGCGTTATAACGAAGTTCTACTGTAGGAGTCGGAATCTCAAAAAAGCAAAGATGGCGTTCAAGCTTTCGATGCGTGTGGGTTAAGTAAAGTAAAATCTCTTGAATTCATATAGCGCCTTAGTAATAGTAGGCCTACCGTAGTAGCTGTTTAATCTTAGGCATCTAATCTATCTTTGAATAGCTATAGCCAAGATGCAATGCCGAGGGTCGGTCATAGGACATAGGACAGTGAGGCTGGGTAGTCGTCGTAGTTACGAAAGAAAACCTGCATAAATTAAAAACAGTCCCGAATCGTTAACTGGAACGTGTATCACTGTTGTCGGTCTTTTCCTCCATATTGTAAAGCGCTGAACTAAGATCTTGTTTGTGTTTTAGGGATCAAACATCACGATAATCAGTATTGTCGCATAATAACGATTAATAGATCGTATTAAAGCAGTCTGTACCTTGTCCGACCGACCTAATCGGCGTTTTGCGACCGGTTTAACGACAGGACAACGCGGCTTGTACTTGGATGGGTGACAGTCCTGGGCAGTGTTTAATCTAGACTCCTGGACTCAGGGGAAACTGAAAAAGCCGGGGGGAAACTGACAAAGCCGGGGAGATTCTGCTAGGGGCCGCTGTTAGCCCATGCAGTATTCCAAAATGTCCGGGGGGAATTTGAAATTTCCGGGGGGAAGAGCAATTTTCCTCCGGAAACGGCCTAGATTAAACACTGGTCCCGGGATCGAGCTTTAGTGCCGGCGGCCAACCAAGCTGTTCATCGCTTAGGCATGGATAAATCGGTAGCAGCGTTTTAAGCTGCGAAGGCAAAACGCTGGTCTAGAGAAAGTAATGTCAAACTACTCTAGATTATTGGTTTTCAGCCACCTGCGTTGCTGCTTGCCTATTACACGGAGATCAGCGCCGGATCATAAGCTAGTTAGAGTGTGTGACGGCCTTTACTTTTTATCCATTCCCTTGTCTAAATAAGTCAATATCGAGTCAATTGTGACTCTGATGTAGCCTGTCTATCTCATCTCTGCCTTTTATCTTCTCCGCGTACATGTCTTATTAAATTTAAGAGTTATGGCATTATTATTATTATTATTATTATTATTATTATTATTATTATTATTATTATTATTATTATTATTATTAGAGCGACAACTTATATAGCGCTTTCTTAAAGCTCAGGCAATGGACGAGAACACTTTACAAAAGTTCCATAAGAAGTACTAAAAAGGTGCGTTCTCAGTTTTTGAGCAAATCGGTTAGGGGGAGATTGTAGTGGATGATCTATATAGGACCAGTTGACCAATATTTATTTCAAATAAAATGCACTTTTTTCACGAAACAGTCTTGGATTGTGCACTTCTCCGTAGTAAAACAAGGTATAGGCCAGCGCGGGCCCGTCGGAGAACCGAAGGGTTAGCGCCTTGAGTTATACGCGGCAACGGCTGAATGAGGGCGGATTGCCAGCCTTTCCCTCGCCGCCTTTCCTTCCACCGAATTAATACCCGATGGTGTTCACAGCTGAGTCGGCTGGGGGCGCTTAATTGGGACAGAAACAACCGAAAAGTTTCTGCCGCGGCCGGGAGTTGAACCACGGACCTCAAAATTGGCGGTAACCACTTCTGCGTAACATTTAATTTATTTGCTTGAATGCGACGCTACTGTTGGATGTTGTTCGACTTAATTGAGATGTGCCACAATTAGAAAATGTCGCTCGATTGATTGACACTCGATGCGATTATATACGCGCCAGTAGTTACGGTTTCCATGACATTTTCCAGGTGGACTGACCTTGGTTTAATTCAAAAATAGCCAAATTATTCTATCCGTTGCTCGGAAATCATAAAGGCGAACGAAATGAATGCGCGTAATCATTGTTAATTCGCCAGTGACAAGCGTCAGAATACCTGATCAACAGACGCTGTTCAGTTGGGTTCACTGTACATTTTCTGATAAATAGCGGGTTGTTTGACTGACCGAGTTTCCTCCTTTTCGCGACTCTTTCAGTTCAGTTCAAAAGAATTATAATCTCATCGCGATTACCCTCTGGACGCCTAAAAGCCGGGGGTTCCGCCCCACCTTAGTTCCATACAATTGGACTCTATGGACAACGCGTTTCCAAGAGCAGGCGCAAGAGTAAGCGCATAGGAACAAGGAGCTACTTCGGTGCCTTCTTTTGATAGTGCTATAGAAATTAACGAGATTTTACTTACTTACAGACGTCCGACTGCCAGGCATAATCAATGCGTCGCCGAAGCCGAATTACCATTTGGTTCATACGTGATGTCGACGCCTACAGCGACAAAAGTCTATTTATCCATGATTTGAGATAATTTACGTGACATAAGAACGGTTGTCGACGTAGAAAATATACGTGACAGAATTATGAAAATTGACAGAGTAGACTCAGCAGTAGGGATGTCAACCTATGTACCGCGGCACCCAACTGTTTCGCGACTTGATCGAAATTTCCGTGAAAAATGTCGGAAAATAGTTGATTAAAATTGCATTGAATTATAATTTAATTACTGCCTATTAAATTTATTACTGGGATTACTATTAAATGAAATAAAATATTTTTAATTATTACTATTTATAACTATTCATTTGTTGGGCAAAAAGTTAACAACTCACTATGCATCTGCTTGAAAACGATTTGTCAACGCGCGACGCCGACGCTGTCTGATTTGTTAAAACTATAATAAATCTCGATGTTCGGCGAAAAATCAACGAATTAATCCACAAAACTGGTCACTTGTTTATTTTGGTTTTTACTAGTCTCAACTAACGATACACATTAGTGAATATTCATTAGGTGAAGCTGGTTCCTGAGCAGCAAGTTCATCTTTAATTGATTGATCTCGTTAAAATATATAACCCGTTTTCAACCAATTTAGTCATTAAGTGAAATATATAATAAAACTTTTGTTTTGGATTTTCACGAACGACCTGACAATTATTATTTTTGTCCACTGCTGTCTGTTTAGTCTGTTTACGTCAAAAAAAGGTTTTGAAGGTTTTTAACACTTCCGGAAATTTCCGGATTTGTTCGGAATTTTTTCCCAGCCATTAACTTTTCCGGAAAATACTCCCTACTCAGCAGTCGTTTACACCGTACAGTTAGTTCACTGTATCGAAGTGTGCAGAAAATGTCAAAATAGTAAAATAAAAATTGCATTGAATTAAAGTTAATTAGCCTATAAATTAAAATGGGATAACCCTTAAATGAAATAAAACATGAAATCACACGGAAATATTAATTTCTACACAAAATCACCTCACTGCATCTGCTTGAAAACGATTTGTCAACGCCGTTGACGTTCGAATTTAGACTCTTTCACAGTCTTTGCCAAGTCAGTCAGCGCATTAATCCACGATTGGTCACTTGGTTATTATGGCTGTTAGTTAATATATTAGTATATTAAACTGTACTGTAAATTTACCAATGGGGCGTTTTATATTAGGTGTGCCGTTTACTTCTTGATTTCTGGCTAGTGTGCCTTGACTAGAAAAAGGTTGGAAAGCAATGAAGTAGAGCGTCAAGGCCAACAACAAGCCCCCCAGCCACTTAGTTCAGTTCCTTTGCTTAGTTCCCCAAAAAAAAAAAAACTTTAGACGATGTCCTTCAGCACTAAAGATAATAGAAATGCGATTTCATTGATACCTCGATATAACCACGCGCTGCATCAAATGTAGTATGATTACAGAAACCCGATCTAATATCCTAATGCACTGTTAAAAATCTCGACATTTACGCTATTGTAGTAGCCAGGGCTGATTTATCATCCGATTCGCTTCGGCTGTTTGCTGTTCCAGCACTGAAATATTGCTTCCGCATTCAAAGCGTCAACGTTTTATCTCTCTATAATGCATCGAAACTTCAAGTTTTTTGCAGATAGGCCTACAGCTAAATCGATATAAACGCTGAAGTAGGCCTAAGGCGTCGGAAAGTCAGTTAGCCTATATAGGCGCTACATTAAGAAGCACTCGTGTTCCTCACGAGTAACCGCTCCAAGCTTCGCGATTTTAGAAAGCTTTTCCCGGAAATGGAGGCAAAATGTAGCCTAACTGACTGGACATTTCAAAGACAGAAAATGATGCCGTCTTGGATTTTTAAAGAGCGTACAGCAGGTCCATTTTTGAGGATTTAAAAAAATAAATCCAGTGATTTTCGGCGTTCAGTGTTTCAGATGTCTTGCTGGCATTTAATACTCTTCATTTAGCTGATCTTCTTTGTAAACTCGGTGAACCTTCATTGTTTAGTGTTTCCAGCTCTTTCTTTTATGCGTTAAGCCTGTTATCAATGGACATCCCCCCCAAGAACATGGGAATGGGATTATTTTCTCCAGTGGGATGTCGGGCATGAGAAACATTTTAAACTTACACTGAGAGGTCGGGACCAGCCAGTGATGAGTCCCCTCCTCAGCTCCAGACAACTCATATAAACCCTGTCTGTTATGCCTAAACCGAGTTCGTTATTTTCTCTCCAACAGCAGGATTCATTCCTATGGTGTTTATTGACATGCGCCGTGAGTCTTTATTACTTCATTCACTGCCTGCCAATGTCCAGCAGTATAATTCGGCCGTTAAATTTTATACGTACGTAAGACATCAACACAAGCGCGAAATGTGCGTAGCCTAAACAGCTCTGTTGATCGTATACTTTTCACTACGCTGCAAAGATCCCACGACGCAGTGAATTATTTCTCTGTGCGTTCCAAGCACCATCTAACCTCCGTGCAAGACACTTTAATGCGGCGTTTCACGTAACTGTATGCGATTTATAATAGAGACCGTGAACCGTTATAAACTGTGAACTGCGAGTTTCTTTACTGAAAATTATGGGGGGGGGCTTGGGGAGGGGGAAGGAGCGATGGACAGCGAATCTAGAGGAACGTCAATAGATTTGATATGCAGCTATGTTCAGCTTTTTCTTTTTATTTGACGAGACCGGCGTTTATAGTATTTTTGATGGTATAACATAATTTTAATCGGTCCTCAATAAGAGTGAAGTCCAAATTGATTTCAAAAATCTTTTCATTTCGGGGATAAGTCGGCTACCTGTAGGCCTTTGTCCCATCTTAAAATTTTTCGGCGAAAAACTGCAAAACATACGAAACGTGAGATTATCCGCCGAAAAGTAGTATGCTCTACGTCAGAGGTGCACATCTTTTTTAGGCCACGGGCCAAATTGACCGTGCTCATAGTACTCGAGGTCCGTTATCTCGAAATGCATGTTCTATTATTTATAATACGTTTCATATAAATCTGCAACTTTGCAAAATTAATTGCAATAAATGTTGCTTGACACAAAGATTAGTAAGCCTATAGCAGTCCAATTGATATGAATAGCCCAGTCAGCTTATACATCTATCATATTAAGATCCTTATCTGTATGTCTGTCTGTTACCTTATTGGTTGAATTGGTAGACGGTTTAACCGTTTAGTCCTTACGTCGCGATGCGTTGGTGGGCGAGCGTTGACTATTGGTAGACGGTTTAGTTTTCAGTGCGTTGGTGGACGATGTTCGAAGACGACGTTGTTATTGGTAACAATTGTTCGTAGAATCGTAGTTTAACACGGTTTAGCCGAGTCAGCAGCGTCAGAGGGGTGGGCGTGCGACGACGTTGGCGGAATTGTTCGCAGCCTGAGGTAGTTGCGAATTTTAACGTACATTTTAACGTACCCGTGTACAGCGTCCCGTGATTTTAACGGGCCTAGTGGCGCAGAGCTTGTGTGGCGATCCCTTGAATTCAATGATTGGGTATTAGGTATAGGTATTGGATTAGTATTATCCTGCACTGCGAGCGAAGCGAGCGCGAGCGAAGCGAGCATCTTTCTAGTAATTTCTATAAAAAATATAACTGTAGGCCTACTCGAGCAGTTTTCAGTGTTACTTTAAACTGCTCCAAGGGCCGGACAGAACACGTTGGCGGATCGAATCCGGCCCGCGGGCCCTTTCATCACTGCGGCTCGTCGTTTAGCTGAATTCGACGCTTTCACCTTTTCCCTGATTTATAATTATTCTGCGTCGAAGATCGTCGTTCGCACCTCTAATGGCCTGACATTTCGGCGACTGTGGTTCAGTCGTTAAATGTCACAAGTAATCTGCTAAGCCGAGAATTGTTGCTTCTTTACCCTTTCAATGCGCTTCATCGAGACCGTGTTAATCTACCGTGTATATACGGCCTAATGGCTGTTTATGGCTATTCTGATTCTAACGCCCAAAGTCACCGATCACTCGTGCAGACTCTATTTTTGAAGAACAGCGACCATCATTTTTAAATGGGAGACTTGTTATCGGTGTATTTCACTAGTAGGGTCTAGAGCTGGTTAAATCTGATCAGTGGCGTAACGTGGGGGCGGGGGGGGGGGGCACTTTGTTGACAGCCCCCCGGGCCCCGGGTGGGTGGGGGCCCCGAAGAGGGGTCTAAGCTAGGGTTAGGTTAGGGTTAACCCTAATTTAACTCTAACCCTAAGGTTAGAAATGATGTGCTGACGACCTTTTTTTGCTCGTCAGATCGAAACTCTGGGCCCCCATGGCAAAGATGCCCCCGGGCCTCCAAAAGTCACGCTACGCCACTGAATCTGATTAATTATTATAATCTCATAATATCATACAGGGCGGTTTATGAGTATAGCGTAGAAGCGTATCGGGGAGAGAATCTACCGCACGAGTCCATCAGCATTAGGTTGATATAGCAGAACACGCCTGTTTTCTGTTTCTCTCCGTTTGGTTGTCGTTATAATATTATAATGTTAATCCCGGATCAAAACTGATGATATATCTGAAACTGAAGACATATCTATTTAACATTTCATTTCAATTTATGTAAGATTGTTATAATGTGTGAAGTTTGCATTTTTGAATAGTTGAAATGTATTTTCATAACGTCCTGTTTGTTGTGCGTCTTCGTGCCCCTCTTATTAGGCCTAGTTGCCTTTCCTAAAATTATCATAGACTGCTAATGCTAGCGAGTTAAATTTAGGCCTAAGCAGTTGAATTCTCCTCTACGTCCATATAACTCCAAGGGGTTGACAACAACATCACGATATGAAACATCCATACTACGCGGTGATGTACTGTAAACGCCAAATATGATTCCGCAAAATGCGACATAGAGCGCTAAACGCAATAATAGTGTCATGTCATCGGGATACGGTGACAATTTAAAAAAATGTAGATCCTCTGCAGAAATGTCAATAGCACCGCTGCAGACTCGTGTTGTCTAGGAGAGGCTCTGCACAGGGTAACGAATGCCTTATTTTCCCGAAATGCAAGCCATCCACCCCACCACACCCCACCCCATCGCAGGACCGTTTGCTCATTGCTCAACGAAAGACGTTTTCCAGAACGAAAATGCACGCCTGCGTAGCGACTGAACTAATCAACTTATAAATGTCGAGCTTTTTCGGATGCAATCGGTTTCCTCGTCGGTAATAGTCTATCACCGATATTCGGTGTTACAGTATTTCGCCTTTTCAACCAGCATCGTTGATTTATTTTTTGTTCATTCCACGCTGTCTGGTTATGCAAAAACACAGGTGCACAAGCTGGTGCACAGTGTCGACTAGAAATGTCCCGTATGTCTATACTGTAGACGCTTCGACAGTAAACCAAATCGTGACCTGTGCGCACAACGAACCACTCTGCTTAGCAGCTCCGAGGACGCGTAGGCCTATACATATGTCAGATGATAGATGTCGAGATAAGTATAGCCACGAGTCGACGCACTTTGTCACTTTAATTCTTTCCCCCGTGTCTTGTCTTACCCTTCAACCAATCTCGTTCCGTCCGAGATTTGGTTGCATTTTTGACCACTTTTCCACCATTTGACCACTTTCCCACCATGCATGGGCGATACTTTGTCTCCACTCAATCCAACCTGTGACCTCGTATTGGCTGAGGATAAACAACCGAGTATTGGATTGCATTTATTTTATCTATCTATTTTAAAGCGCTCTTGATCTTGGCCTGCTATGACTATAGCGCTATATAAATTGGCTTATTAACTATACCATTAGTGATGAATGCTCCGAGTGAAGTATCATTTTGGGCACTACGCGAGGCGGGCAGGTCTGACGAGAACCCTGAAAATGTGGCCAATCACGGTGGCTATGCATGGGACCCACCAAAGAGGTTTTAACGGTATATATAACCCCAAAATCAGGCTACCTTAAAGTTTTTAATGTATTTTTTAAAGATTTATACCTCCCAAATCACATTATACCCCAATCAAATTTTTGGCTACGCCCCTGCTGGCCATCAACGATGAGAGTATGAAAGTGACTCGGGCACCTGGTCTGTCTTTGCTGGTCGATCATCGAAAAGAGAAGACAGATGTTTTTTCATTCCGAGAAATCTAAGTTCTTTAAGTTGAGATAGCGAACTCGTGGGAACTAGTCACGAGTCGTGACAGTAAACGCATTTAACTCGGAATTGTTTCCAATTGAATTAGAAGACCAGTATAGAAATCTGTCTTTTCTTCCCTTTAATTAATTTTAGGCCTAAAACACGCATCAACCACATGGAAGAGGCGAAGCAAGACAGAACGAGGAATGGAATAATTATTGACTTGCCATTGGAAAGTGGGGTTGCCTCTCCTCCCATTTCGCTCCCCATTTTCAGCCGAATCCATGCCGACAGTTTTTCATGATATATCAGAAAATTGGGTAGAATTGTGATCCGCCCTTTTCGCAGTTGTGCATAATACTTCTCTCTCTCTCTCTCTCTCTCAAATTTAAACGTCCGATGGTATGTAATTTTCTCTGTGATTCGACACCCCTCGCGACAAGCAGAAAAAGGCCTCTTAGATCGCGAAGACTGCCGAAGAGAAGCAAAGAAGTGATAGTCGATCGTAAAACAGATGCAGACACACTTTCTTTAGACGTTAATGACGTTTAATCGATGTTTGGAGAGACGTTTGAGGCGGCTGCGAATTGTTCGCAGAATTCGCGAATTCCAAACGCCATCAAATGCTTCCACATTGTCAGCTTCTATTGGATTTTAGCAAATCTAAATAAGATAATGAGATGTTAGGCCTAAAGCGCTTTGCTTTTGTTGTAGGCCTTCAAACCTTGTTACAGCGCTGTAGAAATCGTCCACGAATGAATGAACGAACGAACGAACGAACGAACGAACGAACGAATGAATGAATGAATGAATGAATGAATGAATGAATGAATGTTATAAACCAAAATGCGCAAAAGCCCTTCGAGCTACTGAAGAGCATCGATATCGTTTGCAGTATATAGGCTATGAGTAAAACGTCTAACAGCATTCATTCAACCAATCTACAGTTGAACGTTGCAGAAATCGTCGTTAATGTAAACTTTCGAAGGATGACGACCGTTAATTAAACACGTTTAAGAAAAGCCGATCTCTTTCTAGTTTCGTTTACGATTCCATTTTGTCTAAGAAGCATTCTTAAACAGCACGAACCATTGTTTTAAAACATAACCATAAAGACTGGAGTTTATGGAACGTCGAAATCTGTTGAAGCCTGCATAATTATATAGGTCCCGCTCTTCTACTTCTACCCGGTCTGGTCATCTCAGATGTAAAACCTTTCCTGTGATGTTCCTTCTGCCTGTACGGCCATCGTTGATATTCCGCTGCATGGTACAGAAAATTGGTGTCCACATTTCCAATCGAATTCTCTAAAACACTAGAAGAACCTTCACAAACATTCAAATTATAAGACGTATTATATGCAAGACTAACGAGGCCGTCGTTGATGAATAGAATTTTACTCCATATACAGTCGCGCTGCACGATTCGATTTCACGAAAACACGTTCACGTATAATGGGACAACCTACGAATTCGGTGAAACTTTAGAGTTGGATAAATGAATTTAGAATCGAGACGACGTCTGTCCATTGGACAAAACGTCCGTTTTCGCCAAAACATCTACGAAATCTTGGCTGAGTTGTTCTGTTACCACTGGGACGAAGACAGGAAGAAGTACAAGCATTGGCGGCGAAGAGAGTATCGAATGGTTCTGCCCAGTGGCGTAGCCAAGGCCCAAATCAGCATATATATACATATATATATATATAGTATATATAACATACAGGTATATATATATATATATATAACGTATATAATATATACTGTGTATATGTATATTATATAATATATATATATAACAATACATACCCCCAAATTTATACCCCCCAATCAAATTCCTGGCTACGCCCTGTCTACAGGACAAATATAAATGAGGTCGTCGAGCTACGACTGCGCCTGCGCCTTGGATAGCTGAGGACTTGGATTTGTATATTGTATTCTCATGGGGGCCAGTCTTGTTGTTTAATGTATGAAGCATTTTCCCAACTGGGGGCCACTGGGGGCAGGCAGTCAATGACATAGCCGCCACTGTTCCGTAGTCTGTTAAAATTTTTTGACAAATTCCACAACCAAAATCACCTGGCTACGCAACTAAGACGCAAATCAGGTCAAGGTAATGCATGACATCATAAAGCGTCAGAATGACGCACATCATCCATCCACGCTTCAGTAATTCGATCGTAGTTTGTTGTCAGCCGCTGTCCGCCGCCGCAGAGTTACATTAACGCACGTTTTTGTATAGTAAAGATATTATATGTATAAAGATATTGAAGCCTTATAGCTTATGCGTGAAACGGAAGCCCGAAATCTGATTTCAGCGCAGGATTTAGAACTTGTATGGCACATTTCGTGGAAGCGATGCTTCCATGTAGATATCAAGATATACATATGACAATATAGACATTAGTTTATTTCAAGACCAGCATCATATACAAAAATTCATAATTAAGCAAGAAACTTATAAGTTCAGCATCAAACAAATTATATATATATGTTTATTATATATATATATATATATATATATATATATGTGTGTGTGTGTGTGTGTGTGTGTGTGTGTGTGTGTGTGTGTGTGTGTGTGTGTGTGTGTGTGTGTGTGTGTGTGAGTGATGACAGTTTTGGAAGGTTTTTTGAGATAGAACGATACTTTTTCCATATGGCGACACTTTTGAAATATGATTTAAAAAATTTGTTTGGGCCAGCGAAATATCTTTGCCCTTTCAGACAGCCTATACTGGAGCCTAGTTTTGATTCGGTCTAAACTTCTTCACTTGTTGTCAGTTCTGTCGATCGTTCTATTATCTCCTTTCTGCCAATACTTTTCACACTGCCCGGCGTTTCCTTATTTTGTTTCTGCAGATGTGTTGTTTTTTTGCCTCTCTCTGACCGAAAATTCGTTTGTAAGAGCTTTTGACTTTTGTCCAGTAGAATCCTCTGTTGACTGCACTCACGAAATTTGGTTTTCATTCGAACTGTCGGCCGATTGTCTCTGACATGTCAGTCCCATCTGTCGTTTAGCTCCTTTTCTAAATGTTTCCCTTTTATCCGTAATTTCATTTTGTCCGTCCATTTGGTAGTCCCTTTCGCGTCCGAAGGGGCGGACCCGTGCTTGTTTGTTCGCGTCTTCGGTCGGCGCGGAGGTCGTTGAGTGGGGGTGGGGGAAGGGTGGGGGTGGCGATAATCGGAATATTGGTCATAAAGGTATTTTCGTTTGCGCAGAAGCGATTATCTTGAGACCGAGCGGGTTTTGAGACCGAGCTGACGCCAAGATCCAAAGTTAGAGGACCGAACAATGACGGTGGATTCTGCACATACAGGTCATCATCAACTGACTTCGCCGTGTGTGTGTTTCAATGCCATGGCGTTATTAAATCACGTGACAAGAGCTGAAGGGCTCCGTTTCTACCGGCGCCGGAAACGGAAAGACGGTTTCCATGTTCGGCAAATGATCGCAGCTATTCGTCGCAGCCGTTGCCGGATGTCGACGAATTTTCCAGTCGCCAGAAGTCATTTTGCGCAGCAGGCGGTGCTATAGACTGGTCGCTGGTCGAGATTCTAGATTATTCTAGATTGCGGATATTTGAAACGCCGAGAAAACAACAACGATCTCGACAATAAATAAAATTGCTAAAATACGAAAAAGCCGTCGACAGGAGTTACCGTTTATAGAGAATTTTTTTAAAAAGTAGGACACGTTTATCAGAACGCTTCTGAATAAAGGAGAAGACGACAGTGAAAATAATAACCTATTAACAGCAGTGGCGGTTCCACGTGGGAGATGAGTGGGGATGCATCTCCCACCGGATTTTCAGACTTACCTTTTTGCTTGTGAAACCAATTTTGTGTGTGTAAAAGTCTAGTAAAACTAACTGGAGATGGCCTCTTTTTTTGCTTGTCAACCTATTTTTAGGTAAACGTGTAGTCAAATGAAGGATAAAATTCACTTTATCTTTACCTTTTCCGGCAAAGTTTATTGATGTTTCCCTTCTATTTTCATCCTCCCACCAACTTTCTATGAATTCATTCATCCCTCCACCAAGAAATCCTGGAGCCGCCACTGATTAATAGCACTATTATCAATCAACGGCACTCCAGATTCATCCGAAGAGAAACACGTCAATGCCAGAAACAGCAGTGGCAGTGAGCTACTTCAAATAAGAAATGTTGATCAAATGAAAGAGACAATTTTAAATATTTACAGGTAAATTGAGAAAGGAACCTAATAGAAGTGCATTGCTTCTATGTTTTAAGCGAGATATCAATCAATTATCAAAGGGAATCCGTTACTGTGGAACTCGTTACCTGACGTTGTGTCGGAAGCTGTCTCTGCGGAATCCTTTCTTAGGAACTTAAAAACACACCTATTTAATATAGGATTTTACTGATAGAATTATGTCAAAGCGCTTTTTGTTGTAGGCCTTAGCCTTGCCTTGTTTACTGCGCTGGAGAAATTATCTAGAAATAATAATAATAATAATAATAATAATAATAATAATAATAATAATAATAATCGATCATTCACTGGACTGAGTTCGCTGTTGTTTCATTCTCAGGTCGACTGTACTGCGAGAGCGTTTGGGACGGATGGGGCTGTTGGAATTACACAGAGGCTAACACCAGAACCTTCATCGACTGTCCTTTCTACATTCCAGGCTTTGATCCAGAACGTACGTTTCAGCAGCTAATACGAAATGCGATTTTAAAATTAACATTTAACAATGAATGCTGGATTTCGCAATCATTATTATTGACCGTAGCATAATTATTATCATCGTCGTCATCATCATCATCATCATCATCTTGTACTGTCGATTTCAGCTTCATAAATGCAATAAATGTACAGTTGGAGCGAATGCGTTGTCGACTGTCATTGTCACAGTTCTGGGGTTCTTTAGTTAAGGCACACAAAGACTGCACAGAAGACGGAAGTTGGTGGAGAAATCCGTTGAATAAAACGTGGTCAAACTACACGACCTGCGTTAATCAGATGGACTTGGAGGTAAGACAGTTGTACTCAGCTCATCCGACTCAACCGCGCAGTGGACGCAATAACCAATAACATTCGCCCTAACTCTATACGATGTCCATAATGGCATTTAATCATCTGGAAAATTATTCCGTAACCTATTTCTGACCAAGTGCTGTGTTTTTGTTGCTACTCTGGTCTACTGGGTTCATATCGTTTTTTCATAATTAATTATCATCAGCTGTCCGCCAATAGCGATCGCTTATCTCTTCATCGAACGCTCGGGGAAGAGTAGGGGCTACCGGTAACTAAGAGGCGCCCTCGTAGATGACGGCTGTTGTTCTCAACGTCTTTCTCTTATCTAATCTTTGTGGAGTCTTGCTCTTGTAAAATGGAGAGAGAGAGAGAGAGACAGAGACAGAGACAAACAGAGAAAGAAAGAGAGGAGAGAGAGGGATATATATATATATATATATATATATAGAGAGATATAGAGAGAGAGAGAGAGAGAGAGAGAGAGAGAGAGACAGAGACAGAGACAAACAGAGAAAGAGAGGAGAGAGAGAGGGAGTATATATATATATATATATATATATATATATATATATATATAGAGAGAGAGAGAGAGAGAGAGAGAGAGAGAGAGGAGGGAGGAGGGAAGAAGGGAGAGAGAGACAGAGACGGACAGAGGCAGAGACGTACAGAGAAAGAAAGAGAGAGAGAGGAATATATATATATATATATATATATATATATATCCCTATATCTATATGACATATAGATTCCTGTTATTTGTTGTTCTACTGTAACTTTGTTGTTATATATATATATATATATATATATATATATATATATATAGAGAGAGAGAGAGAGAGAGAGAGAGAGAGAGAGAGAGAGTGGGAGAGAATCGGCGTCTCAAATGGGAAGAGAAAAAGAATATTCGAATGGATAGCTCTTGCCATCTTACGTAAGCTAGGGCTTTGAAACTAGTCTTAGTAGACAGGACATTGTTGTATATCCTACGGATGAAGTTAAACAGCCACTGCGAACGCACCCGATTATTCTGCAACGACAGATACTTCTGCTTTACTTTCATCTTGTGGTCGCTTTTATCAACGTACTTTACACAGCAGACGGATAATCACGAATAACGAACGCTGCCGCAATCCGAAAGAGAAAGGAGCAAGAAGCTCGGAAGAGACTGTCTCTATAGATTAAGGAGACCGTAAGAACAAAAGACAAAAGATATTATTAAGTAGTACGACGACGAACAAAGCAATGTGAGCAGGAGAAATTTACTTAAAATATCATAGGCCTAAGTCGAATCTGCGAGAGAAGGAATCAATTGCTTCCTCAAGCTGTTACTTTTTTGGAAAAAGTAAACGCTTAGGGTTAGGGTGGCGGTTAGGGTTAGGGTTAGGGTGAGGGTTAGGGTTAAGGTTAGACTAAAACTCTAACACTCACCCTAACCCTCACCCTAACCCTAACCCTAATATCTCTTCACTGGGGTCCGGAAAACGGGAAAGTACCGATAAAAATATTATGGCATTGATAAACTCTATCGTTGTATACCTATCCCTTATCATTTAAAAAGCTTGGCTTCACTGACTTTGCAATTTCATATCTCGTCTTCAATCTTCCATATTTTATTATCTATTGGGATATGACTCATGAACTCCATCTGCTCAGCCAAATTGAACTGACATTCAGACTTATGAATAGATTAGATTGTAAAAGAGTTTAAATAGTTTCTTTGAAATTTTGAATTAAATAGACGTGGGCGTATGGCGAAGCAATAGATGGATGCTCCAAACAGAATGTACCTTTAGAGATCTGCAGCGCTTTATTAAGATATTGACCATTGCATTATTGTCAAAGCGCAATATAATCTATTCAGCATATGAAATTCAATTTTGGGGGCTGCGTTCTTTGTACACTAAAGGTACATTCGATTGAACGTTGTTTGAATTGAGGCGTATGCTACAGTATAGTTTTGTCCTTTCTACTTTGTTGTAAAGCACATATTCAGTCTCATCAAAAGTGAACTTGCAACAAATTCTTCTTTACAGGTCGATAAAATGCCTATTTCTCATTTCTTTGAACGCTTTTCAAATGTATTTCTCTTAACCATCAGGCGGTATTCAGTTTCTGCAGTAACACACGCCGTTCTGGCAATGCCCGGTCAAAAACTGACTTTCTGGAGTTCGCTATATATATAGGCGCTGTCGTGTGTCGTGCACGGTCTCATGCCTTACGGCGTTACCGTGTCATGGAAGAACATCTGATGAGTGATGATTGAATTCAGTGTCCTCCTGATCAAGAAAAGTAACGAGAACACGATTATTCCCGCTCTTTGGTCGCTCTGTAGCCGCAGTGAAGGCAGCCATGCAGTTGATTCTCAATCGCGGCGTGTTTAATTAAGGGCGCATCGCATCTTGGCGAGACTGAACTGTCAAAACTTTCGGATGCAATATTGAATGATGAACTGTCGATTTTTCAGAATAGAAAATTCAATCATTATCGCTCTGAGGTGTAGGCCTACGTAAGCAAAAGCCGAAATCGGAGAGACTTTCTGTCGCATTCAAAGTAGTGTGAAGTAATTTTCTAAGGGGGCGGCTAAGACTGTTTTCGTTCAACAGCTCTTGAGTGTAAAGAAAATTGCTTTAAAAGACTTAAATTTTGTCATAACAAAGCGCTCGTCTTCTGCTGCTTTGAAATTGTCCATCGTCTCTTCTTCTTCTTCTTCTTCTTCTTCTTCTTCTTCTTCTTCTTCTTCTTCATCCTCTTCGTCCTCTTCTTCGTCGTCGTCATTGTCTGAGCTGTCTCTATTGACAATGTCAGTGCAAGAATTATTATCGTCTGCTAAGGCGCTTGACATCAACAGTAGAAGGTCCTTGAGATGATGACACGGGCGCAAACACGGCCCATGTCCTCACGTCCTGGCATGGATATTTTTTTAAGAGGTCATGTCCTCATTGCTCTGGACATGGGTGTTTTTTGCCTTAAACATGCTAATAAAGACCGCCACATGTCGAGAAATTAGGGCATGACCGTTTTCCTGATCAGGTTTGCGCCACTGGTTGATGACGGTTTAGATTTTGACCAAAACCTCACGAGTCAACAGACTACTATGATCTATTCTATACAGATCTAAGTTTCTGCATGAAATCATTTCTATACGAAATTTATTAAAATGAAAACGAAGAGCACGAGAAAACCAAGCTGCACTTGAAAACGGCAGAGAATTTTCTGGATTGCCTTTGGAGATAGTGAGAGTCTTTCACTGAAGTGTTCATCCATCGAATAACACTGATTTGGTTCAAATTGGTTGTTGCCTAAATTTATCAATTGGATCTCCACACAAAGATCAAAGATCCGGCGTTTGATTGACGCTATTTTACGCTTTCTCCCATCGATAATTAATGCATTTATAGACACTACACGACCGCTATACAGGGTTGGAGTTGCCAGGGAGAGGTTTGGGGCGGGGTTGAACCCCCCCAGCTATCGTTGCAACCCACCCAAAAAATCGCATATCTGGTACATGCAGTTTCTGTCATGCATTGAATTTCAGTCCTCAACCCCCACCCACCCAGCTCAAATTTCACAACTCCAACACTGCCGGCGCCTATATACACATGCTTGCCGTCGTGATACGGAACCTTATTAAACCAAAAGAATGCAGGTAACGGTTCAGGGGCGTCATTTGGGGCGCTGGGGGGCCGTGGCCCCTCCAAGGAAATAAAAAATAATAATTTATAATGTATTAATGTGCAAAATATCGCAAAAATTGCCAAAATATATAAAAATTGCAAATTTGCCAAAATTGGCCCAAAATTGCAAAAAATTGCCTAAAATTTGCAGAAAATTCCTAAAATTTGCAAAAATTGCCTAAAATTTGCAAAAATTGCCTAACATTGTGTTGACTCATTTCAATGCGTATCTTTCGCTACTTTTACCTATACATCCTAAGTTAAGGAGAAAGAAACTTGTATTTGAAAAACACATCCCTCTTTCATATCGCTCTAAAGATTTGTTCTTTCCAAATACTAAGCATCAGATAGCCACAGGTCAGTGCAGTAACTTTCTAATTTACGCCCGAATATCCAACACATGCCTCCGACATGCAAAATTTAATGTAGAAAGAAAGAATTTCAAGCATTTAGGCTCGCTGTTGCCTGAAATGACAGGATACATCCGGATCGTTCATTAAAGCATTCGTAGTTTCGTTAGCATATACGGTATACCGTAATATGCCCTTTGGACAAAGCAGCGTCGTCGTTCTGGAGCTCTCGAGCACAGGCCATCGCACGTGATTTATCTGTGGATACGTCCTCATATAAATTATTTTCAAGAGCGAAAGCTGATACGACGAGCGCAATAAATTTCATCTAATGCCGACCCAATTTCATAAAAATAACATTCAGTCTTCCAGGTTATTTACGACCTTCTTCTTCTTCTTCATCTTCTTCTTCTTCTTCCGCTTCTTCAGATGCTCTGTCCAAAGATAGGTTCCATACTCCAGCGTCGGCAATCCTCTCTATCTTGAGCTTTTATCTCCAGAGTTGAATACTTGTTTTTTGAGCATCCACTCCAGTATCGATGTCCTTGGTCGCCCTTTCTATGCTTTCCCATTCATCTTTTCATCTTTCCTTCTAGTATTTCTCTTAGTAGGTATGATTCGGGTGCTAAATTCTTACGGAATGTCAGACTATTAATATTTTGATCTGTTGTCACTGACAACGGCTGCCAGGTAGCCAAGTCGTATAGGAACAAAATCTTTCTATGATAAAATCTTGTGCAGATTAACATTTGATTAGTTAAAATACGAAAATAATCCTGGGATGAAATTAAATTGAACCTTCGAGCTAAAAATCTAACCTACATGTACGTCTAAACCCTCACTTGCACCTATACTAAAGTTACTGAACACGTCTTCTACCTTATTAGGACCTTCGCCAGGTTTCAACCGCGGCTCTTTGCTTCGAAGTATATCAATATCGTTACGATCGGGTTCAATATCAGTTTAATCTGTTGACCCGGGGCAAAAGTCAGTCCAAAGTCTACAAAACTAAAAACATTCAAGGCTCTAATACAGGGGTGTCCAACTCAAACCAGATGGCGGGCCGCATTGGACCACAAACCAAACGTCGTGGGCCGCACATGATTGCCAGTACCGGTAATACCTTGGTCTAAGAGTAAGTCTATAAGTCTAAGACTAAGTAATTGACAGTGTAAACTGAACATGTAAGTAAAGAACACGGTGAAACATAGCATTACACATTGCTATTTATTCTTGTTCTATGTCCTTGTGGATAAGTAAGCAATTTGGTAATCTCCTAGTCCTAAAATTAACGGAAATAAGTTAATAACCGGTCCTATAGCTAAAATTGTTATTTTTCCAAACTCGGTGGCGGGCCGGATGAAACTGTCCCGCGGGCCGGATCCAACTGGCGGCCCGCGGGCCGCCAGTTGGACAACCCTGTTCTAATAAATATGTTTTATAATTAAAAACGCCTTCAGTGTCATTGGACATTAATTTGAATAGCCTACTTACCGTCCCCACAGTTCCGCAAGCGCGTTGGTTAACTAGCACCCTGAGGAGACACCTTTAAAAGCATTTTGCGACAGACGATGTTGCAATAGAAAAAAAGAAGCTTAGTTAATGGAATACGTAGTGTGTTGCAAACATCACTGGCGTTATCAAGAGATCGTTTTATAGCTCACTAGAATGATTGCCCTGGACATCAAGTGGCGTTGCGAAACCATTTCAAGAGAGTTTTCCGGTAGCGTAGCACTGAACGCGCTGCCCATGGGTAACTCTTGCTGTGGGGCTTTTTAATTTTTTCTTCCAGGTCCATTTAATGTATTCCTTAAAGGCTTAAACAATATAGCTACAAAATAACTTTAAGACGCTGTGGCGATACTGAAAAAACTGTAACCAATGCACATCGAACGTAATTTAGATAGGCATATAAGTTTGTAAGAACTCAAAGGCATTTAGACATATAGCTTAGATATGGCAATGAGACTTAACCTGTATGCCTCGCGAAAATGGCAGTTATTATTATTAAGCTTATTATTATTATTATTATTATTATTATTATTATTATTATTATTATTATTATTATTATTATTATTATTATTATTATTATTATTATTATTATTATTATTATTATCATCATCATCATCATCGTCATCATCATCATCATTATCATTATCATTATCATTATCATCATCATCAACATCATCATCATTATCATCATCCTCATCATTATTACCTACGACAATTTATATAGCCCAGTAACATAACTGAAGCTAAAGTCTAGAGCGCTTTATATAAGAATCACTAGTAGGATACGTTAAATAAGTGTGTTTTGAGGTGTTTCTCAAAGTAGACAACATAATTTGCATTAATAATAACATCGTCCGGCAAAGCTTTCACCAACTGCTTTCAATAAGATCCATTAGCAAGCGAATAGTGAAGGAATATTTTTAAAATCCCATTAACTGAACGCTAATTTATTGTTTACTATAAAGATGCTCGCTTCGCTCGCTTTCAGCTTCGCTCGCGGTGCAGGATAATACTAAAACCAATCATTGAATTCGTGCTGAACAACGTCAATGATGTACATACGCCACCTAGCCAAGCTCTGCGCCACGTAATAATTAGGCTTATGTTGGGTTAAAATCACGCAACTGTGACCACCTAACAACGCTGTACACGTATTTTTGTGTACGTTAAAATTGCGCAACTTCCTAACTACGCCCACCAACGCATCTCGACGTTGTACACATTATGACTCTGCAATGAACAATTGAACGTACGCCAGTCAAACGCTTCTTTGACTAAAACCGTTTGGTTACCAATAGCAACGTCGTCTTCGAACATCACCCACCAACGCATCGCGACGTAGGACTAAACCGTCTACCAATAGTCAACCAATCAGAACGCTTGAAGGTAACAGACATACAGAATAAGGATCTTAATATTATAGATAATTATATTCGCCTCGCTTTCTAGGCTCTAGCTCCCATCTCAGTTGGCAGAATCGCTAACAGACCAGTGGCGGCTCCACCGGGGGGGGCAGGGGCCCGTGCTCTCCTATTGAGTGCCTGGCCCCCCCAGTGCCCCCAGTTGGGACTCTATACTTAATGCTACATACATTAAACAACAAATGGTTGGCCCGCATGATTAGAAGTTGCCACCCCAACGGCCCCCTCCCCACTTGCCAAATCCTAGAGCCGCCACTGTAACAGACGCTTCAAAGTCATGCCCAGGACACCCTATGGAGTACCTGGTCCCCAGTGGCCCCCTGTTGGGACCCTATACTTAATACTACATACCTAACAACAAATGGTTGGCCCCCATGATTAGAAGTTGCCACCCTAACGGCCCCCACTTGCCAAATCCTGGAGCCGCCACTGTAAGTGATAATCAGTTCATCCAGTCGCAAGTTCAGAGAAGCAATCCGAACGTACGATGAGATCCTCTATAAGTCTATATCAAGAGAGACAGAACAGCGACTATTATTAAGGTACGCAGGATAATGGTACCGTTGGTACGGTTCTAACCGTCGCTATACTGCCAATCATCCACGTTCTCTTACCTGGTCTTGGTAATCTATGGCGCTTGCCTCTGCATTCTGGAATGCTCTACCGTCGTCGTTGCGGGATGAAACTCAATCGCGATCAACATTTCTTTCACGCCTAAAGACATACTTGTTTAGTGAATCAGCCGAGGCGCATTAGTCTTAATTGCGCCCTTTAATGAACTTATGAATGAATGAACTTATGAACTTATGAATGAATGATTGAATGAATGAATGAACTTATGAATGAATGATTGAATGAATGAATGAACTTATGAATGAACATATGAATGAACTATGAATGAACTTATGAATGAATGAACTTATGAATGAATGATTGAATGAATGAATGAACTTATGAATGAACATATGAATGAACTATGAATGAACTTATGAATGAATGAACTTATGAATGAATGAATGAATGAATGAATGAATGAATGAATGAATGAATGATCTGAGAGAGAGAGAGAGAGAGAGAGAGAGAGAGAGAGAGAGAGAGAGAGAGAGAGAGAGGCAGGTCGAGGAGTTTACACTAAAGAAAGTGTTCTATACTAACAGCGATGTTCAATCGCAAGGAGCTCGAGGATGCTTCAATACAAGGAATGCACGACGAAGAGTGCTCGACATTAATAATTATAGAATTATCACACTTGCAAACGTCAGTTTGAAGTTTATATGCGTGACTGCGTGTCGTGCGAAAAGTCAGTGGGAAAATGTTGCTGACAGATCAAACCGCCATACTCATGACAAGTGTTCTGAGGTCGTGTGTTAGGGCGGAGATTTTATCTCTGGATGGCTAAATTTTACTCTAACATCTAAAATATAATAATAATAATAATAATAATAATAAAATAATAATAATAATAATAATAATAATAATAATAAATAAAATAATCCGTGACACTCCAGAGATCCGTGACACTCCAGAGATTTAACGCAGTCGCCTTCCACGGAACTTTCACATAATAATGATAATACTGATAATAATAATGATGATGATGATGATGATGATAATAATAATAATAATAATAATAATAATAATAATAATAATAATAATAATAATAATAATAATAATAATAATAATAATAATAGGCTTAATAGTTGAATTTAATTGGGTTGAAGCCACTTTGACTCTTTCGATAAGCCTTTTGTTTAAATTATATTCCTGTTCGTGATAACCACTTCTGTTGTCAACTTGTCTTCAATCTTACAAATAGCAACGCGTTCCACTGTATTAATTAAACAATTAGTCAAATGAAAGTTAATTAAACAATTAATTAAATGTATTAAATAAACAATTCATTAGCACATCGCATACTTAGCCTACTTTCGATACTCAGTAAGAATTCGACAGAATTCACTGTGTTCTAAAAAATGTAAATAATAAAAATTATTATTGTAGGCTACGCGTCGACCATGACTGATACTATCTTATCATGCATTTCATTCCACCTGTTCATTATAGTAGCACTAAAAATAATTGTAGTCTGCACTTCCAAGCTCGTTATATGAAAAAAATGTCGTGACCCTGAGTATCAGTGCTCTGTGCCAGGTATTCCTGTCAGATAGGCCCACCCTGTCGTATAAATTTATTTCCGCCATAAAATTATTTCCTGGGCGGAGCCTGCGGTTGCTAGGGAAATAAAATTATGTGGCATACGTATAAATTTATTTCCGTATAAATTTATTTCCGCCTATCAACATAATATCTAAAAATAGCTTTAATCACTTTAATGCATACGGTTAGTAGCAGGCAATACATTTATTTTCTACATATAACTATATAGCCTGCTATTGGTGGGGAAATAAAATTATAACCGGTAATAAATTTATTTCCTATCTTCTGTCTATCTCTACCTGTGCATAGCATTGGTTGGAAATGAAATCATATCCTATGGATGATAATTTATTTCCTACCTATCTACACATAACTATATAGCCTACTGATGGCAGGGAAATAACATTATAGCCGGTTATAAATTTATTTCCTAGTCTACGGTCTATCTATACCTGTATATAGCATTGGTTGGAAATGAAATGATATCCCATGGGTAATAAATTTATTTCTAGAAATAAAATTATAACCAGTAATAAATTTATTTCTTATCTATCTATACCTGAGTATATCATTGGTTGAAAATGAAATGATATCCATGGGTAATAAATTTATTTCTAGGAAATAAAATTATAACCAGTAATAAATTTATTTCCTATCTTCTGTCTATCTATACCTGTGCATAGCATTGGTTGGAAATGAAATCATATCCTATGGATGATAAATTTATTTCCTACCTATCTACACCATAACTATATAGCCTACTGATGGCAGGGAAATAGCATTATAGCCGGTTATAAATTTATTTCCTAGTCTACGGTCTATCTATACCTGTATATAGCATTGGTTGGAAATGAAATGATATCCCATGGGTAATAAATTTATTTCCTAGGAAATAAAATTATAACCGGTAATAAATTTATTTCTTATCTATCTATACCTGAGTATATCATTGGTTGGAAATGAAATGATATCCCATGGGTAATAAATTTATTTCCTAGGAAATAAAATTATAACCGGTAATAATTTTATTTCCTATCTATCTATACCTGTGCATAGCATTGGTTGGAAATGAAATGATATCCCATGGGTAATAAATTTATTTCCTAGGAAATAAAATTATAACCGGTAATAAATTTATTTCCTATCTATCTATACCTGTGCATAGCATTGGTTGGAAATGAAATGATATCCCATGGGTAATCAATTTATTTCCTAGGAAATAAAATTATAACCGGTAATAAATTTATTTCCTATCAATCTACACCTGTATATAGCATTGGTTGGAAATGATATCCTATGGGTAATAAATTTATTTCCTAGGAAATAAAATTATAGCCGGTTATAAATTTATTTCCTAGTCTACTGTCTATCTATACCTGTCTATATCATTGGTTGGAAATGAAATAATATCCCATGGGTAAAAAATTTATTTCCTAGGAAATAAAATTATAACCGGTTATAAATTTATTTCCTATCTATACCTGTGTATAGCATTGGTTGGAAATGAAATGATATCCTATGGGTAATAAATTTATTTCCTAGGAAATAAAATTATAGCCGGTTATAAATTTATTTCCTAGTCTACTGTTTATCTATACCTGTATATAGCATTGGTTGGAAATGAAGTGATATGCTATGGGTAATAAATTTATTTCCTAGGAAATAAAATTATAACCGGTAATAAATTCATTTCCTATCTATCTATACCTGTATATAGCATTGGTTGGAAATGAAATAATATCCCATGGGTAATAAATGTATTTCCTAGGAAATAAAATTATAACCGGTAATAAATTCATTTCCTATCTATCTATACCTGTGTATAGCATTGGTTGGAATGAAAATCCTATGGGTAATAAATTTATTTCCTACTTATCTATTTCATTGGCACTTGGCATTTTGGCGTTATCTTGATGGTATTAACTGAAAAACGGATTTCAATTTCCCACGAAAAAGCATAGTTGAAAAAATGCTTCAGTAGAGTAATATATAGTGAATGCTATCCTTAGCAACAAGAGATGGCCTTCATTAAAGTGACGAGGAAGATACTACCAACAGACGATAAAATGCGTTTCCGGATTAGAAATCTCAATAGGCCTATCAGTTTGTCCTCTGTGTATAAGTCAACATTAAAAAGACGATTTATGACGAAGCGCCAGACAAAAACATGACATTTGTCGAAACAATTATTATCAGAACAACGATCATTAAATAAAGATCAGCTGTGCTAGAACAATGGCAAATCATTGGCATATTTGAAGTGAAATGCATGGTTCAATTTTTAGTAGCATCCGCATTTGAAAATAAGTGTAAGCGGTCTGTTGTAGATTTATGACGAAGCGCCAGAGAAAAACATGACATTTGTCGAAACAATTATTATCAGAACAACGATCATTAAATAAAGACAGCTGTGCTAGAACAATGGCAAATCATTGGCATATTTGAAGTGAAATGCATGATTCAATTTTTAGTAGCATCCGCATTTGAAAATAAGTGTAAGCGGTCTGTTGTAGATGATCAATATCGATTTAAACTGTTAAACATACTCAAGACCACCCGTAATGAGTTTACCGGAAAATGCGATTCTTTTGCGATTGATAAGCCGCTGATTATATGCAGATACGATTAGACTTAGCAAGCAATAATGCTGATAATGGCTATCTTATAATAATAACTATACGATTTCATATGAAGCATTGATTGGGAGGAAGTGAAGAAGAGGAGGCGAAGGGAAGAAAACCACAAAAGTACTTTAAACACAATATTCAAGTAATGCTGGTGCTACATAATTCCAGTTCCTAATGAACAATACTAGCAACTACCATAAGCACCGACTAAGCCTAAATTCATCTTTGGGAGTCGTCCATAAATTACGTCACGCATTTTTGGCACTCCCTTACGTAACGCGACGTCACAAAACGTCGGACCTCCTAAAATATGACGTCACATGGGCCGACCTCCCCCGAATTTTCATCTTTCGAAAAGACTTGACAAGCAAGAAATGGCCATCCTTGTATTTTTTTCCTCTCGAAAAACCATGACAAGCAAAAAAAGGTCATAATTGTATTTTTCCTCTCCAAAATCCCTTACAAGCAAAAAATGTCAAAGGTAATCACCTAAAACAAATTTGCGGGACGTCACATTTACGGAACCCCCGTCCTCACACATCGTCACAAATGGCCGGACCCCTCCCCCTAACCGCGTGACGTAATTTATAGACGAGCCCTTAGTCTACTATATCTTACTCAAAAACCTAACCACAACAGAAGGCTATAAGCTTATATGCAGGGCCGTTTTATCTACTGGGCACAGTGGGCACTGTGCCCAAGGCCTACGACCTTTTCAGGAGCCTACGAAAGTCAGATGTATATGGAGAACATGAAGGAGTAAAAAAAGGCCATGGCAGAAATTGCAGTCTTGCAGATACAAATTTAATAACGTTTAACTCTAGCAGTCACAAACAGTATAATATCTATTAATATGAGCACTTGAGCAGAGTTACGATATGTAAACCTTTTGGGTCTTTTCATAAGCAAGCAAAGTCACTTATGATGTCCTCAAATGTCATTTCCCGCATCGTCTTTTTCGAATGAAAGTAGTGCCAGGGATGATAGTCATGTTTATCTTATCGTTGACCGAAGATAAGTTTTTATAAGTTTCAGTTTGGAAAATGAACGTTCACCTTTACAACTTGTTCCAAAAATTGAAAGGTAGATTCGGAAAGCAATATTTACATTTGGAAAACGTATCACCATCCTATTCTTTATTTGAGCCATAGGCCAAGCATTTCAGCCACTCTTTTAATCTTGCCAAATATTTGTGAAAATAGAAGAAAGTCGTCAGTAATTGCCTCTTCCAGATCTGATGGATACACCATAATTAGTGCCCTGGCTTTAGAAACTGTTTCATCAGTTGACAGAAGAAAGTTGAACTAGATTTGAATTTTGACATCGAAAACTGAGGAGGGTGCATTCCAAAATCATTATTAAACATGAAGTCATAAAATAATGCGAAAGTGTTTAACTTTAAAGTTTAATCCACAGTTGGTTGCGTAGTTGGCAACTTGGAGGTTTCAAGTTGAGGAGGGCCTACGATTATGAGAGTGCCCAGGGCCTGCGAAGACTTTCAACCAGCCCTGCTTATATGTGTATATGGTTAGGACATGATTTTCTTTCCAACCAATGCTACATGATGCAGGTATAGATAGATAGGAAATAAATTTATAACCGGCTATAATTGTATTTCCTAGAAATAAATTTATTACCCATAGGATATCATTTCCAACCAATGCTATAAACAGGTATAGATGGACCGTAGACTAGAAATAAATTTATAACCGGCTATAATTTTATTTCTAGGAAATAAATTTATAACCTAGGAAATAAATTTATAACCGGCTATAAGTTTATTTCCTAGGAAATAAATTTATTACCCATAGGATATCATTTCCAACCAATGCTATAAACAAGTATAGATAGACAGTAGACTAGAAATAAATTTATAACCGGCTATAATTTTATTTCTAGAAATAAATTTATTACCCATAGGTTATCATTTCCAACCAATGCTATACACAGGTATAGATAGACCGTAGACTAGGAAATAAATTTATAACCGACTATAATTTTATTTCCTAGGAAATAAATTTATTACCCATAGGATATCATTTCCAACCAATGCTATAAACAGGTATAGATGGACCGTAGACTAGGAAATAAATTTATAACCGGCTATAATTTTATTTCCTAGGAAATAAATTTATAACCTAGGAAATAAATTTATAACCGACTATAATTTCATTTCCTCACTATATAGTTATGTGTAGATAGGCAGAAAAGTTTAGACCTTAAAATCTTTCCAACTGATCTGGTATCGCTAAACAATTATATATATACAGTTAAGGCGCCCATAAAGTATATTTTTCCTCAATGTATAATGCAAATTTTCTACTTTTTACAGATACCGTTAATAATTGACCTGTTCAATTTGTTCAAAATTGTTCAATTTGGGTTTTGTGCGCCATCGGCTGAAGCCCTGGGCATTTTGATAATAATAATGTGATTTTAAGTGGTTTCTGAGGCTAAGCAAACCTGTGTGTAAACCACTGATATGATTGTGGCACCGTAGAAGTTTATTGACAAACCAATGAATGCACAGTACGAGGATGAGTAACAAAAACCACTGCAGAACAATATAACAGTGAGCGTAATACAACATTTAACACCAAGTGATTATTGCAATTTCTATCTCATTAAATGTAAACTTGAAGCTATTTTGTCAAATGGAAACTTGAAACTACTTTGTCAAAATCGCGATTGACCGCATTCGAAAAACAAATGATGGATAGGACGACTGTGATTGACTGTAATTGGCAGCCAATCGCCGTGGTTATAGGTAATGAATATTTATGAACTTGTGTATATGCATGAGATTTGCGTATGTGTTTATGCCTTATGGCTCCACCCATATAATTGCTTCAAGCATTGCCATTGGTTGCCTGCAAAGAATTCCCAAGGAGGAAATAAAATTATAGTTGTCGTTGCTATGGGAGGGCGGTTCTAATCTTGATTGACAGGCTATCTGCCGACCAATCAAAACTTGACCAGGAAATAACTTTATGGGGGAAATAATTTTATACGACACCACCTTCACTCAATCCTGAATATGAATAGTATTGAACTAACTGAAAAGTTAATTCAATAATATAATAACGGAAAGCCAATTGAAAGGCTGCGCGCGAGCAGTGGCGTCTATTCGCCACGTAAGAGTGGGAGACGAGTTCAGACAGCGCCCCGGTTTTGAACGTTTTATGACAAGGCTCAATTATTGCAGCTAATCAAAATTTTGATTTTGCGGGAGATACACCTCCAAAACCCACAATTTCTAGAAGTAGTCGTTTGCAAGAAATTATCCCAAATATGTTGTGCTGTGTTATGTTATTCAGACAATTTATACAACGCAATAATCAAAGCAAAAAGCTAAAGTCAAGAGCGCTTTACACTTCGCACTCGAACGACATATTAGGCCTAAATAAGTACGTTTTTAGCGTTTTAACGCTTTAATTGATTGATCAATATTCGACTCAATGATTATCCGCTTAAATTGTCTTTTTCTGTAAATGTGCTAGAAAAACACGTTTCTCGTCTACGTCTACGTCTCCGGGTACAGCGTTTCGATGGCGGCGCTTGTGGCTTCTCTCGTAATCTTCGTCGTCTTTAGAGGGTAACGTTCTCTTTCGATTCACGTTTGATGAATTAAACGAAATAGATTAAATTCTATCGCTGACACAGGAGACAGCGTTTCAATCAATTGAGCGAATATTTCGTCCTGTACTATAATTTCCACTTCGCTTATAGTCTACTGTATAGGGCCTATGTTATTTACAACTTGGGCTAATGAACTAATGGGCTAATAATAATTGCGTTAGTAATTTGGAAGAACTTCGCAAACTAGCCATCAATCAGCTCGGCCTGAGTTTGACAATATTATTTCATAACTCCGACTAGCACATCAGAACTATATTTGATCCGTAGTCAAAGCAAAACCGTTTTCTCAAGTAAACATGATTGGAACGGTTCGGTCGAAGATGGCTTTACTCTTTCACAGTCTGTGACATAGCCTATAATTACGCCCAGGTTTTGTGAGTTGCTATATCGATTATATAGAATCGACAATAATCATTCTTGTAATCTCCAAAGATAAATCGAGCAGAATAAACGATCGTCGTCGAGTGAGCGAAAGAGTTCCTCTGATTGCATTTCCATATTCACGTTCTTCGTTCATTCGTTCGCTTCTTAAAGATCGCGTCTTCATTTGCGACCTTCTCGCTGCTGGTCATGAATTGCGTTCGAATCAATCATCTCGAAGAGATCGCATACGTGACGGAGTGGGCGACTTCCAGCCGTTCATCGTGTCTCGAACGTCACTCCAGATCAGCGTCAATCCTGGATTATCTTCTTCGTGTCTTCAGCTCTTCTCTGCTCACGATCATTGCTATCCAGTCAAATGCGCAACTTCTCTAAATCACACGTCAATTCTGACATCTGACATGCATGCACTGTACAGTATAACTTCGCTATAACGGGTCTGTAAAATTGAGTACGTTATTTATATCCGAAGTGCGCTATATCCAATAATCCCATGCCATCCAATACGATGGCGCTTCACACGATGCCGTATATTGCGGTACTTTATAACCAAAGACACGTTATAACCGAGTCCGTTATACCGAAGCTATACTGTATGTTCATACAGTTATTTGAATGTCGCATGCATTGACCTGGTTTTACTGCAGCCAACGACGATCCTAAGACGTTAATATAGCGGAACAGATCCTATCCGTACGTTTGGAGGTAGAGGTGGGTCGATTAATCGAAATCGAAATCGTAATCGCGATTTTTGGAAAAACCGAAATCGAAATCGACACGATTATCAAATAAATCGAAATAATCGATAATCGTCGAAAAAATAATCGAAATCGCGATTATTTTTCGATTATTCCCGTATGTTATATTATACAATATTTCCGATTCAAATAAAGATCAATTTACCGTTGATTATCAGATTTTCATTGAAAATGGATTCAACAGCGTCTAAAGACAGGTACCATCTTTCTGGGTTTGACAGCAGCTTTCGATACGCTGTGTCATGTGGGTTTAATGTACAAACTCTCGCTCAACTTGCCACCCTGGTTCAGTGGCGGCTCTAGGATTTGGCAAGTGGGGGGCCGTTGGGGTGGCAACTTAATTGCCAACTTTTAATCATGGGGGCCAACCATTTGTTGTTTAATGTATGTAGCATTAAGTATAGGGTCCCACCTGGGGGGCCACTGGGGGGGCAGGCACTCAATAGGGGCACGGGCCCCTCTGGCCCCCCGGTGGAGCCGCCACTGCCCTGGTTCTGTCAACTTGTGGAATTACTCATCTCTGAGAGACGGTTCTGAGTTCACTTGGGAGAAGATGTCAGCTCCTGGAGACGTCAGCGAAACGGTCTAACACAGTGTTCAGTTCTAGCACCTATGCTATTCAATTTGTAGGCTTATAGGCCTACAAACGACTTAACCTGATACCATCAGTAGGAAGTTTGGATACGCTGACGATATCGGTCTTGCCACCCAGGCTCGATCCTTTAAGGAGATTGAAGACCAGGGTTATTTCTAGGATTGTGAATTGGGGTGAGGTGTCGGGAAAATCTGGGGGGTGTTTATTTCTAGGATTGTAGGATTGTGAATTTGGGAGTGTCGGCAAAATCTAGGGGTGTCGAAATTTGGAGGTCTCTACCGAAAAAGGCTGGCAAGCAAAAAAACGTTATAGAGACTCACACAAAGTCTGACACGCAAAAAAGTCATCCGAGGATAAAAGTTGTGGGGTGTATTTCTCCATTTGGGGACAGGCCCCTTCAGAAGCTGAAGGAGGCCCAGGCCAGTTGGAATTTCGAGGCCTCTCCTAAATTTCGAGGCCTCTCCTAGCCTTCCCAACAATAAAAATTTTGACAAGTGAAAAAATGTAATCACCAATTTTGAGGACTGCAGAATACCTTCCTAGCTTTCCCAAAATCGCAAAATTGTCAACAAGCAAAAAAGGTCATCACCAAATTTTGAGACCCCTTCTAGTATTAGCTATCTAGCTTTCTTGCTCTCCCAGAATTCTAGACAAGGAAACAAAGGGAGGCCCCCAAATGATGGAGGCCCGGGCTGAATGGCCCTCCTGGCCAGTGGCGGCTCTAGGATTTGGCAAGTGGGGGGCCGTTGGGGGGGGCAACTTCTAATCATGGGGGCCAACCATTTGTTGTTTAATGTATGTAGCATTAAGTATAGGGTCCCAACTGGGGGGCCACTGGGGGGGGCCAGGCTCTCAATGTAATGTAATGTAATGTAATGTAACAAAATATTTGTATAGCGCCTCTTCTGAAAGATCACTCAGAAGCGCTTCCACAGCAAATTACTGTATATTAACAAAGAGATAAGTTTTAAGTCGTTTCAAAAAGAGGGCCATAGAATTAGGAGTTGCTAAGCCACGCATACTGGCGTCAAGAGCATTCCAAAGGATAGGGCCAACTGATTCAAAACCTCGCTTCAGGAACATGGAAGTTCGTGCTTGGGGCACACTGAGAAGACCATTGGTTGTGGACCGAAGACATGGCCGACCAGGGATAGAGCTAAGGGGATGGAGTAGCTCTGAAAGGTAAGATGGAGTGGCACCATAAAGAGAGAGTGCAACCGCTCTCAACATACGAAACTCAACTCGAGCAGGATAAGGCAGCCAGTGTAAAATAGACGTCATATAATCACTAATGTGATCACGTCTTGTGACACCAGCAATCACCCTGGCTGCTGAACGAAGAACCATCTGGAGTTTATCAAGTCGCACCGATGGAAGACCAGCAAAAAGTGAACCACAGTAGTCAAGCCTTGAGCAAATAAATGCATGAATCAAAGTAGAAGCAGATGGCATGTCTAGTGTACGTCGAATCACTCTAAGCTGGCGGAGATGATAGAAGCAACTGCGACAAAGTGAGTTAATATGATCCATAAAGGTTAACTCAGAGTCAAGAATTATACCAAGATCACGGACAGAGGAGGAGAAAGAGAGGCCGGGGAAGGCAGACTGCACAGACATATGATCAATTTTTAAGAGCTGACCTCGAGTACCAAACCAGATGAGCTGAGTTTTAGCTGGATTAAGTAAAAGACGATTTGAGTGCATCCATGAATGAAGTAAGTCAGAGGCTTCAACAAATTCACGAGTGATCTGCAGCGCATTAGTGGGGCTGGAATGTGAATAGGCCTGAATATCATCAGCGTACATATGTGTTTTAAAATTATATGGTGCAAACAAGCGTGCAACATCAGCAGTATAAAGTATATACAGAAGCGGCCCAAGAACCGAACCCTGAGGACTCCACAAGTGACTGGCACTTCACGGGAGTAGGAAGAACCAAGTGATGCAATCATGCGGCGTTCAGAGAGATAGGATTTTAACCAGGCCAGAGGAAGACCAGAGACACCAAATGAGACAGAGAGGCGCTGTAGAAGAATATCATGGTCAACAGTGTCAAAAGCAGCACTGACATCAAATAGGGCAAGAAGAGTGACTTCTGACCGATCGATGGCCCTATAGAGATCTGAGAGAAGATGCAAGAGAAGCGTTTCAGTGGATTGTGAGGCACGGAAACCAGACTGGTATTTCGGCAGCAAATCATTAGCCTCAAGATATGGAAGCAGCTGAAGAGTGACAACCTTCTCAAGGACCTTAGATAAGAAACTGAGGTTTGAGATAGGGCGATAACTTGACATTTCAGACTCATCAAGTCCAGTTTGCTTAAGCCTAGGCTTAACTATTGCCAGTTTCTGCGATGCAGGTAGGCAGCCTTCTTTAAGAGACCTATTGCAGAGTAACGTTAAAAAAGGCAAGAAACAGTCAATATAGTCATGCACAATAAAAGTCGGAATCGGATCGAGTTCACAGGTTTTCGTAGGCATAGAGAGGATGACGCGTCGGAGAACATCCAACGTAACTTCGTCAAAGTCCTGTAGACAAACATCTGTGGTTGTAAACTCTGGCGGCTGCGACCCAGCTGTAGCATCCCTCACACGACGAACTTTAGATATCAAATAATCCACGAACTGATTTGCAGTAAACGATAAATCCGCATTCAGTTGTGAATTCGAAGGCTTTGTACGACCGAGAATATCATTGAATGTTTTCCAGAGTCTACGAGAGGAGTGAGCATTACGTGAAATTTGACACTCCCAGTAGTTTCTTTCTTTGTCACGAAAAAACTTATGCATGTCCCTGATCATAAGTACAGTCTCACGACGGTCATCCGGGTTCTTTGTTCGTCTGAATTTCCGCTCACACTTCCTAACACGACGTCGAAATGTTCTGCATTCTGCGTCAAACCATGGTGACAGAGGTTTATGACGAATCTTAACCTTGCGTACTGGAAGGAGATCATCAAGTAACCGTCTTGTTGTTGAATCGTATAGTTCAAACAGCGTACTCACAGAAGCAGAGGCAAGGTCTTCTAGGTTTTTTTGGCACAAAGGGCTTGATTGAAGGCCTTGGCAAAATGCTTCACCGTCGAACTTTTTCCAGTTACGCACATTCCTGAGGATGTAGACAGGCTTGCTGGAAGGAAGCGGAAAGGATGCCGAGACAAGGCCATGATCTGATATTGCAGGCGTGCATATTTGAATATCAGATGCAGGAACATCCTCACGAGTGATAATAAGATCCAAACGTCCTCCATTGATGTGAGTTGACTCATTGACCAGTTGTACGAGCCCAAATTGATGAAGGGGGGGCACGGGCCCCCCTGGCCCCCCCCGGTGGAGCCGCCACTGCTCCTGGCCCCCCTCTGAATGGGCCTGTTTGGGGGTGTTTAGGGCTAATCAATATGCATTCTGTATGCATACCATTGTCACATTACCAAATTTTAGGGGTGTCGACCTCAAATTGGGGTGTTAGGGGTGTTAGGGGTGTAGAAATATCCTGTTGAAGACCAACTGAACATCGATACACAGAGGATTGCCGAATACTGTAAAATATGGCGGGAAAGACAGTTTCTAAAGGTACTGTGAAATAATCGAAATCGAAATCGCGATTATATAAAAAACCGTAATCGTAATCGAAATCGTAATCGTGAAAAATAATCCAAAATAATCGTAATCGTAATCGGAAAAAATAATCGTAATCGACCCAGCTCTATTTGGAGGTCGAGAGGAAGCGCTTATTTCGAACATTGCTCTGTGTAACTGGGTGTTTAGAAACTACCTGCATCCTTTCACTTCGCTAACGCGCGAATCTTGTCGCGGAATATCCAATTTCCGGAGTAATGGAAGCGAAGCCACGTCGTTCTGCTGCACGACAGTCCTCCTCCTCCTCCTCCTGATTCATCGAACCTCGCCGATGATCGATCTCAGGCCCTCCCCTCCTCCCCTCCCTCCGTCGACCGCTTTCTTCAATCCAAGTGATCGCTCCGTATCCAGAGAAACTTCTTGTTAATTAGCCCCGTCGACGTCCTATAAACTATTCTAAGACAAAAAGCTTTTCATCGGCGTCGGTCACGAAAGTCACTAAGATTCACTTCGCATCAGAATCCAGATGCCTTCAACTAAGAAAAAAGAGCACGAATGAAGCGGCTATCGAATCGTCGGATCAAAGTGACCGGCAAAATAAATGCTGACCGTCAGGCTGTTACGTCGACCTGCTCCGTTTCATACCTGAATGGGCCTCGTTAATGGCGTCTGTCCGTTGACATACGTGTTTGCTAATTAAGTTAATTAATGGATCAGGTGTTGTTATGGTATTTTATTGAGAGCGATAAGAACGCGATGAAAGCAACGATCGATGATGATGACTCGGGTTCACGCTATGAAGAGTGCGTCTATAGACAGCGTACGAACCTAGTCAAAGGGGTTTTCTTTTATCTTGGTGTTTAGCAGCTGCCTAATGACCGGATAAGCTCAGTGATTCACAGCAGACTCGCTGACTCAGCAAAAATCGATCACTTGTTCGAAGATTCGAATGGAGAAGTTTACAAGCTGTCTAAGCAGGGTTTAATCTAGGCCGTTTCCGGAGGGCACAATTGCCCTTTTCCCCCGAAAATGTTGGCATACTACATCAACTAACAGCAGCCCCCTAGCAGAATTCCCCCGACTTTGTCAGTTCTCCCCGGCTTTTTCAGTTTCTCCCCGGAGTCCAGGAGTCTAGATTAAACACTGTGTCTAAGAATAGTCTTAGATTGGGTTTAGGAACTACGGAGTCTTCAATTTATTAACTCCCTTCAACCCAGATCATAGGTTATCCATAGGAGTAGCCTAAACTTGGATGAAAAAGTAGGGCGCCGGTCCTATAGCTTCCCATTCCCTAGCTCAGCCTCTCAGAAAGTGAGGGGGACTCAAGCCTATAGCGGCTAATGTAAATTTACGCCTACGAGGTTATCCGAGAACATAAACTGTCGTACAATATAATGGATTGGACCTGGCTATTAATGGACCTGAGAAATGCCGCTAACTACTCAGTAGATTCTACTGTATCACAGTCGCAAGTCATTTTTGTTTTTGGGGATGCAAAAGCTTTCTGTGTACTGTTTTCGTGTGATACGAGGCTCCTAAAATAAAATTCTTGTCTTCCAGAAGACGTTTTTAAGTGCAGTGTCGTAGCGTGGGTTGGCGGTGCCTACTGCCCGGGGACGAAACTGGCCCCTCAACTTCAGAAAAAGTCTGACGAACAAAAAGAAGCTCGTCAACTATTTTGTGTAATTTACTGGTATTATTTTATAATTTAATTTTCATTTCATTATGCACCCCAAAAATTTTGCACATTCCCGATAAATTTGCAATTTTGCGCTCTCCCGAAATTTTTGCGCTAGGGGTGGCCGCCCAGATGGACACCACGCTACGCCACTGTTGAAGCAATAGCTGGAAATTTCTGAATGTATCCCTAGCTTATTTTCTGCAACAGTTAAAAAGCTGTGGGTTCTTTTTGAAGGCAGTTGCATTGCGATCGCGTAACGATGCACAAGCATCTGTTCGGTTCCTACATTCTGAACGACGTCGCTTGGATCACGTACTACGTATCTGCCGCTCTGAATGCAGAAGTTCTTCACCAGAATCCGGTACGCGGTACCTGTTCTCACCTGTCGTTTCATGATGGTAATTTCGGTTCCATAGGGAAGTGTCACAATGAAGTCTTGGGGAAGGAACCTGAAAAATGTTGGTACGTGCTTGATTTTAGTAAGGCCTGTATGAAATTATGTGATCTAGATTAATTGCTGGTGAAACTGAAAGGAGAATACTATCGAAAAGCAACAACCGTTTGGATAGTGGCTACAAATGAGAGGGAGGAGAGAGGGGACGGACGGACGGACGGAAGGACGTAAGGACAGAAGGACAGAAGGACGGAAGGACAGAAGGACAGAAGGACGGAAGGACAGAAGGACAGGAAGGACGGAAGGACGGAGGAGAGGGAGGGAGGGATTATGAAAGCAACCACGACGATGATAGTGGTGATGATGATGATATTTTCATCTTTATGATTTCATATGCCAAATGTTCTCTTGCAAAGTCCTTCGACCTCCTCCTCCTCCTCCTCGTCCTTCTCCTCCTCCTCTCAGGGCCAGGATTAGTGCAATAATTCATCATGATCGTATTTCCAGAGAGAACTCAGTTCGTCTCCGGAATGGTGGCATCGAGAGAGAGAGAGAGAGATGCATCCTGGATACTTACTAGATAGTCATCAGACGAAATGTCATTACAGAATGGACTACACGATCCGATGACCCTGGACGCGACCCTGGACGCATCCAGTACTGTACACACGGCGCAAACGGCAAGACAACAGCAACCGCACACAGCCACGCGGTTTACGACGGCGTGTCATCCGTCCGTGTCAAATCTGACGCGCGACGGATGATTAGAATAATAACAATAATATTACTCGCTCATCGGGCGACCATCGGGCTTTCTTAGCGACCTCTTCGCGGTGGAAATCAAATGCGAAATATTACCATTTACTAAATAAACAGAACGTCGAAAGATGTCAAAGTGATTTGAATTAAGATAGGAATTCGAATTAAGATAGGAATCGATAGATTTTACTGCCATCGTTCATTCAATTACAAGCAAATACTGTACATGGGCGCTTGTGGCGTAAGGGGCCGTCCATAAATGACGTCACGCGATTTTGGCAGTTTTTTGATGCCCCTGCCCTCGTCACGAGTCGTCACAAAAGTCAGACCCCCTTAAAAATGGCGTCACAACGCGTTTACCCCCCATCTTTTTAATGTCAAAATTATTGCTTCATTTCACTTATTTCTTGAATGAAGCGGGTATTGCAATAATTTGTTTGAAAATACTCATTGTAATTATTTTTGTTGAAGAGAAAATCAGAAACTTTGTCAAATTCTTTTTTAAAATGAATTATAAGTGTAAAATACGTTCAACTTTGCGGTAACATATAGCATTGTGCGGTAACGCATAGCATTGCGATATCAATAACAATATTTAGTATTATGTGACGCCACATTTTTGGAAACACCCTCCCCCCGTCGTCACACATCATCACAAATGTTTTAACCATTGAACCTCCTCTCTCCTAAGTGCGTGACGTCATTTATAGACGGTCCCTAAGCTAATAGAGACCCGGTAAATGGACTGTGAAACCCATGCTGCTATCAACTGATGTTACTCCTAATTCGTCTTCAAAAGATCATGCGAATTCTGCAGATCACTCAGAGTGGGAAGCAGCAAGGCAGACAGAGAATGATGACGTGATGGGACTGCAATCTAGAACGCTCTGTTGCCGTGGTCTCTCTCTATGACTGCGCCTTATATGCGCTAGCACTGTCCAGATTGCGGTGCGCGTCTTGTACAACAGTGTCAAGGAGTAGAAAGTGAGCAATGAAAGAACGACAGAAGTCGCCGCCGCATCGAGTCACAAGATAAAGTCTGATTTTGAACCAGCAGCAGCAAAATAACCGAAATCCGCGTCTCCGCCGCTGGCTGCACGAACGCGCTCCCAAATCGACGCTCGTCCGACGATCGCTCGGGAAATGAAGAATTCGAGGGGGAAATAAATTCCATCATCGTCTCAGAGCGTTTTTGCATTAACGAGACACTCGGTCTAACGACGTCAATGCGATCGCCGCCGCCGCCGCCTTAGCTGCTTGACATTAATCGACACCTGAGCCGTCGAAAATGAGGGAAATGTTAACGCAGACGTGCGCCGCATAAGAGACCCAGAAGAGTCGACGACGTCTAAGTTACAGGACACGTCTGTCGTCGAACTACGCATAAATAATGCGACTCTCTCTCTCTCTCTCTCTCTCTCTCTCTCTCTCTCTCTCTCTCTCTCTCTCTCTCTGTAGGCTCTATATATATATATATATATATATATATATATATATATATATATATATATATATATATATATATGAATGACAATGGTATATGCCTATTTTAGGTTTGGGATTCGGGATTAGAAGGTTACGGATAAATTAGTAATCACAAAAAACTAAGCCAATGAAACACGACTTAGATCTAGAAAAAGGACATCACGAATAACAGATGTTGTCATTCACCTTTGACACTCTGCAACATTCCTAGTCGTATAGACAGAGGCGTAGCTAGGGGGAAGGGGGCATATGCTCCCGGGCGCTGAGGTGAGGGGGCGCCAAAATGGGGTATTTGGGTAAGTGAAATGCACAATAACGAAGAAGAAACATGTGCGACGACCTTTTTTTTGCTCGTCGGCAGTCTTAAGGGGCCTCTCTGGTCGTAGAAACGAGAAGCATTCACGACAGATCAGAGATAAAATAAAATGGACAGAGGCACACTTCCGCCGATACGCTCTTTCGGTCTCATAAGTCCTATTTTCACAGGTCTCAGAGAACTGTATAAGATTCTTATCGTAATGTCATTAAAGCCATTCGCAGATATTTTATAGCGTCTACAAACTGGAGTGCTGTGTAAATTCGTATGAGGTGACATACGTAAGCGTCGGCCGTCTTACTGACCACGCAGATTTACGACAGCCTTACACCATTTTCGCCGTCTTGCTAACTATATTCAATAATAATAATAATAATAATAATAATAATAATAATAATAATAATAATAATAATAATAATAATAATAATAATAATAAAAAAAAAAAAAATAATAATAACAACAATAACAACAACAATAACAACAACAACAACAATAATAATAATAATAATAATAATAATAATAATAATAATAATAATAAGGTTTAAAGTGATTCGGTAGGGTCTGCCCTGTGTGAGAAATAGAAGTTGTGTGTGTGTGACTGTGTGTGTGTGCACGGCAGCACGTCTCCGGCTGAATTACTGAACGTGCGATAGTTCTAACTAACTAAAGAGTCGCACTTGACGCTCTATATGGCACCGACACTTGATCCAAGTAGTGCATGGTCAGAGACCAAACGCGAGTTCCTTAATTTTGGAAAGCCGTTCGAAGTACATGCAATGGATATCGAATCACTTACGAGCAGTGGATAATTGAAAAGTAGACGGACTCCTGGGATTTTGAAGCTTAATGCTTACGCCGCCGTGATCTAGTAGGCCTACACTGTTTTCTTGTCGTCCACCGCCATGACGATTTCTCGCCATCTTTGCTGATAAGCAAACTCTCCTAACCCGATATCATCAGTAAACAATAATGCCGTTGACTTCAGTCAGTCGATGGTCATTCCGAAGCTAAGTCTTAATCCCCAGTGACAAATCCTATAGGTATATAGGCCTACGTTCGATGCGTTCAGTTACGGACTACGTAGGCCTATAATGCCATGTTAAAATCATATTAAACTTGGCACATTAATACAACTAGACTTTTAGATTGATGATTCTGTCTGTAACGTGAACTGTTTTCGATCGAATTCGTATTTTGGCAGTCAATATCGACCGAACAGTCTTGGATTTTCCATCTGATATTCAGGGACGTCATTGGGGGGGGGGGCAGGAGGCCGTTGCCCCCTGATTTTTAGGAAAAACATTTTTCATCAATGTTTGTGTTATTTAGTTTTTAAATGTAAAAATTGGCTGGCTAAATAAGTAAAAAGACTGAAAAGCAAAAAAAAGGTCATCAACCCATAAAGGAGGGCTTGATGTCGAATCTAAAGTAACTAACCACACAAAATGACTGACAAGCAAAAAAAGGTCGTCACCTTTTTCATGTCGAAAGTGTCTTGCCCCCTGAAAAACAGTGAACTGACGTCTTTGCTGATATTAGTTTTACTTTTTGCCGAATTATGCGTCAGCTGCCTTTGCTGTACAGATGACTTACAGTCTCATTCTTGATGCAGACATGTGCAGAAACAATAAGATTTTAATAGTTGCTCTAAATAAAAGACGATCAGCACGAACCGATGCCAGAATTACACCAGGAAGTTAATTGCCAGATGTCAGAAAGCAATCATATGTTGGGAAATTACTTCTTTCGTGACGTTCAACCTTGCCACTGGCAGATAAAATATTCTGACCTTTGCCAATAGCGCCGTCTTGAGAAATAACTCATTTTTTTTAACACCGTCGCCTTTATGGCGAAAATAGTCTTGACGCGGCTTTAAAATGGATTAGAACGAGGCATAGATCGATAGTCCGATACCAAGGTCGTAGCGACGGGGGTATATCGGTATATATACCCCAAAATCAGTATACCTTAAAGTTTTTTATGTGATTTATGTGTGGTTATATGTGATTTATGTGGTTTGTAGTTAAAATTTATACCCCCCCAATATTTATAACCCCAAATCAAATTCCTGGCTACGCCCCTGTCCGATACCCGCTGTCACGACCGACGCATTGAGAATACTTGAACAGTGTTCGAACATTGAAGTTTTATCGCGCGTAAGGGGTTCGTTCGTGACATAACTCATCTCTCGAATTTGCTTTAGGTATTTCTTTCTTGACGATACAACTCTGTTTTGAGAGTGTGCTGGGCATTAAAACTTGGAAAACCGAGTAAAGAACACATTCTTATAGTCTATTATAGCGCTGACGTGTCTGTTTTTATTTTCAATAATAATTATTACGCCTAGGCGAATGTTCTTCCGAAATAATTATATATATATATATATATATATATATATATATATATATATATGTGTGTGTGTGTGTGTGTGTGTGTGTGTCTGTGGGGGGAGGCAATGGGCAAAATTTTTAATGTAGATCCTTAAGTATTTATATCGTATTTCGAAATAGGGCAAGACAAGCATAAACGGTGACATTCGCTGCGTTAGCTCAAAGTTAAAATTTTAAATAATAAATAATAAATAATCACAAATCTTACTCAATGTCAAATATGAAATCGTTCGCTAATCACTGCTTTTCGTTTCGAGTGTCTGCTTTCGATGAACTCTACGGCTGCCCCTGCAGCACTTATGGGAATCCAGTGTGGCATTTACAGCATGCATAGGGTCATTGAATACTGATCCCATGCACTCACTGGACCACTCTTTCAGTATATCAAGCAAAAGTGGGAATCTGAACTTGCAGTCAATACTGCAACCCTGCCCAGGGGCGGCGCTAGGGGGGGCGGGGTCCGCGGGTCCGGACCCACCCATCCTCGGGCAGAGGCACCCTAGGAAATCGTGCAAATACGCAGATATATTTTTGATTGGGGGGGGTGAGGGGTAGTCTGAGCCTGGTCCTGGTTGTGTAGATTGCATTAGACCCACCCAGCCAACATAACCCAGCGCCGCCCCTGACCATGCCTGCACTACTGCGTTATCTTCCCTCCTCTGGTCTGACTCTCGAAAACCGCTCTACGAGGATCTAGCAATTATTTACTCGCACGATGGAAATCCATATTCCAGCTTCTTATCATAAGCTGATATAAAAATGAAATTCATTGTCAACATCACTTCGTATAAACAGGCAAGCAGCCCATTACCATATTATTTTTAGATCTGGTCTTTAAGCATATCTGTTTGTCTTTGGCCTATTCGTTGTAGATTGCCCCGTCGCTGGTATTAGCCGACACCCTAGCTTGACTAGTCTCCAGTTCGGGGCTTGTATTGCAGTAGCGTCATTTCACACTTTTCTTGGAAGGGGCGAGATAATTTTTTGCCAACTTTTGGGCAAAGTTTGGCAAATTTTAGGCAATTTGTGCAAATTTTAGGCAATTTTTTTCCTCAAAGTTTTAGGCATTTGTTTGCACATTTTTTGCAATTTTGGCAAATTTTGGGCAATTTTTGGGCCAATTTTGGCAAATTTGCAATTTTTTATTTATATTCTTTGGCAATTTTTTGGCAAATTTTGCGATATTTTGCACATTAATACATTATAAGTTATTTTTTCCATTTCCTTGAGAGGGCCACAGCCCCCAGCCCCCCCAATGACGCCCCTGTTGTATTGGTTCGCCATCGATTGATACCGAGGCAATCATCATGATAGCGGCACAATAGAAACTGTTGATTGAATGGCTTGATTGGCTGATTGATTGATTGATATTGATTGATTGAGTGATATGAATTATGAAAGGCTTTTGTTCAGACGTGGTGTCAAGGGTTACACGTGCTGACGCAGTATTTCGTGACCTGCAACTATGTCTGGATGTTCTGCGAAGGTCTTTATCTTCATACGATCATCGTAATTGCATTTACTTCCACCAAGAGACTCCTCTGCGCCTGTTACTTCATCGGATGGGGTGAGTTTTTTCTCACTCACTCACTATAGACATAAACACTCTCTTGATTTTCCCTTTTGGTTCGTTCGCCCGTCTGCTATCAGACAATAAAACGCTGTGGTCAGGACTGAGTCTCAGTCTCTGGCACTAATTGAATGCCGTTTCCCGTTGCAATTTTCACTCTCGAAGTTTTTGTAAGAAGACGAGTGATGCAAAGAGAACGCGTATTTTCACAATGTGCCTCTGTTAAACGTAGTTCATTTGCCACAAACCAAGCTATCAAATTAAATTTGCGTCGAAGAAGAAGAAGAAGAAGAAGAAGAAGAAAACGAAGAAATTTTTAACTGTTGTCTCTAATCTAGTCCTGATGCATAGCGAAAATCTTGCTCAGAAAAAAGTTTTACCCATATCTTTGAATGATTTTGGCCTACTTTCAGAGGCATTCTGATTTGATAAAGTCAGTGAACAAAGGAGCCTTGAAAGAAACTTCTTGTCGTAGCTATTGTAATGTATGTAGGCCTACTATGTGCTGTACAGTGTATGTCGGTAAGGCAAATTGTCTAGGACTACAACTGTTGATGCCTTTCTATAGTGGTTGAGCGTGAACTACTAACTAACTAGAGATATGCGCCTAAGAATAAGCAGCTACTGTTGTGCTGCTTAGCCTGCTTTCCAAGTCGCTATAGAAATTCACGAGATTTTACCTTACTTTACTTACTTTTACTTTATGCTTCCACCACGTTTCTTTGCGCGATGCTGGTTACCTTATGACCTACAAATTGAGATATCTGCTGAAATCGAAAGTGCTGCTGTTCACTCTTCATTACTGGACAGAGAGAGAGAGAGAGAGAGAGAGAGAGAGAGAGAGAGACAGACAGACAGACAGACAGACAGACAGAGACAGAGTGACATAGAGAGGCGGAGAGAGGGGACATACGAGAGTCATAAGCAATTTTTGTCCTGGTGTGGCTATATTATCATATTAGCCAATGCTGATGGTTCTGCAATAATAATTATTGTTTTGTATCCATTTGTTTTACTGCTGGACGTGTTGGCAACGGTTGTTCGTGAATATTAGTCGTTCACGTGTATGTCAACTTACTGTATTAAATGAGTTTTAAACACTGCGTCCAAGGTGACTACTCCTAATCCTGTTACGAGCTCGCTTCAACGATGAAACCATAGCCCGGGTGTGTTTAGAGAAACCATTTCTACACGCGACACACGCTCCTAGTTCTTTGTCAATTTATGGCTGCCGTTGAAATAAAGTGGACGAGTCTGCAGGTGTTCTGCCGATTTCTGCTAAAAGGGTCTCTTAAAGATTTTCTTCGAGTATAGCGTGACTTAATTCTGCGTGCCTTTTTCTCTGAAAGGCCCCGGTGATAAGCATTTGTCCGCTCGTAATGCCAAAAACGCCGACGGTGAATATCCGCCGTTACGGCTCGAATATAACGCAAAGCAGCGACACATTCGCCTGCTGAAAACAATCGACATCCAATCGTTTTGTTCACAAAGTTAAATGACCAGAGAATCTATCTAAGTACTTTAAAAGTGCCTGCACGTGTGCTCTCACGCGTCGATCGATTGCATTGCCAAACGAACTATCGCCAAAGCGGTTGAGTTCAACGCAAATAACACCGAAGTGGAAAATATAATATTTATATACTATGCAAACTAACAGTTGCCAGGCAATTGCTTGCGTGATAGACCTAGCCCTAGATCAAAGCCTTTGTCTAATGTTCTTTAGAAAGTAAAGACTTTGAGAAACCGTGACTTTTCATGAGGGCCACGGTAGAGCAATTGCAATTGCAATTCGATTCACCAAAACGTCTAGTGCCCATAGTGGCGTAGCCAAGGGGGAGGGCGGGGGTAACTCCCGCCTTGGCTGGCCTACCAAATATTTGTATTGCGTATTATTATTCTGTGGGTGGAGGGTACAAATATCGGGTTTAAGGCGGCAAAAAGAACAAAATGACGATTATTTGCTTGTCAGGACTTTCGAAGTCGGGAATGGTTGGTCGTTACCCCTTCAAAAATCCTGGCTACGCCACTGGATGTCCATGAATTTTCTTGCCATTAACTAGTTATTTCATTTATTATGTTCATCGTACATCGACAGAATGGCCTATGTGAATTCTTTGAAGTGCTGGGAAGAATATACTCAATTGAGAAACAGGATTACTTTTGACTATTTTATTTGTTGCTCAGGTCTTTCTGTGGCGACAACTCTAATCTACGCGGCCGCTCGAGCCAACTCCCGTACAGAGGCGCAGAGGTATTCCGTTAGTTGAAAATCAAACGTTAAGACTTAGTTATTTCCTTCTGCACAGAGGAGAGTCAGTGCAGTCAGTATTTGAAGCCCCGCACGGGAGACTTTGCAAGCGATTTGTCTGTTTTTTTTAGCTTTGATGCGTAATTAAATATATTACTCGCAAGACATATCAACACATTCTTCTTCGTAGGCTAGGAATTATAGGAATTATGCACGGACTGACCTCTGAACTTCAACCAAAAACTATTACGGACATGATTTCTGGCTACGATTCTTACTCTGAGGTGACCATAGACTGATGCAGATGCATTATTACCACGGCGCTAAAGAAGTCTTACGATTAGGCCTAATCGATCGGTTGACTGACTACCAAGTGGTAGCACCAGGGCGCGATTTGTAGGGGAAAGGGGGATTCCCCTCTCCCCACTGCCCAACTGCACCCCCCTACTGCTACATTCCCCCACCACTACATCCCCCACTGCTACACTTTCCCAACAACTACATCCTCCAAGCTCGACATATCCCCCCACTGCTCCAGGTCACAAATCGCATCCTTGGTAGCACTGCAACAGAAAACAGCGACTTTACTAGACGAATAATTCAACGTTTTGTTCAGTCATTTCACAATAATTTTTATGCATATTATTAGCAAGTAAGTAAAATCTCGTCAATTTCTATAGCGCTTTCAAAGGCAGCACCGAAATAGCTCCTTGGTTTATTATCAGCTTACATCGTTCTATGTACTAGTCATCATCAGCCTAGCTAAGGCGCCTCCTACGCAGACCATATGCATTAATGTCCATTGTGCCCGGGGCATACGACCTTACTTCCCCATATTGACTCGTCTAAGGCAGATCCGGCGCTCTGATGAGTCCGCCTGTGATGACTGCAGTTGCGGCGTCCTCGAGACGTCTTTCTTTTGCCGACAGTCATTCGCCCTCGTCGTCGACTGTCATCCGTGACATCCGCCGTGACGTCTTTCCGTCGAGGTCTTGAGTGCAATCAAAAAAAGTGACGAACGGACTTTTCACTTCTCCTCTCACGCCGACAAAACCATCTGCAATCTATTAAACTATGACGCGCGAGCGACGCTTTTTGTCTGACATCATCATCATCATCATCATCATCATCATCATCATCATCATCATCATCATCATCATCATCATCATCATCATCATCATCACAGCCATCGAAATACGAATCCCATTTTGACGCATTTCCGCCGGCGTCTCCCAGCTGTTTGCCAATTTTTTTTCAACAATCGCTCATCATTAATAACACCTTAAGTAAGTGGAAGCAGTCGCCATAAATCCATAACGTTTCGACTGATATATATATTCTTCCCGATCTTATGTTTGATCTCCTGTTCAAATATATATGAAGCAACCGCTTCCACCTTTTTTTTACTGAGATCTGAAATGGAACCTGTGTGTATATAGAACTCACCCGATAGAATCGACGCCGGGATCCTACGCTCGTTCGAGTACGGGACTAACTTTACCCTTTTACCCGTATCATTAGTCCTGCCTACAGTGTAGACGAGCTGTAATTAAAGCGCTTACACGCGTGAATATCGGACAATGGTGGCAGCTGTGCCACCAGTGTCCAGTCACTCCGGTGTTTCCATTAGGACATCGAATTTGAGCAGAGTTGAGTAATTTCCATTGACGCAAATATAGACCTACTTCACAAGGATTTTAAAAACTGTGATGACGCGATCACAAGTAGGCCTAATGAAAAAACGTTTCATAGTCTAAAATTTAAATTTCCATAAGAGACATTTTACATTTCCATCATTTTTCTTGTGACAAAATTATAGTGATTAAAGATCTCTTACGAGGTAGGCCTACGAACATTTAATGAGACAGCTGATAATAATAATAATAATAATAATAATAATAATAATAATAATAATAATAATAATAATAATAATAATAATAATAATAATAATAATAATAATGCACTTTTATAGCACCATTTCTAATACTCCAAAGGTATAAATCTATAGTACTTCAAATCCTTCAGCAAGAGGTCTGGTCATTCCAGGAATCAGTCAGTAAGAATAGACCCCTACTAATTTTGCGTATTAGCCCATATTGTCATATTTACACTTGTCCGTGTCAACAATAATTTTCAACAGGCGCTTGGAATAATAATTATAATTATAATTAGCCTGCGCTTACAGACGAATCATTAAATTTAATTAATAGCGAACGGTTCGTCAACTTGACATTAGGCCTAATCAACAAAGTGGACGACATGAATGCGTGAACTTTAAGTATTCGTTTCTTAGGTGTTGGATAAAAGAAAGCAGACTGCAGTGGATTGTATCTGGAGTGGTTGCTACCACACTCGTTGTAAGATATGCTTTCCTTTCGTCTCGTCATCGTCGTCAAAATCGTTAGCCAAGAGCCCCCTTCCTAATGGACAAGAAATTGCATGGATAAAATGTAAATTGCAGATTTACAATCCCGTCAAAATGCCAACGAAACGTCAGAGCCAAGAATTCCGGTTGTTTACGGACAGAGTAAATCATCGAAGTTTACGACGATGATTTCTGTTGGCTGTTCCGTCGGTTTGCAAACAGCCATCACCCGAGTCCTATTTCCTATGCTGTTTTTTTAATAGATCGGAGCTGACTGCACTGCAGACTTTAGAAATAGAATAATGAATGGAAGCTAAGTGAGAGAGGACGTACTTTCATGCGCTGCCCTTATAGGCCAAATCCCATAAAATGGGATAAGGCATGCATAGAATTAATTGTAATTTGCTATTTTTCAAATGTCTTCACCATTTTTCTATTTGCAGTGGTAATGTTCTTAATAATTTAAGAAAATTTATGCCTAGTTGTGAGATTTATTTTTGACCCAAGAATAGCTAAAGCATTCGCTGGTAGGTTAGGCCCCACTTTGTGCGTTCATTGTAGTTGTAGTCCTACAGTATTTCACTGTTTAACGTCGTCAAAAGGATAGCTTACAGTATTTGCTGTGGCTCATTCAGTCTGACTGCGTACGAAATGTCAGTTTTGGCTCAGCATTTTATCAGAATCTCAATTAGACTGCATATCAATGCTCGTCTTGAAAGTCATTAAAAGTTTCTTCTTCTGATACATCCGCCACTGTTGTTTCTACTACTGTTGTTGCCGCATGTAATAATATCGCGAATAGTTTCCTATAAGTCCCTTCACTTGAAAGTCAAATCATTGAAGAGACTTTCATTGTTGGGTCTTACTTAACAGCGAAACATACCAGGATATGTTATCCCTATTACATGTAGACATATTGTATGATATGCTCATGGGTAGAAATGCATGCAGGTATACCAGTACAAGAGCCGATGCAGTAGAAATTGTCTTGTCTTTCAGATGAATCTCGTCTTCCTCTGCAACATTGTCCGGGTTCTTGTGACTAAGTTACGCGCTGTCAACTCGCCAGACACAATTCAGGCCAAGTTAGTAGTAACCGCCTTATCTTTCTTCTTCACTGAGCTGTCTTTACTGCATGGCCCGTCTTACCCGGTGCTATAGAAGTCGTCGAGAAAGATAAAGATAAAGACATCTTTTGACAAGCATGGTCGCATCCCATGAACTGTCAATTATGAATGAATTGAATGAGAAGATAGTCAAAGATACGAGTGTGAATGATTTTAAAATATACCTCAGCACTATAGGATACTAGATTGCAGTGGCGGTTCCAGGATTTTTTGGTGGGGGATGAAATGAATTTATATGGAGTTGGTGAGGGGATGAAAACAGATGGAAAAACCAATCAACTTTACCCCAAAAGGCTGATAAATGGGAAATTGTAGGCTTATCCCGAATTTTACTACACTCTTACCGCGAAAAATAGGTTGACAATCAAAATGAACGTCATCCGCAGTTTTCCCCGTAGTAGGTTTACTAGACTTTTACCTAAAAAATAGATTTAACAAGCAAAAAAGTAAGTCCGGAAGTCCGGTGGGGGATGCATTCCCACTCATCCTCCTCGTGGAACCGCCATTGCTAGATTGGAAGGGTATACAACAGTGGTTCTCACACAGGGCAAACCCTCCTGAACCACTTTAAACCAGGGCCTGTTTTAACGTGCAGTGATACACAAAATGTGCAGTGATAAAATGAAAATGTGCAGTGGTAAAATGCAATTTTCTGTGCTTTGTGCAGTGATAAATTTTCTGGACGACCTTCTGTTGCTTTTCTTTTTGCGCGGATGTCCACAAATGTTCTGAGTTTAGTGCAGTGATAAATTTTTCTTAAAACAGGCCCTTTTAAACCTTTATTATTATTATTATTATTATTATTATTATTATTATTATTATTATTATTATTATTATTATTATTATTATACCACTATTATTATTATTATTATTATAGTTATCCCAAATGATATTTATTTGTTCTCACTTTATATACGAACTCTTACAGTCAGGGTTTAATCTAGGCCGTTTCCGGAGGGAAAATTGCCCTTCCCCGAAAATTACAAATCCCCCCTGGAAATTTTGACATACTACATCAGCTAACAAAAACCCCCTAGCAGAATTCCTCCCGGCTTTTTCAGTCCCCCTCCGGCTTTTTCAGTTTTCCCCCGGAGTCCAGGAGTCTAGATTAAACACTGCCTACAGTATGATGTGCGTTAACGTTGGAACGTATGTATACAGGAAGGCGGTACGTGCAACCGTGATTCTTATTCCACTTCTTGGCGTCCAGTTCGTCCTCTTTCCGATTCGGCCGCGCGACGGAACTTCGCTCAGCGAAGTCTATAATCTCGTCGGAGCGCTAGTCACTTCTCTGCAGGTAGGCAGCCTGCCTGCCTGGCTCTTCTCTGCTATTGTAAACGTGCGCTCACGCAAATAATTAACTTAAGCTTCCAAGATGCTGACTATATAGCCTATCAACAGTATATCCGAGAGGCCTATCTTACAAAAAAGCTAGTAGATTTTATTTTAAGCGGATGCCAGCAAATTCAATTATACATTTATAAGTAATTTTGGCGACAGAAATTCGTAAGAATAGACCAACTCGTGCTAGGCCGCCACCTGAGAGACAAGACAATTCTGTTGATGATTTTCAGAGATTCAGAAAGCGTCTAGTGTCACCGTGTGCTGGGGTCTATGAGAAGCCATAAAGCGTTGTCAGTCATTATATATATATATATATATATATATATATATATATATATATATACTGTATATGTTGCCAGCGCCAATTGCACTAAACAGCAAAAGCATTGAAAAATCAGAGAGCGAAAAACTGTAGGTGGATCCATCGATCACTGTATGGACGATTGGTGATACCTGATTGTGTTCTGATTTGTTGGATGATTGACCAGGTTGGCTAAGTGATCGATTAATTATTGGTTGATGAGACATTGAATTTCGTTTTTGAAACTTTCACCACCAAGTCGCACTCGTAAATCCGCAATGCAATGGAAACCTTAGACTAGTCTATGTACACTGTACGTGCAATGTAACACATATAGGCAATTGACCTGCAGTGACTCTTCATCAGCACTTGCGTGAGAGCGATCGACTGGAAGATAAGTGAACGCCTTGGCAAGTGCAGCTCAAAATTGACAGCAATGTATCAGCAGCACCTATTCACGAACGTCCAGTTTTGGGTTGGATCTGCATGTGGTCAGTCCACAGCGCGGACAGGGTGAGGTGACCCAATGGGTCAGGTTTTTGCGAGCATCACAAGTAGATTGACGCCATTCACACGTGAATGGCAACTGAAAACTGATTAATGACGAACGGCCAGGAATATTTTTACACCCTCTAACAACCCCCAACACCCCAATTTCAATTTGAGACCGACACCCCCAAACACCCCCTCCAATCTGAGCCAGGGATGACCATTTTTTGCTTGTCAGACTTTTCAGCAGGGGCCGACCCCCCAGAATATACCGACACCCCCGAAATTGATAATCCTAGAAATAACCCTGCGAACGGCTAATTGTGCAATCGTCTGTCTTTCTTTTCAGGGTCTTTTTGTCGCTGTTCTATTCTGCTTCTTAAACGGAGAGGTGAGTAGGTGTAAACTTCACTGAATCTCTAATCAGTAATAGGCCTAATAGGCCAATAAGCAGATACACTAGAGCGCGCATAAGCATAAGGTAAACCAGAATTTTAAGTCGGTTACAATGGCGGCTCCAGGATTTGGCAAGTGGGGGCCGTTGGGGTGGCAACTCCTAATCATGGGGGCCAACCATTTGTTGTTTAATGTATGTAGCATTAAGTATAGGGTCCCAACAGAGGGGCCACTGGGGAACCAGGCACTCAATAGGGGCACGGCCCCCCAGTGGAGCCGCCACTGGTTGGTTAAAATGGAATGCCTCGCCGGGGAGGGAGTGTTTTATCTAGACTCCAGGCCTTTATGGGGAGGGGGATTGAATTGGCTGACGGGGAAGAGACGTATAGTTCAACGCAAAAATGTGTGTCAGTGCCTACTTAGGAAAAGAAGACAAAGGACCTGGATTGAATATGTGCTGAGAGGAGAATCATTGTTGAGAACAGTGCCAGGAAAAAAAGAGAAAAGAGAGACTATTATAAGGATGATTCAATTGCACTGCAGGGTGACGGAGACATAAGCCTATGCATAGCCACACGAAACCCACTCAGACATCAAAGAAGAGGCTAGACACAGAAAGGAATGCATACAATGGATCCCTGAACTAGTCTCAGGATAGAGAACCTGATGATGAACGAATCCGTGAAAGCTTTTCTCTTTCATGTCATCTTCATGGTGGTCGTAATGACGAATAGTCTTTGTTAGAAGGCGTTCTCCCTTGGAGGAATAATACCAGGAGAGCGCCTGAGCCTAAGCAGGCTTGCGTAACGACTGAAGTCAACTACGGGCGTGTGGGTGGAACCTATCCGCCATATGTATTCACGCAAAACACAGGGAAAAGTCCAGATTGCGTCTTTTTAAAAGCCCAGATTTGAAAACGGGCTCAAAAATTCAAAAGTTGCGAAAATTTTCAATCTCGCTGGGATGATTCAGCAAACGTTCGACGATTATTTTATTCAATTATTTCATTATAAATTATATGAAACGTATTAGATTCGAATGCTATCACCCTTGGGTGTCGTCTATCGCAAACGCAATGTTGCGCGTTAACAAATATGGCGTCCACAACTGGCTTCAACATATAGGCTCATGCTGGACGTATGGCGCAACTGCACCTTCATTAATTTTGCATTATACTGAAATCTTTGCAGAGTTCACGTGGCCGTGACTCGTGACAGTGATATCACATATCACAGTGTTGCCAGATTGGCTAGTTTCCCGCCAAATTTGGCTATTTTACGACATTCTTGGCGGGCAATTTTTCGTGTGCGGTTTCTTTGGCTACATCCTAACATTTGCGGGCTATTTTATGGCTATTTTTAGGTTGCTTACCCGCTGTTACGCTTTTCCTCTAGGTGATTTATCTAAACTAGATTTCGGAAAACACAGCAGTGACAGCACTTATTGTCGTATAGTTCTACTGTATGTAGTAGATTGGCGGTTGCAGCATAGTGGCATCGCCTATATATACTGTATCTTGGACAAACACAAATGATTCAGAAGCAGAACTGTTCTGGAATGAGGTTATAAAACACGAAGATGCAACTGACGCGTTGGATTTCTATGAGTTATTTAGGCAACTTCGCCTTATCAATGTTGTCTTTGCTATTCAGCAATGCTGCAGTGGAGAGAATGTTTTCTCAAATGAAGCTATTGAAATCCGATTCGAAAAATAGAATGGGTCAGGAGTTACTTGAGTCATTAGTGACTATTCGCTCATATATGTCCATGAACAATTGTTGCTGCAACAGCTTCAAACCATCAGAAATTATGTTAGAACGTTTCACGGCCGACATTTACTCCTGCAAAAACAATGAGGAAGATGCAGAAAACTTGTAGACTATGTAGTTTTATTCTACCAAAAAATAAATAAAATTAATAATAATTAATAGTTGGCTATTTTTGGCTGCTTTTGCAATTTTTGGCTATATTTTTGGCTATTTTCTGTTAAAATTTCTTAGAAAAATTTTTTTATTCGCATGACAAAAAAACCCTCTTACCACCGCCCGGTGTCGCAATTGGCGGGTTATCTTTGCATTTTGGCTAGTTTCACACGACGCTTTGGCGGGAAAAATTTTTTTTGGGACCTGGCAACAACACTGACATATCATGTCACATGCCATCGTCGCCATTACACGGCGCTGTTGTTGGCTGTGTTGTTGACATCATGATCATCGGACATATTTTACAGCCGTTGTTATTTTCATCTTGCGTAAATTATGTTGCGTCAAGCGACGGCAACCTTTGATATAGTCGTTCGTTGCAATTCTGTCGCGTGACTCGCGTCCGATGCTAAATTAATGTCGGAGACTTTCCTTTTTGCAGGTCATGTTGGTCCTGTCGCGCAGATGGCAGCGTCGCGACTCGGCCATGAGACGTCTCTCGGCCACCCAGACAGTCACCCTCGGATCGAACGAACGCAAGGGCGAACCAAGACTCAGATCGACGACGTCGTCGCTCACCCCACTGCACTACATGAACTCTCCCGACGACGCGGATGACAACATGCTCGTTTAGCCGAGATTTGCCAATAGGATTGACAGAACCAAGTTCTTTGGTGCTGTCGAAAAAGAACAATGAAGCGCCGAACGCAAATAATTGGTTCTCCGGCATTTTCAACAGATTGCTTTCAACAGACTGTTGGGCATGAATGCACAAGTTCAGCCTCATCATCATCACCATCATCATGCTCCTCCGTCATACGGTATCATACCTGACGCTAACGATGGCATGAACCAGCTGTCTCCATGAAGGCTTCTCTTGAGCTTTCCTGTAGGCATCCGGAATAGGCCTAATTGCTTCGGTCCAGTCTGCGATGCTTTTCATCCACGTTGTTATTGGTCTGCATTTCTTTCTTTTGCCTCCACAATCTAGTCATCTTCATGCTATTAGTCTATTACTGCTTTCACGCGAAAGATGAAAAGACTTGCCTGAAAGGGTATACATATTGGTGTCTAGTGACAAACTTCATATTAGGTTGAATTAGCGTCAACAGACCATTCCTGTTTAATTGTACATAAATTGAGAGGACCGGCTCATCGCAGACTTGTATTGATTTGGCCCAAAAGCGTCGGACAAATCGGTCAGATATTGTCGCTCATGAGAGATAAATTAAAGCGAGGTGCAGATTTGTGAGGAAATGTACAGGCAGAACTGTATTTTGCAGGAAGGGTTGAGCCATTTTTTCCAAATAAATCTCAAATTCCCTATAATTTTCTGCCTTTAATCAGTTCGGAACATTTAGTCATGGGTCCTGTGTAAGAATTTGTGCATTACAGACATGTAACGTCTGTATGGGAAAATAGACCTATATATATGCTAAATATAATAGAAATTCTGTCTCTAAAATCTGCCTCATGCGATTTGTGCTGTAAAGTTGTCATGTGCCAAGATGCGAGTCACAATAGCATTAAAGTCCTGCTTTTAAAATGCTTTAAATTAAGATGCGTGATTGCGTGTTACTTGCATGATACAAGCGCATTGTTAATATCACCAGAGCAGTTCTTCAATGCAGGATCACGCCCACACAGTAGCCTATCGTAACAGCACTACGAGTATATGATCCACGTGGCTCCGAATCTCCTTAGCTTAAATGGCACCGATCCGTTCTGTCTCAATATTTAGCAGTGAAATGATCAACATGTGGCTATGCCATTGGCGTAGCCACGGGGGACACGGATGGGGTGATCCCCTATTCGACCCGGGTCCGGTCGTGAGATTCCTACAGAGGCGGCGTGTAGTTGCTGCGGGTAGGGGTAGGAGTAGTGTCAGATGCTGGAGAACGCGTACGACGCTTGAAAACGCATTGGGACTAGGGTTGTACAGTAACTTTTCCGGAAAAATAGAATGCCCGGAATTTTTCCGGAAAAATTCCAGAAACTTTCTAGCATACATATTGTCAGAGGTTAACGTATAGGCCTACAGCAGTGGACAAAAATAATTACCACAGCTAAAATACGAAGTTTTATTATATGTTTCGGTACATAATTATAAGTGAAAACACAATTATTAAATAAACCGCCAAAATCTGCTAATAAGGTGCGCTAGCAATTAATCTATGCCGATTCCTGATGAAAAAAATTTAAAACGTTTTATAAGTTGACCATGGCATGAAATTTCATGAATTTCATACTGTGGCAATTACTTTTGACTGCTACTGTTACTGTAAGTTCATGCATGTTGTTAAATAGCGCTCATATCAGTAAAATTAGGTGATATTGCGACAAAAAATGAATAAAAGCATTATTTTTGCAGCTACAGTAGGCCTACTGACTACAATTTGTGCTTTGTTGTTAACAAATGCCTAACAAATGAATAGGCCTAGTAATAAATTGTAATAATAATAATAATAATAATAAATAGTAATGGTAATAAAAAGTAATAATAAATAGCAATTAAAATTTTCGGAATTTTTTCGGAAAAGTACCGCTATTTTTCCGGAAATTTCCGGAAAGATTCCGCAGGAAATTTTCTGAAATTTCCGAACTCACAACCCTAATTGGGACAACGACTTTTTGTTCAAGGCTTTTGGGTCGAAATGTCGATGTGCCCCTCCTATTCTAGAATCCCGTACAGGCTTACACCACTGAGCTATACAAAATAACGTGAGGAAGAATGGTCTGAATACCTATCAATCAAAAACTACTTTAATCAAAATACAGTACTTCTATGCCGCCACTATCATAATGCCCAGAGCCGATGGCGCTTATCTACAAGATAAAAGTGTAGACAGCTTGATTTCTTCCTCATCAATTATGAACCCAATTCTAGTGTCTAGTGGCCTTAAGCACGGGCGCAACAGCAGTGGCGACTGTGGCGTAACGTGGGTGGGGGCGAGGGGCAATTTGCAGGAACCCCCCTCCGGGTCCCGGAAGAAGGGAGCCCCCAAAGAGTGGCTGCAACTTACTAAACAATTATTTATTTTAACATGTTACTAGCCTACTATTTCAATTTTCAATATTACTTCTACAAAGTGAGTAATTATTGAATTAAGGAGTAACCTTATTTTTAGAACGGTGTAATCTATGTTAGCCTATAGGGGCCCCCATATCCTATAGGGGCCCTATATCAAGGATGCCTCTGGGCCCCCGAAATTCACGCTACGCCAATGCGCATCAGCAATATGGTCAACCCGGAGTAAGCCTGTGTGAAAACCACTGTAGTAACTTACTGTATTAACTTTCCACATTCAATAACCTAGTTTTCTTAGATAGCCAGGGTGCGATTTGTGACCCGGAGCAGTGGGGGGAGGGGCATTAGGGGAACATGGCGAGCAGTGGGGGCATGACGAGCAGTAGGGGGGAACATGGGAAATGCATGGCTTAATGCACATTACTTTGCTCTAATTTTCAATATTATTTGTATAAATTGTCACACACCATTTATTTAAACCATACGGTAAATGTAATAGCGCAACTAGCTGCAAGTTGCAACTAAATCAAAATCTACAACTTGTGATAAAGGGGTAGATTGAAGCATAGATAGCAAATGATTGGAATGTTGGTAGGTTTGTATGTGAAGTTTATTATGTTTGCTCTATGTTTATGTGAGCAAATAGGAATTCACGTATTAGAAGGCGTGATGAGACGACGGGCGTCATTGGTCGAAAGAGCCGTTGCTGAAGGCAGTTACGTTTTGAAAGTGCGTCTTTTTCGAAGAAGAGGAGTTCGACGGTGGCCGAAGAAGAAGGCGGACGTTCGTTCGCAGCGATTCGTTTCTGCTCTTCGTTGTTTTAGTTTAAATTGCTATTGTTTAAATCTGAACCGAGATTTCAGTTCGCTTAATACTCGTGAATTCGTATATCGAATTGGTTTTTTCGTGCAAGGGCACATTTGTTTTCATTTTCATTGATTTTGTGTGGAAGCTGTTATCAGCTGTTATTTATATTAGTAACTAGTTGCTAAGATAGTTGCTGTCGCTGGACGTTTTAAAACATTGATTAGAGTTATATAGCACTGCCTATTGATAGCCGCTATGGCGGAAGAGTTGAATGTTTAATTAAGATTAAAGCGAGATTTTATAAGAAGAATAGTTTTGTCAGTTAAAATGTGCGAGTTAGTGCCAAAGTAGTTTCCCCTAGACAAGTAAGTAAGTAAACGAGTCCTATTTAGGTCGCTGCTCGTCACATGTGGGTAGGCTCAGGTCCGGTAGAGTTGAATCTAGTTGTAAGTTGTCGTCGCACAAGGATAAGCGGGCGACGCTGCTCCTCCCGTGTAGTAAGAAAAAGCAGAATTTTAGGCTCTTTTATTTAATTAATTGAGGAGGCCTAGTGAATTTTAATAGTGAAATAGGGTTTGAGTTTTGTCTCCCCGTTCATTGTGAGTAGTATCAGTAGTTTAAATTGATTATTACTGCTTTTGTGTTGAATATTGCTGTGTGTTTTGATTAGTTGTTTTTGCATTGAATTTGTATATTCTGCATAACTTTAAGTATGGAAAACCCAGCACTCCCTGATGCATGGTCGGTTGAAGACATTTTATCTATGAATGTAGAAGACTTAAGGGAAAATTTGCTTTCAAAAGGGGTCGAAATGAGGGGTAACAAGGACCAATTGAGGGCAAAGCTGATTAAATTATGTGTGACCGGATTGGGTGAAGATGTTGAGAGTGTTGGCAGTAGGACTTCTCAAAATTCAAACCATATTCCAATAGAATCTGAGGCCATTGTCCTTAAGAAATTAGAGTTAGAGATGCGTAAGTTAGAACTTGATGCCCAGACCCAAACTCAAAAAGCTCAACTTGATGCCCAGCTTCAGCAAGCTCAACTTGATGCCCAGACCCAAACTCAAAAAGCTCAACTTGATGCCCAGCTTCAGCAAGCTCAACTTGATGCCCAGACCCAAACTCAAATTCAACAAGCTCAAATTCAGTCCAATGAGAAGATTGAGTTGCATAAGTTGACCTTGCAAAGTGAGTCAGTAAGTAGTGATAGGACTAATGCAGGTAGTTCTGATAAAGCTAGTGAAAATGCTAGGAAAGCACTCCCTAGGTTTAATGAGAGTACAGATATTGACTCCTACTTGACTCTGTTCAGAACGAACAATGCTGAACTTCAGATTGAGAAAAATAAAATGGCCTGCTATGCTTCAAACTCAGATAAGTGGTAAGATCTTAAAAGTCTTTGTAGAACTGACTGCTGAGCAGGTCCAAGACTATGACTTTATTAAAGAAGCCATCCTAAATATGTTTCAATTAGTTCCCGAAGCGTATAGATTAAAGTTCAGGCAGCTCAACAAAGACCAATCTGAAACGTATACACATTTTGCAACTAGGTTAAATTGGCCTTTTCAGAGATTTTTGCTTGGTCATAAGGCTCAAGATGACCCAGAAAAAATCAAAGAATTGTTTAAAATGGAACAATTTTTGAACAAAGTAAATGATAATGTTCTGAAAACTTGGCTTATGGACAAACAAGCCAATTCACTTGTTGAATTAGCTAGATTTGCTGATCAGTTTGTTGCTATTCACAGAAACTATGCAAATAGCAGTGACACATACAACAGACACAAGTTTGCTCCAAATGCATACAGACATGAGCACAATGCAACCCAATCAATTAGATACAACACTGATAGAGACAATGCCAACAGTTGCACTAATTGGAGATATCAATTAAATCAAAATGTCACTTCTAAGACATTGCCAGATGAAAATAATGCCAATTTGAGAACTTTTCCACATTCCAATACACAGGAGGAACTCAAATTTCAGGAGTGGTAAAAATGGGCTGCCCTCAACCCAGAAATGTGCATTCTGCCATAGGAATGGACATGGTCTAGACCAATGTTTTGCTTTAAAACGACAGAGAAATGAAAAGGCAAATTTTGAGCCAGGCTCAAATTTTGCTGGTCCAAACGTAAACTTTGTGCAACAAGTTACACATAGTTTGGACACAGTACCAACCAGTTTCAGACCCTATTGTTCCCAAGCTACAATTGTAAATGCAGACAAACAAACAAGACAAATTATTTCTTTTTTTTTGACACAGGTTCATCGCAGACTCTAATCAGTAAAGAACGAATAAATCCTGATGAATACAAAGATACAGGCGAATGTCGTTTGATTAAAGGTATAACTGGGGATGTTATCCAAATTCCTTTGGTGTTGGTGAACCTTGATTGTGTTTTTCATCGTGGAGAAGTGTTGTGTGGTCTCATCGATCAATTGCCCCATTCGATTGATGTTTTGATTGGAGCTGATGTGGATTGTCGAGTTGATGAGGAACTCATGGATTCGTGTGTGGTGACTCGGGCTAAAATCAAATCATTAATTGATCTTGAGAAAGATTCATTAGATAAGAAAGCAGAGGTCACATATAATCCAGATGATTATTATAATTTTGATTTTAATTTAGAGAGTCTGTTTGAGGAAGACTTATTGGGGTCTACTGTAAATTCACAGTGTGTTGATGCTGATGATGTAGCTCAAGTACTGTTGATGAGGAGGTTGTTTTTGATGAGTCGTGTGACTCCAGTGGTGTCCAGGACCCACATGGTTTTTCTGATGATGTTGTTGTTGGTGGGGGTTCCATGAGGTTGAATCGCCCAGTAGTTCCACAGGTTTTTCCTAATGATGTTGTTGGTGGTTCATTGAAGTTGAATTGTCCAAGTGGTTTTGCAGATGACTTGATAGGAAAAGAGTTGTCTTTGTCTCGTGATGACCTGATTAGGTTGCAACAGACTGATGAGAGTCTGAAGGAATTGTTTAATGATGTTGTCCCGTTTGGTACTCCAGGTCATAAGATTTCATACTGTGTGTATGATGGCCTGTTAGTAAGGAGATTTGTGGAATCTGAGTGTCCACAGGAGGCGGATTTAGGTTTTTTGCAGATTGTTGCCCCAGTCCAAATCCGAAGGCGGCTTTTAGAATTGTCACATGATATTCCGGCATCCGGACACCTCGGCATGCTAAAGACCAAACAGAGAATAATTAAACACTTTTACTGGCCATCTATCAATAAAGACATTAAAGATTACGTTCGCACATGCGACATATGTCAGAAACTAAATAAGAACAAATATAATAACATTGCCAAATTGCAAAGTTTACCCATCATGAACAATGCGTTTGATCGGGTAGCAATAGACGTTGTAGGGCCACTACCCGTGTGCAGTAAATCAGGCAACAGGTGGTTGCTTACAGTAATGGACTTGTGCACTCATTATCCCGAAGCCATCCCCATTCCCGCTCATAAAGCAGAAATTGTTTGTAAAGTTTTGACAGATGTTTTTGCTCGGTGCGGATTTCCAAAAGAGATCCTGACTGATCAAGGCCGAGAGTTCATGTCTGACGTCATGCAACATTTTCTCGATCAGTGTGCCATTAAACATGTGAAAATATCTGCTTACCATCCACAGTCAAACAGTTGTCTTGAAAGATTTCATTTTACCCTTAAGCAGATGATTAGAGCAGTGAAGGCTGACTCTACCATTGAATGGGATGAACTGATTCCATGGGTACTTTTTGCCTACAGGGAAGTACCAATTGAAGGGTTAGGGTTTTCAAGTTTTGACTTGTTATATGGGAGACAAGTTAATTCACCTTTGTCCCTACTTAAGGACCAGTGGTTCGAGAAATCGGATACTATCGAACAAATTAAGAAGGTTCATGTTTCTGAATTTGTTATCACCTTAAGAGAGAAATTCGATTCTCTATCGACATGGCAAATAAGTTGTATGCCCAGCAGCAACAGAAAATAAAAGGTTACTACGACAGAAAAGCTGTCGATGTCGACTTTAAACCAGGGCAATTAGTGTTAATGTGGCTGCCTAGAGATGGCAAACCCCTTTCTGCAGCTTATCATGGGCCATATAAAATAGTGAAAAAAGTTGGCCAACTTGACTATGTGATTGCTACGCCTGATAAAAGAAATCAAACTCGTTTATGCCATGTCAATCTTCTAAAGCCATATTTTAGCAGAGATAACCCTGAGCATGCCAAAACTTCTGTTGAAACTGTCAATACAGTAGAAATAACACAGAAAGTCCAGTGTTCTTTTGAAGAACTGGTACTGGACAAAGTAAAACATTTGGGGTCAGGTCTTGCCGAAGAATTGAAATCTCTAATTGTGCAACATGAGCAAGTGTTTAGCAACAAACCGGGGAAGACTGATCTGATCTCCCATAAGATAAACCTTAAACCAGAGGCCAAACCTTCATACTTTTCACCTTATAGGTTAAGCCCCGAGAAGACAAAATTTGTCAATGAACAGGTGAAACAGTTGCTAGATGATGGAATAATTGAGCCCAGTGACAGTCCCTGGGAGCACCTGTTGTGGTCGTCCCAAAAGCTGACGGATCGTTACGTTTATGTACGGATCTGCGGAAATTAAATGACCAAACTATTCCAGATCCTTTTCCCATGCCTAGGATAGAGCAACTCATTGATAAAGTAGGCCGCAGCAAATACCTGACCAAAGTCGACATGACTTGCGGCTATTGGCAAATCCAAATGCACCCAGAATCGATACCGCTGACTGGTTTCGTGACCCAAAACGGCCATTTCCATTGGAAATATATGCCTTTTGGATGTAGAAATGCCCCTGCAACCTTTTCTAGACTAGTTAAAAAAGTTTTGTGCGGCTTAGAAGAGTTCGCAGATGCGTACTTAGATGATATTATCATCTTTAGTAACTCCTGGGACGAGCACCTGCACCATCTTAACCTTGTGTTAAATAAAATTGGTAGGGCAGGATTGACGTTAAAGCTAAGCAAATGTGAGTTTGCTAATGCCCAGATAGATTATCTAGGACACCGTGTTGGCTTAGGTCAAGTCCAGCCTTTGCAACACAAGATAACCTCCATCCAGAACTTTCCCAGACCAAACACTAGAAAGCAGTTGCAATCTTTTCTAGGCGTCTGCGGCTATTTTCGCAAATTTTTGCCTCATTATGCGCATTTATCGATCGCATTGACTAACCTTCTTAAGAAAAATGTGAAATTTCATTGGACAGTGGAGGCTGAGAATGCCTTTATAGATATTAAGTCGAGACTAGCGTCCCGGCCAATTCTTAAGACGCCAGATTTCACTCGACCATTTTCAGTTGCTGTGGATGCAAGCGACCAAGCGATAGGTGCGGTACTTTTTCAAGTTCATGAAAATATTGAGCATCCGGTTTGCTATTATAGCAGGAAGTTGAATATACATGAGCGAAGATATGCGACCGTTGAGAAGGAAGCATTAGCTCTTGTGTCTGCGGTCAGAACTTTTAGTGTGTATTTCGGTACTCAAAAGACAGTGATATACTCTGACCACAGCCCTCTTATGTTCATCCACAAGATGGGTAGGCATAACGCCAAGCTGTTGCGTTGGTCTTTAGAGTTGCAACAGTATTCTCTTGAGATAAAACACAGACCAGGTAAAGACAATTTACTGCCTGATATTCTGAGCAGACCATCAGAATAGGTAGGATAAGTAACTAGTTTAGGCGTTGTAAGTAAGTGTTGGAAGTAAAAATAGAATGTAAGTGTTACTGTAGCTTAAGCTAAGTTAGGATAGTTTTGTGATATAACCACTTAGATAGCATAATTTTTGCAGTTGTTCTCGGTGGTTGGTTCTTGTTTTATTCCTTTGTAATATTAATTCCATTTTGGATAAGTTGAAATTGGTGTAAGCCAAAGTTTGCTTCATAATTTCCTTTTGATGTCGTCACTGCCACTGCATCTGAGTTGACGTGGTAATCCACCACGTAGGCTCGAGTGCTAGGGGTGTGATAAAAGGTAGATTGAAGCATAGATAGCAAATGATTGGAATGTTGGTAGGTTTGTATGTGAAGTTTATTATGTTTGCTCTATGTTTATGTGAGCAAATAGGAATTCACGTATTAGAAGGCGTGATGAGACGACGGGCGTCATTGGTCGAAAGAGCCGTTGCTGAAGGCAGTTACGTTTTGAAAGTGCGTCTTTTTCGAAGAAGAGGAGTTCGACGGTGGCCGAAGAAGAAGGCGGACGTTCGTTCGCAGCGATTCGTTTCTGCTCTTCGTTGTTTTAGTTTAAATTGCTATTGTTTAAATCTGAACCGAGATTTCAGTTCGCTTAATACTCGTGAATTCGTATATCGAATTGGTTTTCGTGCAAGGGCACATTTGTTTTCATTTTCATTGATTTTGTGTGGAAGCTGTTATCAGCTGTTATTTATATTAGTAACTAGTTGCTAAGATAGTTGCTGTCGCTGGACGTTTTAAAACATTGATTAGAGTTATATAGCACTGCCTATTGATAGCCGCTATGGCGGAAGAGTTGAATGTTTAATTAAGATTAAAGCGAGATTTTATAAGAAGAATAGTTTTGTCAGTTAAAATGTGCGAGTTAGTGCCAAAGTAGTTTCCCCTAGACAAGTAAGTAAGTAAACGAGTCCTATTTAGGTCGCTGCTCGTCACAAACTAAATTCAAGCAACTATCATTTAACATTAATGCTTCATTTAACATTAATGCAGAGCAGGCATGAATTGACGCATAGGTCTTGTCAGTATTTTGCTAGTTGGTGCATCTGAGGCAGAATGCCGCCCATCGCATACCCATTTTTCAACATAACTGGCAGGATTGAACAGTGTCGGAAAACAACTTCGATCTCGAAAACAAGAGATGAAAGTATATGAATAGGCAGTGCTGTAAAGTATCTAAATACTTTAGTATTTAAATACTATTTAAATACTTTGTCCAGTATTTAAGAGAGAATTGAAATACCAATTCAACATTAAGTATTTAAATAGTATTTAAATACCATAGAGTATTTGGATGTATTTAAGAAATTTAAATACTTTTGATTTATATTGCAATATTCATTTTTACATTTTCTTTACTGATGGTTTAGACAGTTGAACATTAAGTAGGCCTACATTGACATTTTTAGAAATAATTTTAACTAACATTTCTTAACACAAAAATACGGTTGTGGCGAATCATGTGTCAAATTGGCCTACATTATCAAGTTTTTAAAAAAAGTATTTAAAACTTATTCGCCAGTATTTAAATACTTACCCTGTTATTTTGGTATTTAAATACTATTTAAATATACTACCTGAGAACCAAGTATTTATGAAAGTATTTCAATACTTCAGTGACGTATTAATTTTATTACAACACTGTGATTAGGCTTACTGAGTTGATTTCTAACTGGTGTATCATTTAGGCTATATTCATGCACGACAAGCCCCGCTTACATTCAGCTAACGAGATAGGCAGAATTTGAATTCTGCTGAGTACTGAAGCAAGCACTTTGCCGATTATTTTCATATTGTTCTTCTTTTACTGTTGGTACTGATCCAAGGCTAGTGACGGATCTACTTTGCATAGTCCTGCTAGGTAAACTATTGCTCTGTCACCAAATGGGGATGATCTGTCAATTTTATTGTCTGGCCATGACGATGTATAAATGGTTTAATCAGCAGCAAAGGTAATTTTTCAAAGATTAAGATAAATTTGTACCCAGTTACCATCGAACATCCAGTTTCATTCTATAATGCTCGATTTGATTTTGGCAGTTTGCGCCGTTAGAGTAGCTTGCTATTGCTTTCTCCAAACCCGCGTTTTAGCTTCGCAGCCAAAGCTGCTATTCAGTTACCACCGCCCTCTAGCGAATTAAGGTTGAGTCGACCTTAGTGGCTTCTGCAGGGTTGAACCCGTTCTGTCAGCGTGCTTGTCTAGCGCAGGGGTGTCTAACTTAAATCAGATGGCGGGTCGCATTGGACCACAAGCCCAACCTCGCGGGCCGCACATGATTACAAGGACCGATAATACCTTGCAGTAGCGTCATTTCACACTTTTCTTGGGGTGAGATTATCGCCGAGATAATTTTTTGGCCAATTTTGGCAAATTTTTTGCAAATTATGGGCAATTTTCGGCAAATTTTTGGCAATTTTTAACAAATTTTTGACAATGTTGGCAAATTTTGGACCAAATTTGGCAAATTTGAAATTTTTTGGCAAATTTTGTACATTTTCGGCAATTCTTTGCACATTTTACATTTATTAAATAAACCTAGTCCTAAAATAAAGATAATAACCAGTCCTATAGCTAAAATTGTAATTTTCCCAAACTCGGTGGTGGGCCGGATGAAACTGTCCCGCGGGCCGGATCCGGCCCGCGGGCCGCCAGTTGGACAACCCCAGTGGCGGTTCTAGGATTTGGCAAGTGGGGGGCCGTTGGGGTGGCAACCTCTAATCACGGGGCCAACCATTTGTTGTTTAATGTATGTAGCATTAAGTATAGGGTCCCAACTGGGGGGGCACTGGTGGGGGCGGCAGGCATTCAATAGGGGGCACGGGCCCCCTGGCCCTCCCGGTGAAGCCGCCACTGGACAACCCTGGTCTAGCATGTTACCAATCTGCTCTCTCTCCCCGCTCTCTCTCTCTCTCCTGCTTACTAGTGTTATCAATGAGGTAATCAATTTCAAGGGTCCCGTTTTATAGCCCAGTACGTCGCTGGGACCGTCCAACCCCATCAGGCTGGAGTCCTGGGACCTATCATTGGATTTAATTAAGAGCTCCTTTAATCTACGCGCGAAACACGTTACTAAAAGTATAATAAAACCACGATACGACGTTAATTGGGGTTTTAAAGGCTCGAGCGGCAACATCAGCTTTTCTCGTGATCGTTCTTTGATCTATAATTTTATTAATGATTATGAAGGCATATAGCGCAATAGAGTGAAAAAATTGTGGCGAAACTAACACGATTGATTAATAGCTATAGGGTTTTTATATTGATAAAGGTGAAAGCTAAGGTGAGGTTTAAAGGCGTCTTTTGCGTCCTTTTGATCGACGCTTTGCGTTTCGCCTTTTCTATAGCACTGCTATATTCTACCCTAGGGTCCGTCCATCACTTTGCTTGTTTTTAACTTGGGATGGGCGATGTTTGAGGTTTCACTGCAAAACGTTTCTTTCCACCGGAACGTTTAACCCCATTGCTATGGTACACCTGGGCACAGATACATGACTTGGGCTTACTACTAGGGATGTGAGTTAGGAAATTTCCGAAAATTTCCTCTGGAAATTTCCGGAAATTTCCGGAAATTTCTGAGGTACTTTTCCGGAAAGGAAAAGTTGATTATTATTGTTATTTATTATAATTATTATTACTGTTTATTATTAGTATTTATTACTACTGATTAAAAATAATAATAGATATCAGTAATAGTAATCAGTAGTAATAAATACTAATAATAAACAGTAATAATAATTATAATAAATAACAATAATAATCAACTTTTCCTTTCCGGAAAAGTATCTCAGAAATTTCCGAAAATTTCCTCTGGAAATTTCTGGAAATTTCTTTTCTGAGGTACTTTTTATTTTACGAAAGGAAAAGTTGATTATTATTGTTATTTATTATAAAATTATTATTACTGTTTATTATTAGTATTTATTACTACTGATTACTATTACTGATATCTATTATTATTTTTATCATTATTACTATTTATAACTATTCATTTGTTGGACATTTATTAACAAGTTAACAACTGTCAGTATGGTAGCGCTATATAATGTCTGAGTCGGAAGTCGAGAGAACCAGTTACCAGAGTACGCGACGCCGTTTTGCTGTCTGATTTGTTAAAACTATAATAAATCTCGATGTTAGGCGAAAAATTATCGAATTGTCACAAAAAAAAAGGCTAAACACTTGTTTATTTTACGGTTTTTACCCATAGTCTCGCACTCTCGCCAGCACTCGATCGACACATTCGTGAATATTCATAAGGGGAAGCTGGTTCCCTGAGCAGCAAGTAGAATACTTAAATTGGCGAGATCTTGTTAAAATATCGGAGAACCCGTTTTAACTTCTGATACAATTTCCCCTATGTGCAAAAAATATATAATAAAACTGTTTTCTTAGCTGTAAATGGGACCTGAGGTAATTAATTTTGTCCACTGCTGTCTGTTTACCTCTAAAAAGAGAAGTTTTGAAGGTTTTAAAACTTTTCCGGAAATTTCCGAAATTTCCTGAATATTTCCAGCCATTCTACTTTTCCGGAAAAGTTACATCCCTACTTACTACTACCACTACTATTTTTATGCACCAGAGTAACTTCGAAGACATCATTCGATGGTACTATCTGCGATTCCAAATTGAGTCGAGTAATTTTTTGGAGTCAGTACTACTTGCCATGCCATTGTAGAATAACTAAATAAAGAATAAAATAGATAAATAAAGAATAACCAAAGAATTTCATTAAAATTTGGCCTACCGTTATTTGTTACAAATTATCAATCAGTCTTATTTAGGCTATTCTTAATCGTTATGCCCCAGTTAGTTAAGATGCTGCCCACAGTGTGACAGTTGTCAGCATAGGCGGATTTTATTAAAGGCTAACTAATAAAACTAATCTAGTAACTAGTAAAACTAATCCCACCAAAACAAAAAAAAATTTTTTTCATCAACACCAGGTCTGTCGCATGCTGGATGGCATGCGTGCTGGACGGCACCCGTTCTGGATGGCACGCGTACTGGATGGCACGTGTGCTGGATGGCACCCCCAGACCCCCATACTAGCCTACCCAAATATTAAACTCTAAATCCGCCTATGGTTGTCAGTGGGCCAAGTATAGTGTGGACCTCAGATTTTTTGCCAGTACCAGTAAAATAGTTTCTGTTCTGTAACTTCTGTTATACTAAATTTGAAAACGCTTGAATATCCGAAAAATTGATATGTAACTGTATCTAACGTTTTAAGAAATGACAATTTAGCTGCTTTGGTTAAATGAGTGCCATGAGGCAAATAATAAGCATTATGTGACGTGTAATGTTTGCAAATCATGTATTTCCGGTTTTTTTACAAGTACTCTGAGTACTCTCTAAGCTACTCGACTCCTTTGTGAAATCTTTCACTAAACTGGTACTCGGTTAGCCGGGAAGAAGTCTACACTACTATTACTGTTTCTTCTGCTGCTGTTAGTGCTGCTTCTACCGCTGCCACTACTACTACCACTATTGCATTTTTATAGCACCAGATATAAATTCTGAAGACATCATTCGATGGTACTCCAAATCTATCTGCAGAAAGACCAGGTAATTTTAGAGATCCAGAGATCAGTCATGTCATATCACACTCTTCTGTGTCATTACCATTGCCATGTGGAGATTGGCTGTCTACAGAGTCAGTAAGATTAGTTCTGAACTGCACGTTGTAGGTCAGATACAGAAAGGTTCCTCCATATAGTGGTATTAACTAACCAAGACATTTTTGGCCTGCCACACCTTCTTGTACCTCCTACGAGTTCTATAATCACAGATCCTTCTGAAATATAGCCTGAAATATACTGAGATGTTCGCTTTTTCAGATTGAAAATCTTTCGCAAAATGTTCAATTCTCCGAGCAGCGAGTTCTAGGGTTTTAAAAATGATAACTACCCCAAATTGGGTCCGATTTTCAAAATTTTTGAACTATTCTGTTCCAATTACACCCGCCTACAACTTTGCCGCTCACACTAGGGGGGTCACCGCTGAAAAATTTTTACTATTGAGCTTTGAACAAAATTTGAACAAAACATTGGGGAGGGGTCCTATTTTAGGCTGTAGGGTGGACCCTACCCCCAAAATTTTGTTGTTGGCATGGATCCTTAGAAAGAACAATAAAAATGTATATAAACAACGGTGCAAACCTCTTTTTTATAGCTTCTATATAGCCTGAAATATAGTAAATTTACAACTTATATGTACACATTTTCATATGAACGCTTATACCCAAAATTAATTACCCAGATTCGTGACAGTTTGTAAAATCTAATTCACCCTTTAAGGGGTTAAGAAATATATATCTAGTACATTACTTTCAACATCACTTATACTTCTAACTTACACTCACCTACACATACACTATAGTCACTCATCTTAATTATTTTACTGCCATTCAACTATAACTTCAAATTGGGATAACCACCTTACGGGATTCTTTTCCCTTAAGTTATTCCTCACTCATTTTATTATAATCAACCTCTGGTCAGCTAATTACTTTCTATGCTAAATTATAAACACAACGCTTTTACCCAAAATTAATTACCCAGATTCGTGATGGTTTGTAAAATTTAATTCACCCTTCTATATAGCCTGAAATATAGTAAATTTACAACTTATATGTTCACATTTTCATATGTTTTAGAGACTCGAGTTATGAGGGACAGATCAATAATGGGAAGCAATGATATGTTGAGTGAAATGTCTTGTAAACAAAATGATTTGGAGTGAATTGTCCAAGCGGGGAGGGGGATGTCTTGTTACTGCATAGGTTTAGGTGCAGTTTTTCAAAGATCTTATGCTTAGAGATCATGAGGTGCCTCAATTCATCTAGATCTATATGTAGCCGCTGCATTTCACCAATCTACCAGTAATTCCAATGGTTTACTTCCAATGGTTTTGCAATTAGTACAATCTTGCATGGTGGGCACTACACTTCTTCTCCATTCTACTTCTGATCATCTCGTTTGCAGAGTCAGACTATTTTGCCTGTTCTTCTTGTGTTATACTAATATTGAAACTTTAAAGTAGTACTCTACATCTGCTACTATTCAGCTAAGATACGTATTTTCACAGATGACCACCTTTGAGGAACTGAGGAACAACCAAAGAGTACTGTCGAAAGACTTTAATGTTGCTGACAAAATTCTTCATAATATTGCTAATGATGGTAGAAACCAACTTCAGGTAAACAGTTTTGCAGAGCCTTAATGAATTCAGTAGAGCTGTTTTAAGTACTTTTGAACGCTTGCTGAAGATAAATTCATCATTAGGGTAATCAGTGAATATGCAGGTACCTGCAAGCAAGCTATTAATGGTTTTCCTTGTGATTGTTTTTCTTTTGTTGCCTTACTCTGTTATTCAGTTTACAATTCAGGCTTAGTTTCAATTGTCTTATATTTCCTATGTTTGCTGCACTTGCTTGATGGTTTGAGTGCTTGTATAGCTGATGTGGTAGAGTTCCGCTTTAGATGAACCTGAGTTCAATTCTAGGACAGGAAGATTTTGCTTCTAGGACATTTACTTGTCCACTGGAATGGAGTGGACAATAGTATAGTCTTTGTAAAGTATTATTATCAAAACGCTGCATATATTCAACATTTAAATTTAGATAATGTTACCCAGTTTTGCTTGCATTTTCATAAACATGTTAAAATCTAGTTTAGAGAAGATGATGGGTAATTAATTACAATATAGACAATATAGAATCAATTGTTGTTTTGAAGTTATATTATGTAGGTCTATACTTATGACTAAGACAAAGACTTCTATATCATATAGTTTTGCATTGATTTGCTCGTAGTCTAATAATTGTAGTTGAACTATTTTCTATTGTGATTTGATTGAGTAATTTGAATCAGGACTGCAATTTATAGACTACCAACAACTGAAATGACCTGTGAATTGTTATTATGCTGTATTTATTGTGCACGTTTTTATTCATCTTTAATTTGTTTTGAAATACCGGTAGTGTTTTGGCATTGACTTTATAGCTTTTCTTTTTTATCTATATTCAGTTGCTTTTCATATTAGGTTATTGTTGATTTTGATCGGACATTGTCGAAAGCCTATTTAGAAGATGGAACAATGTGCAGTGGCTCTCATGGTAAAGTTGCAATTAATTATGAATCATATATTTATTATCTATTATAAGTTTAAAAGTAGAATTTCACTAGACTTCTATTATGCTGTTTTTGATTTTTCGATTATGATCATCATACCGGTGTGTGTAAAACTGAGCTAGTCTAAGGGTTAACAGTTACCACCCTATTTCACTCCTTTCTACCTTTAGACAGATAATTTCATCTTGACTCTTCTGTAATGCTTACATATCTTAACTGTCAACAACCTGCTGCGTTCATTTGCATGATCTATGCTTCCTTAAATTTTTTTTTTGATCTTGAAAGTGCCTACGATTATTATTTTAATGGTTCACTCAAAATTTGGATTTGGAGGAATATAGTTTTATAATTTTTTAAAACAACTCTTAAAATGTCTTATTTTTGAGTGTCAGTATTGATTATATTATTTAACCTGTAACAAGTTTTAAAATGTATGTTCACTTGGAGACTGCTACATATAGATAGCATTTGTTGTTGTTGATGCTACTTTTCTAGATGTTCTTGCCAAATGCAGTGACCTTCCAGACTATGTTGGCAACTCATTCACTGTTCTTTTTAATCGGTACTATCCTGTCGAAATTGACCCTCATAAAACATTAGAAGAAAAGTTGCCAGCTATGGTTGAGTGGTTTGTATTATTTCTAATGTTTGTGTACATTTTGGGAAATTAGTTATCATGCATGTGCAGCTGAGAGAACTGTTACTGCTATTTATGAATGCTCTTCATATTCACAGAAATGTGTATTCTTATGTTATGTTGAATGAAAATGAGTTTATGGAATAGCTGTTAACTAAAGAAACTAAAGACATTGTTGAAGGACAGATTGGAACTGTTTTGATGAGTAAGTTGGTGTAACTGTCTTCGTAGCCAAGTCAAATTCTGATCAAGTACTGTCTATGACACTGCTAAATTCGTTAATAAGCTTAGATAAGGTCATTATTATTATTATTATTATTATTATTATTATTATTATTATTAGTAGTAGTAGTAGTAGTAGTAGTAGTAGTAGTAGTAGTAGTATTATTATCATTATCATCATTATCATCATTATCATCATTATCATTATCATTATTATTATCATTATTATCAAAAAGACAATTTTTATAATGCCATGTGCATTACAAAGGCCAAAGTCAAGGGCACTAGCAAATATTTCTTGAATAAGATGGTCAAAAAGTGAGTATTTAAATTGTTCTATAATAAAACAAAAGAGTTAACTTTCATAAGATTTTGAGGCAATGGATTCCATAAAATCGAATCGCCCTGTGAAGCCATCTGTCACCAAGTGTCACTGTCTTGGCACAAGGCACAAGTAGCAGGGATAAAATTATTCTTTTAAAATATCTTAGGGTAATCTTAGGATTTGTAAGTTTTGTCATAAGTCACAAGCTTAGATGTTATAAGCTGTTTTAAGAAAGATAGCGAGTTGAAGAGTTACCTAACTTACCTTATGATATCGCAACTAAATCTTACAATAATTGTCTTTCATATAAGTTGCCAATCAGATAATGTATTACAATTTTCAGAGATTTAGGCCAGCTAATCAAAAGATACAATCAGTTGTCAAACACTTGCTTTGAGTTTACACAAAATGACGGCTAATTTCAACCTAATTTGATTATTCAGTGAAGGACTGAATTTGACAATAAGCTATAGGAAATAACTGAAGGCAAAGATTAGCCTAATTTCTCAAGAGATGAAATTGAAGTATTAATATGTGGCATTAAGATTTGAAGCCGAAAAATGTAATATTTGTAGGTCATGGGACATACTGACAGTCTGCAGTTTCAAATTGTCATTACTTATGGCCTGATAATTTCATTTTATGTGAAATCATTTTCTGTTAGCATATGCATCTTCATTTTTGATGGAGACTTTATGGCAATAAGTGTGCAGTTAATGGCATCTGCATGTTTTGTTAGGGCTTTGATAGCACTTTGACGATTGTGAGCACATCTTCATGATATTAGTAATTAATAGGAGGTGGTCTTTTTAGGAGTAAGCATAACAGAAGTCATTTTGTTTGCCGATACACTGACATTGTAAACTGATAATTGGCTGATAGCCAGATCTTCACAAAAGAAGACCACCTTTTATTTTCAAAAAACTATAATTGATGCTTTATGTTGTCAGACTAGATAGAGCACCATAAAGGAAAAAGGATATTGAATTTATGCAATTGATAAATATAAATTTTTCAGGTGGACTGAAGCCCACGATATTCTCCTCAAGTCAAAGCTCGGTCGGAATGTCATAAGACAAAGTGTTGCACAGTCAAACATTACACTGAGGTAATTATTAATAAAGACATCTTGTGGTTCATTGTTGTAAGTAGTTAAGACATGAAAAGGTGCTAGATAGTTATTAAAATTGGCCATGTTAGTTAGCTTACTCAGATGCAACATTTTTACATAATATTTGCTGTTTATAGAATGTCCATATACAATTTGTGTGCTTTTTATGTATTTATACAAAATTTTGGCTGCTTTACATGTTAAACTTTTCTGGTTCTAATTGTCTATGAGTCATTTTATATCTGGTTTCACGATGTATGTATGGTTTTGATATGGGTTGTATTCTGGTGCAGATGCAGGTTTTGTAGTCTTCAAAGTCTCTTTTGTTCGATTTTTTTGTCATGCAGGGACAAATGTGATGAATTCTTGTTGAAATTGGATCGGTGCTCAGTACCTTGTTTGATATTCTCTGCTGGCCTGGGGGATGTCATTGAGGAAGTAGTTCGACAGCAGGCACATCTAAGTGAAAACATCCATATAGTTTCTAACTATATGGACTTTGACAATCAGGTATAATAAGCCGATGCAACTTTGACTAGCTTCTGACACAACATTATGCTATTGACAATTTGACATGATTGCTATTTATCTGATGACCTCTGGTGTCCTTTTGAAAATGACTAGTGTTTTATTTTGCTGATTTCAAAATAACGTACATTGTCTACATTGTCTGTTTATTATAATCATTTTATAGACTGTAACTCAGAACACCAGTTTTTCCTAATTGTTATGTTTCAATACCAATTTCACAGTAGAATCCTCAGATAGTAATGAATAAGCTGATGTAATGCATCTCTAATTGTTTTTTAGAATTGTCATTTGAATACATTTTTGCAACATTTTCAAGTGTTAGTAAATTGTTCGTCGACTCCATCTGTTATTCACATTTTAGGGTATCATCTGTGGATTCAAGGGTGAACTGATTCATGTATTTAACAAAAACGAGACTGCTATTGGCAAGTCTGACTACTTTGAGACACTTTCTCATCGTGACAATGTAATTCTGCTTGGAGACTCTCTTGGTGATATAGCCATGGCTGATGGCACAGCCGTGTTGCAGAATATTCTCAAAATAGGTTTCCTTAATGATCAGGTTTGTTGATTTCATTATGAGATGTAGCCTTTTTTCATTATGAGTTGCAAACGTGAGGTAATCCTAGCTTTTGGCTTAGCTGATCCCCGTGTACTAGGCAAGCAGTGACGAAGGTGTCATATGCCATTAATCTAGAGTAGCTTATTGCTTTATCCAGACCCACATTTACTTCCAAGAATTATAAACTGAAAATAAATTATTATTATTATTATTATTTATGACAATTTATATAGCGCAGTAACATAACTGGAGCTAAAGTCAGGAGCGCTTCACAAAGGAGTCACTTATAAGATATGTTAAATAAGTGTGTCTTTAGGCTATAGGAACTGGATTTATGATAATTAAATTACGATACATTGCATCTTGTATATAGCTTTGAACTTAATTTCTGCTTTACGAGTTGATGTTAAGTGTTATGATTATTTTGTTATTATTGCATATTAGAAGAAATTATGAATTAATCACTAAGAATAGAATAAAGCAGTTCTAAGATAAATTTCTATAATGACTTTAGTTTGCATAATTGTTGCATGCATACTGTTTGTATGTTCCAACAGAGACTGGGATGACATAAAGGAATACTTGCAAGAGTTATAATATTTGTAAGAGGTTCAATCTGTACATCTAGGTTGAACAAACCTCTTCTGTCTGTCAGGCAGAGTTGTTCAGTTACTGTGAGCTATAGGAACTGGATTTTATCTGGATTGAGCACACCGGTCTATTTGACGGCGACGTTGATTTTGATGATGAAACAGTTTAGACAGAAACAGGGTGTATGTATTTTATGCTTGTGTTTGTGTGCATCACAGTGATTCTCACACAGGGCAGATTCTACTGAACCACTCTTATTCCCTATTATTATTATTATTATTATTATTATTATTATTATTATTATTATTATTTATTATTATTATTATTATTATTTTCTGATAGCCATCTGCTTAGTAGTGGTGGAGTGGTGTTGGTCAGTGTTATTTCTAGGATTTTGAATGGGGGGGTGTCGGGAAAATCTGGGGTGTGTGGAGTTTTTAAGTCTCTGCCCGAAAAAGGCTGACAAGCAAAAAATACGTAATCAAGTCCCAAAAGCAGCCAAAAAACCTAAAAAGTCTCAAAAAGCTTCTGACGAGCAAAAAGAGGTCATCCGACAATAAAAGTTGGGGGTTGTCTTTCTCCATTTGAGGGGGGTGTGTTCTGAGCTAATTAGTATGCATTTTGTATACATACCATTGTCACATTACCAAATTTTTGGGGGTGTTGACCTCAAATTGGGGCATGTTAGGGGGGTGTAAAAATATCCCTGGTGTTGATGCACCAAGTGCATAGTTGAAATGACTCTGGTGACATACAGTACTCATATTATGGATTGTAACAGACCTTGAATGGAACCCTATGGTACGCTGGTAAGAGAAATCTGAAGTAAAGTGTCAGTGCAGTGGGATTACAAGTCTTCTAGATCCAAGCCATAAGAGAGCTTGGCCTTTTAGACCATACATTAGCTTTTTGGTCATTTTTCAAGGTTATAGTGTCACGTATAAGTTTGTGAATAACTTTTTATTACTGATATTTTGAACAGAACTCGCATCGAAAGGAAGCATTTCTGGAAGCATTTGACATTGTTATAGACAACGACCAATCAATGGATGTGCCTAATCTAATCCTGGACATGATTTTGTGTGAAGAATTGAATACCAATGATCCTAATTGAATTGGACACTGGTATAAGCCATGTGCACTGTATGTTTTAAAGTGAACCAAGTGTAATTTTTTGGATCTGTCTTATAATTTCTTTAAATGTTAACTTGAATATTTGAACATATCTTGTAACAGAAAGGCAGCATATAATGCAAAACAATGGTTTAGGTTATAGGGGGGGGGATCCAACATGCAGCAGGCATCATGTAGGAAGTAGATATTCTTTCTGTATAGTTTTAATTTTAAGTGATAAAGAGAACAATATTGCAGAAATATTATTTAATTTCAGTGTTTAGTAATAGAATTTTCATGCATTTTAAGGATATACATCCAATTACTCTATAGAAATTTTCAGCTGGAGTGAGGAGGGTTTATGGCTGCAAGTTAGAAAACTGCTGTGTACAGTATCAGTGCCACATCCAAAATGCTTGTGAATCTCTCTGTTGGCTTGTTAGAACTTTGGATCAAAGTTTTTCTCATTTGATTATCCTACTGCTTATGATGTCTGACGATATTCTATTCAGTGATAGTAATTTTGTTATTGACATGTTTTCAGACAGTGTGTAATTCCAGTTTTGAAATTAATTTTGGTAACAAGTGAATTGATCTACTGTATTAAAGTTAGAAGCAATCACTTTTGCTTCATGGGTTGTAGCTCATTTGAACAGAACCAATAGAATCACTAAACTAGACTTACGCATAAGTCTAATTCTAAATCATGTTGTTTATGTTTATTTGTTAAGATCAACTTTCTGTCTGTGAGGTGTTTTCTTGTTATTTTAATATAGTAGATCTGCTTTGGTCATGTTTCTCTGACTTATTACAAGAAGTAATCCAGAAGTTCTAGATCAGGCATGTCAAACTCAGGGTCCCCCCAAGGGCCACATGGGTCATATTGGTATTATTATGGGGGCTGACCACAACATTTTAATTGCACACATTACAACAAATTGAAATCATTTAATATTTAATTAAATATAGTGCTTAATTTTTTTTTTACTTCAATTTGTGCATACAATTTTTCGGCAGCATTTGCATATACAAAGTAATTAAGACTCGTCACTAAGTAGATTGTCCAAAAAAATTAATTTTAAATGGCAACATCTACTTGCAGTTTGTTAGACACTGTTAGAGCAACAATGCACTTAATGCAGTGTTCCAAAACAGCGATTCAAGAGTTTTGTCCTGGGGTTTGACATATCTTGTGGACAAGTTTTGGTGTGTCTAGTTGAAATGTCTCAGCATTTCCCACTTTGATTAGGGATGACAGATGTTGATCTGTAAGCCTTGTTCTCTGAGAAGTTTTTGTTAATTTCATAAAAGAAAACAACTGTTCGCACACATAGGTTGACCCAAACATTGCCATAAGTGATCGACTTGAGAAATTGTTGTTTAAAAAAACATTAAAATTTGTAGAAATCTTTGTGCGGGCCACATGCAGCCCGCCAGTTTGACATGCCTGTTCTAGATAGCATTGTATGTGTTCAGTGTACAGCACATCAGGTTGAGACTAAGTTGAAAAAATTCAGACATATTGCATGCATAGCAGCTTCAGTGGTTGATCAAACTGACATTTAGATATAGCCTATTAATTCTGTTTTATTTGAAAATTTATACAATAATGATTCTTTGTTTAATATTACAAAAGCAAGGCTAAACACTATGTAATTCTGTAAATTCTGTTTTATTTGGAAATTTATACAATAATAATTAATTCTTTATTTAATATTACAAAAGCAAGGCTAAGCACTATGCCATTCCGATTATAATTATACAAATCGAAAAATATTTTTGTAAACTCAGTGTAAATAGTAGAAACATAACACAAGGCTGCACTGATAGCTAGAAACAATTGTGTTTTTTTATGCAAGTTAAACGAATCGATTAGGTATTCAGATCAAAATCATTAAAGAATACAGAGAATTAATAGAAAAAAACAGCAAGTACATGTAGTGCTATTTAAGTACTGTACTTTTATGCAAGTTATATACAGGAGCAGATCTGTGGAACACATGTGCAGTTGTGCACCCATAACCCACTCTGAAAATTAAGTTTGCTAATTTCTAATAATGGCAAGCATTGTCTTTTCTTCTGTTACAAAAAATTTAACCATGCATCATTTCATGCAAGGAAGGGGAAAACAAGACAGAATGGGAATGGAATATGAAGTGCTTTCTCCAAACTGAATTCCAGGCTCTGTCCCTGGTTATAACCAAATGAATTACTAAAATGAGTAGATGCTTTATAACAAGTACATAATTGTTCTTTACACAATCATTTGCATAAATTCACTATATTAAGCCATCATTTCACAAATCTGTGCTGTGCTATATACACATTGCAGTGTTACAAAAAAGTAACAAATATACCAGTAACCACCTGCCTGGGTAATTTACAGGCAGGTGGTTAATGATATATTTTTTACTCATATATATAAACTTTTTAATACAGGAAAATTGATGCTAGCATCTTTCGAACAGTACTAAGAAACAATAAACATATTTAGAACCGGTAAGCCTACTTTCACTTTCACTTTGTTGTGGCAACGGGATTGATAAATATTCTAATGCTGGGCAAACCTCAGCACTGGATTAAACCATAACAGACAATACACAGTTCCTGGCCCAACCAGTAGCTAACAATGCAATGGTTGCAGTAAATGTAAGAGCCATGTGATAAACACCTCAAATTATTATTTCTATATTATCCATATATACAAACGTATGTGCTGGCACCATTATGCTTGTAAGTCAGATCTTGAACACTGGTACTTTGTGCTTAAATAAATAAAAATTTTACTATATGCACTAAAACATTAATATAAATGCTTGAAATACTTATAAATAGTGTAGAAGAAGTAAAATATTTGAAATGTGTTGGAGGAGAAATTACAAGTGATGGAAGACATGAACAAGATATTAAAAAGAGAAGAAGCAAAGGGACTACAGACAATGGGGAGACTTCGGTGTATTTGGATTTTGGAATGCAAAAGAAATCAACATCAGTACCAAAATTCAAAAATATTCAACACTATCGTTGCAACACAAATACATAAATGAGCAGACGAAAACAGACTGCTAGTGGCAGAAATGAGCTGCTTGTGAAAGATTTTGGGAGTAAGCATACTACAAAGAATAAGAAATGAAGACATCAGAAAAAGAGGGGATGCATGAGACAGTAATAAATACAATCAGAAGAAGAATACTTAGGTGGTATGGACGTGTAAATACATAATACATGTAGAATGAAAGACAACAGACTACCATATAAAGCACTCTATGCATACAAAGAAACAGGGCTTTTTTCAGTGGGAACGCACGGGAACGGCGTTCCCACACCTTTTTTGCCAGATTGTATGTATAATTATGGATATGTAATAATGAATTTGGGAACGTACAAGTATGGCATTCCCACATCTGTTTTGTTGATGAGTAAAAAAAGGATGAGTTCCCAAACCTTTTTTCCTAAAAAAAGCACTGCAAAGAAGACAAGAGAGTAAGGCCCAGGAAAAAGTGGATGGATAACATTAAAGAAGACTGAAAGATACCAGATATCAGTGGCGTAGCCACGGGGTTCAAACAACCCCATTAAAAAATATTACCAGCAATTTATGTAAATCTGCTGAACTTTGGTTGAAGGAGGTGTAGCGGGGGGTGGCCGCGGCTTCAATGTTCAGTTGCATAGTGCCTCCAGTTAACAACCCCACTTTGCATAAGCTGGCTATGCCACTGCCAGATCAGATATCAGTAATCCATGGAAAGAGACTAACAGTGTAAAAAGATAAATGGAGAAGTTTCATGTCAAGCTATTGCTGCTTTGTTGTCATATTGAATAATGCTCAGTAGAATGTTCCATGTAAAACTATGTTGACTTTACAGATAACCTAAGAGTTAAACATTTCTACATTTGGCTTATAATGAGATAACCAGTGGCAAATTTATCACAGTACAAATGGTACATCGTTACCGGGCCCACATAACAAATTAAAATTTAGGGGCCCGCCTTTTCTATTAACAATATTTTATTAATTATTTTTTAATGATTTCTTTCTTTAAATAACTTTATTTTCGGAATATAAACTTTCGCGTTAAAAAATGAGAAACAGACAGAAATTTGTGTACATGCAACCATATTTGTCACGCAACATCCTGAAAAGCTTGACAAGCAAAATAAGGTCATCACCACTTTTTTACACTTGATCTGTTAACTTTTCCAAAAAATTTCTGAGATTTTGAAAAAATCGAAAGTTTCATCGACACTATGTAGATTATTGGTTCATGGAATTTTTATCTGGTGGACCTCCATGGAAATATGTGTATCCGGCCTAGAAAATGTTAATCTGCCACTGGAGATAGCCATAATTTTCAGTTCAAGAGCAGTTATTTAACAATGCCAATCCAACTTGCCAGCTAGCTTTCATAAGTATATATTAAGATATAAGTTAAATCACTTTTTTCTTGGAAGACTGTTGCTGTCAATTACTTCACCCACTGGATCAACATAAAGGTTGGCTTTGGTGGTGACAGTTCCCAGGGAATTACTTGCTTTACAGCCATATTCTGCATCATCATCTTCTCCACAGTTCAAGATTGTCAGTGAATGCTTTCCACTATCGTTGAATTCAGTCTTATACTTCTGTGGAAGCTCTACAACATCCTTGCCATCTTTTAACCAAGATACTGTTGGAGAAGGATTGCCATCAATGAGAACTTCAAATTTTGCTATATTACCCTCCACAGCATTCAAGTCCTTCAATTTTCGCACAAATGTCGGAGCCTTTTTGGGCTTTGTATTCCTCTGGGCAGTAAACTGTTGAGCTGCCAGTTTACGAGCAGCTACTGATGATGACTCAAGGAATTTAGCATTCAAATTTGTGTGACCAAAGGTAACCTGAGGTTTCTTCATATCATCAAGTGACAGAGCAGTTTTTGTGCCAGGTTTATATTCAAAGATTGAAGTCTTTATTGGACGTTCAGGATTTTCTGAAATTTTTTGAGTGATCACTGATGTGTTGGTACTTTCAAACATCTTTCTTGCTTGTGCCAATTTCTCTGAAAACTTTGATGTTTCTGGCTGGTCAAATGATCTAAACAATGATTCATTTAATTTTGAAGTTGTCTTCAGATCGAAAGATCTTCTTGTAAACAAAGTTCTGTTGAATTGACCTGCTGGCTGGCTCACAAAAGGTTTTACCAATTTTTTACATAAAGCATCAAATGTTTTTTCACAAGGAATTTCAGGCTGAACTGTCTGTATTCCCACTGGCAATTGAATTGTTTCTTGAACCACATTGGCAATACGTGTTTTTTCAAATTGTGTACAAGTTCTCTCAGTTATGCCTTCTGTACTGTCTTTAGCAGATGGTGTGTGAATTAAATCAACTTGACTCGTCTCTTTATCTTCTTTACTTTCAACATCCATATTTCCATAAAGTATTTCTGTCTTATTACTTTCTAATACATATTCAAGCTTAACTTCTTTTGTCTTAGCATCAGGCAATAATTCTGAAATTCTAAAACTGCTTTCCATTGAAGAAGGTTTTTCAGAAATCACTTGGACATCATTCTTATTATACAAAGAAGTTTCAAAATTAGAAGCCGAATCGCACCTTGGTTCTGCAATGGTCCTATCTTCAGTTGTTTCACAACCTGCCAATGTTTCGCGATGTTTTGATGTTGCAGGGATGCTCTTAGAATCAAAGGATTGAGCAAGACAACTATGAAAACCAGAATCATCGCTCTCTGATATCCTCTCACCAGGATCACTGACTATGCTGTTTGAGTCAGTCTGACTGGACGATGAACCTGTAAGTCGACATGATTCCAAGTTGTTTGACGTCATTCTTTGAAGCCCCACCATTCGGTTCAATGCCATCAGTGCATGTCCAGTTTTCTAATTTTTTTTACAAAAAATACATTAACTATAAAAATCATTATTAAATTAATTTTTAAATGAATGGAAACAATAAAAGAAAGAAGTAGAGCTGGAAGAGTGAAAGGCAGAGGTAGGTAGGATGAGACAGATATATTTAGTTACTGACTGCTTTGGTGCTTTCTGTAAGATAAGTTTGCATTTGTTACTTGAGCCTAAACACCTTGACCTCAATTGTGTTGCTCACTTTTATCGTTGAACTGCTTCCAGTGACAGCAATTTGCTCTGATTATTACAGTTTTGTCTTTGGAACATTCGGTGGTTGAAATTAGTTGATAACAACCAATTTGTGGCTTTAATTGGGATGAAGACAAGCAGAGTTTAGCCACAATAATTACCAGATATGCTGGAATTATTGGATAAAAGTTAATCACAACATGTGAGATTGACATTAAGCATGTAAAATTGTGCAATATATGTCTGAAATATTATCACATTACAATTATTATAATATCCATGTGGTGGCAACAACTACTTGAGTACCATATGCTGACCACCAACCTGCCATTTTCTTCTGGCCATAAACTTCTTGTGCTTGTCTTTGCTGAGTTTCTTTGCCTGCATGTAAGTTACATCTTGTGCCAACCATCGATGTTTCAGACTTTCTTCTGACAACAGTCTTTTCCTTAAATGTAATCAATAAATTTACAAATGAATCAACATTTGGAGCCTATCTAAAATAATTACAGTGATAATAATTTAAGCCAAATTGTTCCCAAGTATCTTACTTTTAATAATTTTGAAATAAATTTGAAAAGTCTATTTAGTTCCCAATGCCTTAGAACATTGCTGTATTTACTGCAATGGACCAAACTTTTCTTGTATCTGCACATCAGATACACACCAAGTTAAATGTGATTTTACTTACTTGCTTACTTACTTAAAACAATGATGAATTCAATATTTTGCAAATTTCCACAACCATAACATATCTTAACATATCATATTATCCCTTGCCAACCATGGAGTTTAAATGTATCATTCAGAATAACAATTTTAGAAATAAATGATTATAAACAGTTAAGATGGTGTCTGTTACAGACCTTGGATCTTTCACAAGGAGTCTACTGATAAAATCCTTGGCATCATCTGTGATGTCATTGAAAGTGTCATCATCAAAATCAAATTGTGCCTTAGTAACGTTGACTAATGTTTCCTTGTCGTTATCTCCAACAAACGGAGACAATCCTGACAGCAGGACATAGCAGATGACACCAATGCTCCACATGTCTGTTGTAAAACTAATTGTATCGTAATTTATCACTTCGGGTGCAACAAATTCTGCTGTACCAAACATGATGCGAAAGTCCTTTTTAGGATCGAATTTGCGAGCAAGTCCAAAATCAATTATCTTGATTTCATTGCTTTTTGGGGTCAAACAGAGAACATTTTCAGGCTTCAAGTCAAGATGGAGAATGCTGCGCGAATGTATGTAGACAATGCCTTCGCAGATCTGACGCATGAAGTGAATGCATTCACGCTCGGTCAAATCATAATCATCGTTGATTATTCGCTCCATCAACTCTCCTCCAGTGACACTATTAGCAAAGGAAATGTGAAAATTTTCTCTTGTGTCTCAATCAATTTTTTCAATCAATGAATGAACAAATATAAACATGATAAATTAGTGAATCAAGTTTGGAATATAAGAAACTCATCATGCAGAAGGTAAATCTGGTTGATGGCAGAGTCTTATTATATAAGATAATTTGTACTATACTAATGAGATAATATTTAATATATATATATATATATATATATATATATATATATATATATACATATACAAATATACAGTATATATACACTGTATACAATATACAGTATATACACACATAAAAGATACTTGTTATCATAAACTGTAAGTAGACTGTAATTAATCTGTAATTAATCTAACAATCACTGCAGATTCAATTAAATAATTTGAAATGGAACAGTTATGTACTTACTGCTCCATTACCAGAATAATTTCTCTAGTCGACTCAAATGCATCCCAGAGAAGAAGTAGTTTAGGATGGTGAAGTTCATTCATAATTTCAATTTCCTGACGAAATTCTTTGCACTGGCTGGACTTCATGCGAATAAATTTTGCAGCAAATAGCCGATCGGATGATTTTTCACAAATTCTTTACTAAATGATGCAGATTTGATTAAAAAGACGTAATCTTTTAATTGTCTACACACATCATACTGTCTAAAATACCAAAAAGTAATTTTTAAAAAATTGAAGTTTTCACGATAAAACTGCAATTTCTAGCTTATCTGTGAAACCACACTTATGGTACCTTTTCTCCCAGCTGGTCACACACACACACACACACACACACACACACACACACACACACACACACACACACACACACATTTATAAACACTTCCAAACTTGCCTCTGATAGGTAGCAAATAATTACATACCGGTAAGTGTTGCAACACAAAATATCTAACAATTATGCAGTGACTTTATATGGGAACTAAGAAATTAATACAAAAATAATATCTGTAGTTTAATACTTAAATTATGTAGCTTAATTTAATTAATAATTTATGCAACATTGACATGTATGCACAATGTAAATTTACAAATATCTTTGCCAATATAGAAAAGAAATGACATGATGATACATTGGCTACTTACTTTCCTATTACTTCTCCAGAAGTGTAAAAGTCAGAAAATTTTTTATGCAACATTGACATGTACGATCTTTCTTTGCCAATATAGAAAAGAAACAGAGCGGCTACTTACTTTCCTAAGAATGGAAAGTCCTCTGAAACAAAGTCAACAACAACGGCAAAAATTTAGCCAAATCAATCAACTGTAATTGCTCCACAGAGCTTGGCCAATAGTCAATGTAAGAAAAATGCATCCAATGAACCAACCATTTGTACATAAATTTTAATTGAATTTCATTTAAAAGTATTTCTGATTAGTAACTTTCATTCTATCAGCATTTTGAAAGCTCAAAATTATTCATGCATATTTACATAAATTTCAGATTAATTAAAAGAGATGATGCTAGAGATAGCCAAAGCAAGGAAAGCTGTCAGTGATTGTGCCAGCAGAAGAAGACTCATTGCCCAATGTTCCAGAGGGGATGGGAGGATCTAAGTCAGATTAATCATGCAACCTTGATAAATAAACGTGCATTAGTTGCAGGCCAGAATTCCCATTATCAAATAATTACAAACAATTTTTATCTAACAATAGGGAAAAGAAAAATGTTTATGATATTTCCTAAACATTATTGCATTTTGAAACAGAAAGGCCACCCAGGAATACATCAAAAAACAAAATTGAAAACTGTTTCAGACTTTGTAACTGCAACAAAGCATGTCTACTTGCTAAGAATATTGTTAAATTACCAGTACCTTTAAATCAGCATGAAATTTATCATGAATAATAATGTTTAAGAATAACAAGACTTCATTGCTGCTTTTCTGCCCTTTATATATAATCAATAAATCTTTGAAAGTCAATTAGCTCACGGTAATTTCTATCCAACCTATTACCACCTTGAATCTTTTCAAGTCGCTCTGATGTGAAAAATTTTTATGCTTTATGGTAAATACCATGCAAGCATGATATCTTGTTTTCACTGTTGAGTAATATTCAATCTAGACCTTGTCTTGACGAAAAGACTCATTCAAAATAAATTTTCACAGCAGGCTATTGAACATACCGGCAAATATAAATTATATTATATAATAATTGTTGCCTTCAAGCATATGCAGCAAAGAAAAACTTTTAATTGTAAACATCAAATTTTCTCAGGCAAAATGTTAAAAATAGGGTTTAGTGCAGAAATATTAACAGTTCATTGCTCCTCTATGGCAAACAAAGACAAGAATTCACACTGAATTTACATAAGGTAACTGCCACCTCAAGCTGCAATAAAAGTCAAAGGCAACACTGGGCAAAAATCATTTGTGAAAGAATTAATATCCAACCAGTCATTTCCTGTGCAACACTGCTGTGTTTTGTAATCATAATTGACATGCACAATCATTAGATAAAACTCTGTTGGGTTCTATTTATTACATATTGGCTATACAAAACAACCACTTAAGCAAATGAAAAGCACTTCTGGATCCAAAAAATAAAAATGAGTCAAACACCTAACACATTTTACATCAAAGCCAATAAAAAAAATGTTGTCAACAATCGGCTGGTGGTCCAGATGAATCATGACGCCCTACGCTCTCCTCGCAATGCAGTATGGGTTATAGCATTGTTGACGATCTGATTGGGATTGGAAACGGCATGAAGATGCTTGATCATCATATCTGGCATTCTCACATTTCAAAAAAAGCATAAAAATGCAAGTCAAACATTGGTGTTTAGGGAAAATCTTAGGTATCCCAGGATCACCTATTCATATGCTGGGCTGTCTAGCAGGCCATAATTCAGACAGCTATAGCTAACACACAGGTCAAATGGCAATAAAAAATTAAAGCATACTTTGTTGTAATCTTGCTGACCATCAAGCACTTGGACTCAGTGGACAAAATACCTCCAGCCACTGACCCTTTCCCTGCAAACAGTTGTGAGATCGATCTATCCAGCAGTATATATGGTAAATTATTACAGCTGCAACCAAAGCTGGAAAACATGATCACATTACATCTCTCTTAGCAATGAGCACTGGAAATCAATCAACTAAAATAAAAGTATAATGACCAAGGGTCTGTTCACAACACAGCTCTCAGTAGAATTTAATATAACATTTTAAATACATTCACATAAAATCTGATCAAACTTACTAGACTGTAGTGAATAAATGAAGTTGGTGAAGAACAATGCAATTTTGTCATAAAAGCCACAACATATTTAATAGATTCATGACTCATATTCTGCTACATTATATCAAGATATTCATTAGAAACATTTTAAAAATTGACTAACCAGTTTGTAACGATTTCTTTACATCATTAGTAACAATGGGGTCCGAAGAACAGCCAGGAATGCTAAAGCCATGCTTATTTGCAGCACTCACTCGAAATATGTATTCTGTATTACGAGAAAGGTTGTGCACATGATACGTTGTGTGCTATAGGATCAAACAAAAATATGAAATTGTGATACAAAAAGTATAAAGAAGCATTTTTCATTTAGTTAAGGGGCTGTCCATTAATTATGTCAACAATTTTGGGGCAATTTTTGACCCCCTTCCCCTCTTGTCAACAACTGTCAACTTTCATTTACCCCCCCCCCCCATAATTACGTCAAAAACTTTTGACCCATCCCCCCAAGATCAATGACAGGTCCCAATAACAAGGTTATTATTTTTTGTGGTGATGACCATTTTCCCCTTTTTTGCTCACCGAGTGACAAAATGTGGTGGTGATGACCTTTTTGTCATGCTTTTTTCCATTGTAATAAGTAGTATTCCATGAAATTTCCTATATTTTGATTATTTGTAAAAAGTGAAATTGTTGACGTCAACTTCTCTTGACCCCCTCCCCCTGTCAACAACTGTCACTTTTTCAAACCCCTCCCCTAAATTGTTGATGTAATTAATGGACAGCCCCTAAGTGGTTATTTTGTATACTTACTTACTTACTTAGCATGATTTAAAATGGCTTAGAAGGCATTACTGCCTGTGTGAAAGCCACTAGGGGCACTAACGGGACTTGAACCCGCTCCGTCAGCCTGACGCTCCAGCACGTAACCCACTCTGCCATCTTCCGCCCCCAGCCAATAATAGAACCCAAAAGGTTCAACTAATGATCGTGCATGTCAATTATAATTAAAAAACACAGCAGTGTTGCAAACAAAATGATACTATCAGCCTCACTTCATAATTATACGAGGAAAAGGATCCTGAAACTGATCTATGACACAAATATAGCTACAACAATTATAATTATCTACCAGTACACACTATATATTCTTTAACATATATGTATGTGTCTAACTACCTAAATTAATTGTCAATAATTATTGCATATGGGATAAGAAATTTTTTCCATGTGCCAGAAATTTGTAGCTCTATAGCACCAATAAGGTGTCACGAGTCAACTCTTCAGCTTCACATCAATTGTTATAACAATAGCATATCCAATGCTAAAGGTCAAGAAATCTTACTCTAACAGTCCTGTCCAATCTTTTCTAACTTAGTTTGTCTTGTCTGACACAAAAGTAAACTACATCAATTCTGAGGCTCGATAACAAGCGGCTCAATGTCGAATTACCTGGCAGTCATCGGTCAGGCATTCCCAGGTATCTGCATTACTGCGAGAGATTTCAACCTTGTATTTTATAACAGGACAGCCTCCGTCATAGCTCGATCCAGACCAAGACAAGATAAGAGAATCCTTGAGAATGTTGGTCACAGCCGGAGGACCAACTGGTGGTTCTGGTCTATCTACAGTGTTACAGTTTATTATCCAAACACATTATAAAGTACAGAGATACTTAAGTCTATTTTAAGCAATAAAAAGCATTACCCGGTAAATTGACTGTACCCTGGTATAAAGATATAATTAAAATTGATAGATATAAAAAATAATTTAATTCGTTAATTAGTTGACCAAAATAATCTAATCTAGTAATTTTTATAATGCTACTAAAATACCAGTAATACCACAGGTATCAGTCAGTGGTGTACCAAATTCCAAGACAATTAAGATCAATTCAACACCATAAACTTGCAGCCCACATGGTGAAAGATTAATTAAAAAGAGATTTCTGATTTATTTAAGCACTGAAATTTTAGACCCGACTGACTAATGCCAATGAAAGTTTGTCACATATTTCAAAATGTAGGCCCAATAAAGAGGAAAACCAACTGCCTTCAGATGTCCATGCACAATATACAAATTAGATGGGAAACGTAAAGAGGATTTCACTAAATGCCCATGGGACCGTGACATGTGCTTTGTCTGAACATGGCTATACTAATCAAAAAAGTTTCATATACCAGAATGATTTCATTGCTTAATCAGAAACCAATCAAGGACTTGATAACAGATGCCATGTGACTGTACTTAGGGTAAAGGACGTAATTACTGCAGGTGAGTTCTGAATTCTCATAGAAACCCTATCCATAAAATCACAATATCAAAGTTATTTTAGACACCATCTAAAAAAATTACCTTCTACAGTAACTGATGATTGCTGCTTGTCTTGTCCAAATTCATTAATAAGTGTGAAAGTGTAAATGCCTGTGTCCTGTGGCTGAGCATTTGAAACAGATAAAATGGAACAATGAGGTTTTGTTTCAATTCTAATTCTGTCATCTGAGTGAAAAGAAAAATTAAACGATATAAACAAAAACAAGTCACAATATGACTTTGTGGATATGATTCAAACAATTATTTTACTATTAATTAAAAGGACCAAATTGCCTTGAAAGAAAAGAAAGTAGGGTTTATTTAAAAGCAAATGGTGAATAACAAACCAAAGATACAAATAAAACCAATATAAAAATAATAAAAGTAGATAATCTTCTGCATTCAAATCATTCAAGTGGAAATCACATTATATCCTAGGGATTATTCAAATATATTATGCACACTGCAGGTACTAAATGCTTCAAAATATGATATCAGGTAATCACATGAGAATTAGTATTATTACTGAAATCATGAAGTCTTTAGTGACATGAACAAAAATTTTAAAATCACATAACAAACTGATCAGCTCCTATAGAAAAATCTTGCTTCACCTAGTATCAAAACTTCACTCCCTTTACACCACTTGTCTTGAGGAGTTGGATGACCACAAAACTTTGCCATCAGTCGAAATTCGGATCCACGCAACACGTTAATGTTTTCTGGTTGTAGGTCTTCGATAAGTGGTGGTTCATCACAATGCTGGGAATTCAACTCGTTTGAAAGCCGTTCAAAGGCATCATCATCATTGTCATAATATTCACAGTGTTTTCCGTCATCAATGTCTTTGCCTGTTGACTTCACCTTCAATTCAGTGTCTTTCAAACAAGAATATGTACCTGTTGGGTTCAAAATGTCTAACTGAGAAAACGGCACGTGTGCAGAGACCTTTTCAGAAGAATGACATCCATCTTTCTGACTCGTTGCATCAGATGACGCCCTTGAATTCATTAACTGTAAGTGATAAAGTCTTGCATCGTTGTTAGCAGATTCTTCAGGAAGTATCCGAATGTCGTTGCTATGCATCGGATTGTCTCTGTCAAGTTGGCTCGACTTGTTCATGACATTCATGTCATGTTCAACTAGAATTTTTCACTATGCTGCTGCAAACTGAAATTTTCTGTCACATCTGAAGAGTTGCACATATCACAGTCTTGTAATGCAAGTTATGCAGTTATACATACCGGCATATCTAAAATTAGTCAGTCAGCATAATAATGATATTTAAATATATCTAAAATTAGTCAGTCATCATGTGATATTTAACCCAAAGCCGCCCAACCGAGTTGCTAGCAACCCAATAGGAGGGTAGCACTTCAGACTAGAAGTCTAATAATAAATAAATGTCATATCTAAAAATAGTATCAGGCAGCCATAGTTAATGTGTATTTCTGTCAGCATACTGAGTTTTTGCTATATATTCACCGTTTTTCATTAAAAATTGATACCCCACCGTACAAAATTGAAAATTTCTAGTAAAAAAACTTGCCGGGAAAGGGTTAAATAAATGCAATAAGATGACTCAGAAGTAACACGAAAAAATAAATACCGCTTGTTCAAAAATTTATAAATAATCTAGGTCAAACAAAGTGAAAAGAACTATTACACTGTAATTTAAAATAACATATTTTTTTGAAATTGCACTGGTTTCAGTGATATAGGATATATAATTTATGGTTTCTAAAACTTGCCTTGAACTGAGAGCTGACATCTGGCACAAGATACTCCAAGATCATTCTCTGCCTGGCAAATGTAAGTTCCACCATCACTTGCACTCACAGATACCAGCTCAAGAGAAGAAACTCCAGCATGATTTGTGATATGTATTGTCTCCGATGGCTAGATGAAAAAACATCCATTATTTTGGAAACAAAATCATTCAAATGCAGTCTGTAATCAACAGTGCTTCCCTTATTTGTGTATATATTTCCTAAATAATGCATATACTAAAAACCTTCACAACTGATCTTTTAAAGTTATATTCTAATATCTGAATATTTCTTTTAAGGGTACTAACATAGAATAAGTTGGAGAGAGAGGAAGACCAATGAAGAGGTTTTGCAACTGTCAGATTCAGAAAGACAGTTCGGCAACATGTGCAAAAGAATGAAGCTGCAATATTTCGGGCACGTACAGCGGAACAGCAACGCTAGGTCAACACCGGAAAGGACAATCCAACATTGGATGATGCCAGGAACAAGACAAAGAGGGCGACCAAAGAGACGATGGGCGGATGAAACGGAAGAGTGAACAGGACTGCAGATGTCAGAAGCAGTCGAGAAGACAAAGGATCGACATTGCTGGAGAAAAGAAATTTATGCTGTCACCTCAACTTCAGTTTGTGAAGGAACAAGGAGAAGATGAATGATAAATAACTAAGAGCACTGTCAATCAAGTAACATATTTAGTCTAAGCATAAAACACAAGAAGAAATTTGTAAATAAGAATTCAGCTGTTTTAAAACTATCACTTGCCTCAATTATTTGCATTTCTCCCAACCAAGTAACTTTAGGCTGTGGAATTCCTGATATATTACAACTCAAGCATATCCTGTCGCCTGTTACAGCTGAATATTCAAGTTCCTGGAACACGACAGAGGGTTTAGACTGGACATCCACAAGTTTCTTCTTTGGCGACTGAGAGTTGAAACATAACTGATCCATTGGTCGTAAGTTAAATGTTTGAACTGGATTCCTGAACAGATAGGGAAAGCAAGTAATGAGCAAAAAATAACTATGAATAGCATAGACTAGACATACATACCATTTCAGCCAATCATTTCTCCTATTCTCTGCTTTCTCCATATATTCATCCGTATGTCCCTCTGTTTTGCTTCTATGTCCATCCATTCCACACTATTTCAATCATCCATACTTCAATTTATAGTTGCATTCAATGAACTTGAGGCTCACTACGTCATTATTCTCTTTCATTAAGGAAAGCACATCACTGGATCAGCCCTTCTACACAGCAGATTCCACGAGTCAGTTACTTCGGCCTATTGACAGAGCTACACCAAACACACATCCTCAAACTTTACCAAACAAGTTTTCCATAATTATACTTTTTCAGGTTTATCGTCCTTTTTGGCATATTATTGTCTCTATCGTAGACTCTATGATACTATTCAGTTGTACCAAAGCAACTTGGGTATCTGCTCAAACATTTGGCAAAGATTTTGCATCATTTCTACCACCAAATTCTTAATCAGGTTTTAAGATGTTGACAAGAATTTAATGTATAATTTCCTCAGCTCCTTGCACAGGACATGGTTACGTTAATACGTTGTTTCTCATTCTCATGGCAGAGTCCCCATTATGTTTCAATATCATTCTGTAATCACTCGTCCTCTAGTGATTTCAATATCAATTAGGGCCTATACAGTCTCCTGTCTTTTCAATGTTAAACAGTTCATGAGAGCCAATCCAAGGCAATCAACTCAACACTAATCATCTTTTAATAAATAAGGAAACAACAAAGCAGCAGCTTTCAAAAGAAAGTACAGGTAATCTGAAAATGTATTGTGAAAATAATACTGACTTGGCATTAACTGATGGTTTGAAATTGTTGGGTAGAAACTTTGATGCCTGGCCTGATCCTTTCTGAACAATCACACTGACCATGCTCCGAGCTTCACCACTGTCATTTGTGGCAATGCAGACATATCTACCAGCATCAGAGAGGGTAGAATGAGCTATCTCAAGTGAAAATATATCCCCATCATTTGTGACCTGCAAACAAGTAAGTTGTCCATTATACATTATCTCCAAAAATAAGACAAATGATTAAAATTGCAGACAGCATATTATTATACTATTAAAGTACAAGACTAAAAGTGCTTAAAAGAGACATCAAATAAGGGTTAAGAACCAGAGTTGTCAGCACCTTCGAGGGTTAAGGGAAAGTATTGATGCCGGTGTGAATAAGAGTTCCTAAAAATTACTTGAAAAGACAGGGCAAGAAATCCAACATATTGGTAAAGACACAGTTTTCCTAGCAAATGACACAGGACATTTGATTAATATTAAAGAAAGATACGTTTCATGCTTTCTCTAAGTGGTTAAAACCTTATTAGAAAATACATGACTACAAAGCTTAATATACATGTAATAGAATATTTGTAAATTCCTCTTCCCACCAAAGCTGTCCCACTTCATAATCAGTATGATATTTGGCACAGCCTCATAAGCAATGTGCTCTTGACTTGAAATTTACAACACTTTATTGCAGTGATTCCCAAACGGTTTTATGCCTACCCTTAGGGGTAGGCAAGCTGCTGCCTGAGAGCAAGCAAAGAAAAACAAGAATTTTTAAAATGTAAAGAAAAAAAAAAAATCATTATATAAAGACAGGTGCTATTGCAAACAGTAAATGTCTCTTTCAGCGGGCAGAAAGACAGTGAACGTGAGGTTACAGATGGTAGTCGTCCCATTATGAGTCCCGTTATAACCGCCCCGTTATGAAGCCAGAAATTATGCTGAGATTATAATTGTATTGTATTGTATATTGGATCATTTACGGGTGTATAATACCTTAAGCGTAGCACAACCAAAGACAGGGGTGCTTTACAAGGGGTACTACTTCCTAAACAGATGGCTTTTCAGTCTGTTTTTAGTCTAGTCAGAAAATAAGTAGGCATTTGAAATTATGCTGAGATTTTTGCTGACTTATTTCACTATTGTATTGTCAGGGATAAAGCATTTCCAGGCCTATTTACGGGCTGTTATAATAGTGCTTCTAAAATAAATTAGATTTAACCCGTTACACAAAACAAAGTTTTGCTCTTCCACAGGTGTTCGCCGTGCTTTTGGCACATGGATGGGTAAACTTAAACAATGATGCAAACAGATGGCTTTTTCAGATTCTGTTTTTAGTATAACTCCCCAAATTGGGTCCCATCTTCAAAATTTTTGAACTAATCTGTTCTAAAGACACCCACCAACTTTGCTGCTGAACCTAGGGGGTCACCGCTGTCAACAAATTTTTGGAAGGTGGTCATATTTTGGTCTGTATGGTGAGACCAACCCCAAATTTCTTTTTGGCATGGATGGTAAGTACAATAAAATGCTAAACAATGATGCAAACCACGTCTTTGTACATATAGCCTGCAAGGTATTTTCAGATTTCAAGATTCTTATTTCACCATAACTCCCCAAATTGGGTCCCATCTTCAAAATTTTTGAACTAATCAAAAATGTCAGAACCTATAAAGACCTTTGAGAAAGGTTCATATTTTTGGTCTGTAGGGTGGGCCCAACCCCGAAATTTCTTTTTGGTGGATGGTAAGTACAATAAAAATGCTAAACAATGATGTCTTTGTAGCCTGAAATATAGTAAGTTTAAAAAGTACATGTTCTTCAAAATAAATTAAAATTAGTTAAAAGGTTAAGGTAGTTTCAAACTCGGAGGAGTGAGCATAGGGCCGGCGCTGAGCTCCAGTTACTAGACAAGCAGCGATTCAGGTGGCTTTTGCCATTATTGGTAATTTAGAGTAGGTTGCCATTACTTTCTCTAGACCTGCGTTTTACATTCACAGCTTAGCGTTGCTACAAATTTATCAATGTCTAAGCAATAAACGGCTTGGTTAGCCACCAGCACCTTCTAAAAATAAATTAGCTTAACTTACACAAATACAATTTTGTATGTACTAAATTACTTGACTAGAATCAGAGCTTCATTTATTATTTCTTTAATTATGGCTCACTAGTGACTAATCATACTCTGCACTGTAACAAAATCAAGTACAGGCTACTTAGGTTACTGCATAATATCAACGTAATACAAAGGCAAAATAAATAAACCATGCAATGCTATGGTAAATAACTGGCAATAGTTTCCTCACACTAAATTAAAATTTTTGTGGTATTATAACTAGCGTGCAACATATTTTTAGCAAAGAAAACATACAAAAGAGTGAAGGTTTTCTGTACTTTAGACAATTGATCATGCACCGGTATTATTGCAAGACAGTTTTGAATAATTATCAAATGATAAATTGATAATGATACCATAGATGTAATAAACGTTTTTTACGTTTTTTATTTTTCTCATGTTTTTCATGTTTTTTAAAATTTTTTTATTTTTGCCAACGTCTTTTATTATAAAAATGTTGAAAAAAATAAAAACATATTTTATGAAATGAATTAGCTTTTTACTGTTAACTATAGAATATAGTCAATTGCCTAAGAGAAAGTAAGGCCATATAAAAAAATGTGAACCTGTGTTTTGAAATTTATGCTAGTATTATTGCTGTTTATTTGATTTCACAGTCGCTTTGCACAGCGTAACTTGAGTGTTGATTCCCTTTGGGTAGGTAAGGCACATTCATTATCTCGTTCAGAAAAACGTCGGTAACATTTCTTATTCAATGTTTTTAACATTTTTAAAATTTATGTAACGTTTTAACGTTTTTTAACGGTTTTTATTATCTTTCCAACGTTTTTTTACATCTGTGAATCATGATACCAACTGCTTGCAGCAGTCTTTACACAGACACATGTCATTATAGCTAAGCAATGGATAATCCATGTTTTCAGTCTGAATCTGAATGCAGAAAATGAAAGATGGCAACACAGTTTTATGCTAATTCCAATGATTTTCTGACATATGCAAAATAGTAACATCTGCTGCATTAGAAAGGCTGCAAATGATTAACTATAGCATATCATAGATTTGTCACAATTCCTTGTTTTATAGATGTGTCCATAAGAAGCCTTATACACAGGGGTGGAGCTAGGGTGTCCGGCGCCCAGGGACAAAGCAGACTGATGGCGCCCCCTCAACTTGACAAAAATCATAAGATGTAAAAAAGGCACCGCTCTGCCCATTTTGGCACCCTTCATTCTTCATTCAGCTTCGCGAATACCCTGACAAGCAAAAAAGGTCATCGCCTGCAGCGGATCATCCTACCTTAAACCAATTTTGGCACCTCCCTCACCTCAGCGCCCAGGGACATCTGTACCCCTCTGAACCCCCCTAGATCTGCCTCTGCTTATACAGCTACAGCTAATACATTCCAAAAATATAAATGTTATATTATAAAAACTGTTAAGAAGCCTCCAATGAATCATAGAGAATGCAGGCATTCAAGCTCAAGAGCCTCACATAAAGAAAAAAATGACTGAGATCTACTGATGGTCCTTGTCATGGTAACAGTTGTCTAGATGTCTGAGCTTCAAAACATCATTTCATTTAAACTTCACTTATAGTTTTACTCTTTCACAACGACACTGCAGTTCTTTCTCTGAAGGATTCTTGTCTGTCAAGACTTAGACATGCCCTCTTGAGGTATTGTTTGCTACCTAGAGAACATAAATCTCTCAACAAAAGATCCAAAATCGCATATCTTGATGCAGCAGAATAAAAACGGTATGCATATTTTTCAAATATGCCAAATCGTCCTGTGAAAGGGCAATTATAGAGATTTTTCATATTTTATGTCAGAAAAGAACTTCAGTCCCAAAGTCAAGCAACTGACAATGTTGCTTTAGCCTACCATTTTCCACAAAGAAAGTTAGCCATAGTCATTCTTGAAACTTCATTTGACAATCATTCATTATAAACAAGAAAACAGAAAACTGATTCTTTAAGATTCATAATTCATTTCTTCGTTTGGCAGTATTGACGGCAAAAGGTGATGAGAATGACTTGTTAGACAAACAGCTGCTTTGTAACAAATTTGAAATAAGCGTCACTCCATTATGATGCTCAGAAGCTGTGATCCACCCACAGCCTGTAAAGAGTCACTAGTTCTCTTCATTTTGTTCATTAGAACTTATCTATGTGAATCTACTTTTCAACAGTAGTAGATATAGATAAAATACCAACAACACAGTACCAAAATTTTTGAAAAATAGTTTTACAAATTCTACAGAAGTTCTTTGGCCTGATTATCTGTTTCTAGCATATTTTGCTTCATAAACAAACTTTCTTTTTGTTTTTGTCTGGCATAACATTTTCATCTCAAGAATGAATAATATACATAACCAGTTACCACAAATTAAAATGCAGTATAAACAAGTCTCAGTATGCAAGTCAAAAGTACTACTAGTTCAAGGCAAATGATGACAAATGATTGTACTTGCATTCACAAGTCATAAACAGGGTACCACTAGGTCAATTGTATTATTGAAGTGGAGTGCATTTTACACAGAAGTACTAACCACTGAATGAGTGAGCAAGTGAATGACAAACTCAGTTATCTACCAAACCAATTAAGCTTCATTACCAACACTAACAGAGAGTGAGAGAGAGAGAGAGAGAGAGAGAGAAGAGAGGATAAATTAAGAGAGCAATAACATGATTAAGTCCAAAACCACCACATAATTCCATAAGAATAAGACTCTGGAACTAGTAAGGCAAAGAATTCTAAAGAAAGCATTTAGGTAATTCATTCTGAATGCAATTAAATTACACACTTCTTAAAACAGAGTTCCCATTCAATTACCCTGTATAATAATTACAATGTATAAGTATTTTGGCAAAGATTTCAAACACGGTTATGAGGGACATAAATCTTTAGACTAAATGAAATGACTGAGAGACTAGGTTGCAAAACTTTGTAACACTTTTACTTCCACACAGTAATTAACTTGCAGAACGTCAGGTTTTTTTAAAAACCACCAAGGAACACTGTATCTCAATGAACATGTTCATAAATCACTGTCAAAAAAAGACTACTAACTTGGAACCTTTCTCCAATAATCTGGCAACCATCCTTTTCCCACCGAACCACTGGCAATGGCTGACCTTTAAGTTTACAAGTAAATTTGATGCATTGTCCTTCTTCAGCCATTAGAGATTTGGGTTTTTCAAGAAAGACAGGGCGTCTGGTGTGATCTTTGGTAACAAAATGATGAGAAAAAGCATCTGAAAAGGACATCAATGCAAAATCTATTAAAATATTGCAGAACACAGGATTACATGATGAAAAATATCAATATTATTAATATTTCCAGTACACATCACACATCCATCCACACACACACACATACACACACAGACAAAGTACTCATGTACCATTTACAATAGAAATATTGTATGACATTGACTCAAAAGCAAAACAGAACACTAACATTAATTTTGACAAATTCCTATCATCAACCAGATACAGATAAGCATAAACCCTAAAAACTGGTAGACAAAATAGGTTATCATGATCAATCCTCTATACAACCACTCAAATGCAGGCAAGGTGGTACCAGAGACTGTCAAACATATACTGTCACAAGTGTACTGACAACAGAAGAAGCTTAGATATTATAAGGCTTCACAAGCATAGACTTTAGCTTTACCATTATATGGTTAAATAACCATTGGCTAAAATACATGCAAACATAAATATTACTCAACTTGAAATAAAGTAATATATCAATATAAGAGGCTACACATAAAAAGAAAGTCCCAACCTGGTCCACTGTAACTGCCTGTTGGTAGACTTTGGTCACCAAAACATGAATCAGACACCAGAGGAGACCCATTATGGGATGTTTTTGTAGGCATCATAAGATAAGTTACATTGAGTTGCTTTTCTTTTTGATGTTCATTTGAATCACTTTCTTCTTTACTGGCAATCATTCTTCTATTATTTTCTAAGATAAAACAGCATTACAGTTCAGTCGTTGTGACAGCAGATGAAAAGAGCCATACAAAACTAGCAATTATAACACAGCAAACATTGAAACATCCTGTACAACTCTGAAACCTGGACCATCAAACGAGCATCTGAACAAAGATTGCATGTATTTGAGATGGCCTGCTTAAGGAAAATCCTAGGAGTAACCAGGCGAGAAAAACTACGTAATGACTTCATCAAAGACCAACTGAAATGGCAAAAAGACATCATAATCAGGATACAACAACAGTGTCTACGTTACTTCGGCCACATAACACGAATGGAGGGCTACAGATATCCAAAGATAGCGATGTTCGGGAAAGTACACAGCAAAAGAAGGAGAGGTAGACCAAAGAAACGATGGATAGATTCAATAAAAGAGGACTGCTGAACAATAGGTCTAAGTATTCACAAGGCGCAGAGAGCTGCACGAGACAGAGGGACATGGAGATCAATACTGGATGGGCTACCTATGCATGCAAATAGCATTGTCAAGGTTTAGATAGATAGAAACATTGAATACTGCTCCATTACTATTTCACAACATATAATTTAAGAGCAGTTGCTAAATGATAGAACATGTAGAATTAAACCTCACTTTAAAGAAAAGAAACTCTTTCCCAATTACAAAATAAAATAAATGGTACAGTCAATGGTATCCTAATAATGCATCAACAGAGTAAACTAAACAATTCTCCTCTAAAATATGTACAGAGCATAATATTTACCGTAGTCCTAGATGCAAAAAGATTCTTGTTTGGATTAAGGAATTTGTTGTCAAAACAAGTATAAATCATCATAAAGGAGTTAATTGAATGCTTCTCTGGTCAATAAAATAAGTAAGTCCCACATCAATCATTTTGGTCATCAATTAACATTTTTTATAAATACTTTTATTGGAAGAATAAAAGATGCAATATTAAAACATTCAGGTAACTTGAATGCAAATGTCACTAACTAGATTTGAGAGAGACCGGAGTTAAGCACTGAATCCTACTGTCAAATTTGGCCACGTTCAGCTATGGCCATAATTGCAGCCATAATCGCACTCATAATATTCGGCATCAATACTATCTAGAGTTCTGCTTCAAAGTTTGAAACCTTGAAAGACTAAGTAACCAATAAGGAACAATAGAGCCATTGTAGCAAGTCAGAGGTGGCCAACCGGCGGCCAACAGTCACATGCGGACCACTGGCTGCTATACAGTTGTAAATTGCAATACGATGACTGCTGTAAAAATGCAGGTATAGTGAATGAGAAACAGAGGTTATCCTTTAACGCCATGAATTCATTGTGAGATGTAAGGAATGCTAAATTGTTCTGTTGTGATGATTTTTCAATGTTGCAGGTCAGAGTCCTTCCTGAATGTCTCTTAAAAAGTTGGATGAAACAAAACAAGTTTATTGTCAAATAATAGGTTAAGCCTTTTGTTTTTCACTCTTCTCAAATTATAACTTTTCAAGAGTTATGACTTTTTTTGAGAAACTTTAAAAAACCATTTGTTCCATTTCTAGCAAATATCCTTTGCTTTCTTTTATGAAAGGAAAAAAGTCTTAAGCTAACATAATGCATACATAAACTTTGCATTGGATTTACTTTATGTTCTTGTGATTTCCAAAATTTGACAGTTTTTGTCTCTACAGAATCCATCCTGCATTTCTGCTGTTTCAAATTCAGTTCTTTACTTTGTTCAAGATGGCATGCATTTTTCATATTTTAGTCAGATTTTATTGTCATATCCTTATTTTTATTTTTTTTTAAATCCAACACAAAAAACCTGAAGAGCAAAAGACCTAAGCACATCTTTCAGACAACAGTAGAATGATAGAATCAAACTCAAATTTGAAATTTAATTCCCTGGCAGCTATAATGGGGCATTTACGGTTTACCGATAATCCATATCTGAATGGAGTGAAAGTTTTCTCTGTCACTGATTCCAATAATATACAACAACTCTACTATAAGTTCAAAACTAATAGTTTTGCATAAAACTGCATGAAAGCAGTGCCCAGCTGCCAAAACAAATTCCTCCCCTACTTTTGCACTGCAAATAATTGCACTGTGTAGATGCAAATGAGGTCTGATTATATGAACCAGCAGTGGCAAGTAATATTACGAAAATATATTACTAAGGTCTATTCATAAAAACACTGTCCACATTACGGAAGCATGTAGCTAATGTACAAGACGATCTCAAGTCGTCAAGGAGTCCATAAACCTCCAGTGATCATCATTTAGCATTCATATTCAAACATATATGCACACATCACCTGTTGAGCAGGAAAATTGTCTAGGAAAATAACTGTATAGCATAAGCAAATATCTACTTTTATTCAAAATATGACCAGTGCCCAAGCTATGCATGCTTCACATGCTGACAGAGGCAGGAAGCACTTTGGTATGCTAATAAAACTCCCTTAGATCCTCACAACTTGAGTTAGGTTCAAATGAAGGAGTTTTAATCAAGGTCTTGATATTTTTGCAATGATTCAAAAGTGAGGAAGCTTAAAACCACTCAAACTTTCACTTCAAGCTTGGTTCTCGTTCATTATTTTGACAAAGTTGAATGTATATTGGCTAGTTAAATCATTTAAACACAGAAATAGTAGAAGACAGAGACAAAGTCCTATGCAGTTTACAAGATCAATATAATGCATAAAAATATATAGGCCTTAACATTATTCAAGCCAGCATACTGGTCTTTTCTGGGTTTCATAATTTTATCATATGCAACTAGATCAACAAAACAGAAAGATCAACAAAACAGAAAGATCAACAAAACAGAAAGAACTCTGAAATCTATAATAGTCTGTCATTAACTTATTTACTGTACTTAATGAAATCTCAACCATTAAAATGACATTTACAAACCATCATCACTTTATCACAATTTCTGAAGCTAGATTAACTTCACCACTACCTAAAATGTAGAGGCTATGTCCATTCAGGAACTGAAGGCTTAGCACCTTCAAATTTTTATAGTATCGGCTGAATGAGGGCGGTTGCCTGTCTTTCGTTCACAACCTTTCCAGACACCATATAAGCACTCCAATCAACTATTCACAGCAGAGTTAACTGAGTGAAAGTCAGGGAAAGGTTCTGCTGCGGCTGCTAAAATTTTAATCCATAACTGGCAGGCTAGCTCACTTACAATTAGACAACTGTCATTACCAACTCCAGAGGATCAGCTTATTTATTATTAGGAGTTACATACATACTTTACCTCAATGCCAATACCATAATCAAATTGATAAATAGTTGATGACTTTATTATTATTATTATTATTATTATTATAACTGTTTTCTGAACGGTTACAGATGGGGTAGCCGCCCCAGCTATGACCGCCCCAGTTATGACCGCCCCAGTTATGACCACCCCAGTTATGACCGCAATATAAATAAACAAATATATATATATAGTGTGTATATATATATAAATATATTATAACATACTAATTATATTATTATATACTTATTTATATATATATGTACTATTTATAAATATATATATACACACACTATAAGGCTATATATATTATGTATGCTTATTTATATTGCGGTTATTATTGGGGACGATCATAACTGGGGCGGTCATAGCTGGGGCAGTCATAACTGGGGCGCTCATAGCTGGGGCGCTCATAGCTGGGGCGGCTATAATGTGATACCTCCTGAACATAAATTCAGAACCAACAACAACCTTTATTAACCTGAATATAATTATGACTGACTGGCTCCACTGTGCCAAATAAAACTAACTTATATACAACTTAGATTTTCCATATACTGGTATATCCCAGTAGACTTTGGCTGACTCTCAGTTGACTGACATCAAGCAACATCAAGCAATTAAAAGTTACGTGGTAATGACTATGCCAATATATTTAACTGTCATACTTAATTTTATAGCTTATTATATAAGAAATGATGAAAATTGGGTCACTGTTTTAAAACAGACATAAAGGCTATAAAGACTGCAGAAGGGAAATGAAAGATTAAGTACATTACTCACCAATTAAGGATCACAATCAACAATTTATTGCATTTACAATTATGCTGAATAATTATCCATGGATGCTACTCATGGTACTTAAGCCAATCAATAGCTTTGGTGCCTCTCAGAGCACATAATTCTTAATTGGCATGAGAAATAAAATTCCATTAAGGTTATCAGAGATTATCAATATGCTCCACGTTTTTATAATGGCACAGTGGCACCACAGAAGTTCGTTTTACTGTAGATTAGGTTAGATTAAAATATTTTTCCCATAACCTTGCTGGATTATAAATTAAAAGAATATTGATATTCTAATTTGACAGTCTCATATTATTTAGTGTATAGTAGTCAGTGATGCAATGGAATAAGACCTTGGCTAAATCTACATGTCTGATGATGTGCAGTAACTAAAACTGTTGGGAGATAGACAACTCACATTAAAACATATATTAAAGAGTTCTATTTAAACTCAAAGCTTAAATACAGTCTACACAGATACAGATACTTTAGGATACAAAAAACTCTGATATTCATGAATGTGGTATATAAATATATATACTTATTTCATTCGCATGCTGCACTAAGTGTGTGCTATGAATGCTCATGTTACCACCATAACATCATAACTAACTACTCAAACTACTGGTACTGCCTATGATAAATTAGCCAATTTCTATGCAGATCAGATACAAGAGTAAAGATAACCCTAAAACTTCTTTCATATTTCATTTTGCTCACACAGAAAACTATCAGATTTCATAGACATATGTATATCCTTGGTTTTATTAAGAATTACATGATGGGCAATTGAACCTAAAAATTTAATACATTTTACACAGCTGAATGCACCATTTAATTCTTGGCCCCAGCACTTGATAAATCAATAACAGCAGGCTTTGAACAACCTCCTCCAGAAAAGATTAGAATGTCACAACAAAACTTTACTAACAAAAGTTGTGTTGCTTTTTGCTATTTTGCCAAGGTGTCAAAATGACATTAAAAGGCCTATTTAAAAGTCTGTAGTGACACAAAGCAGATGATTGATTTTCATGGCAAGTCATATGTCTTGTTCGTGTTACAGCTGCAACAACTTTTATAAAAAAAGTTGTGCCATTACAAAGTCCTAACATATCAGATCAGCCATCCATGCCCAAGAGCTTCACAAAGAGACTGCACAATACTACAGTTATGGCTGCCTCTAAATTTTAAGAGTGAAAAATGCTCATTTTAACAACACAGTTAAGCAAGCCATGATAATTGAGCAAACTTTGTGACACACATTTTCTACCTTCCTGCAGGTTATAATTAAAAGTGAAATACCATGTACTGTTACATCTTAATGAATGTTTACAGTGACAGAAAATGTCTAATTATATTTCGACAACTAATTGGCAATTACTGGAACTAATTAAGATACAGATTTTATAATTCACCTCTGATTGTCTTTGTATATCTAAGAAATGAGTTCAATTCAAGAGACCTTCATGGTTAGCCTATAACCTCTGCTGCTATTTTTGTCAACAAATTCCAATCTTGGTATTGTGGTAAGAAATTTCCAAAAACAGACATAACATTCTCCTTAAAGTAAGCAGGAAACGCTATATCAAATTTTCTAATTTTTCCAAACAAAAACGGGTTTTCAGAGAACTTAAAAACTTTAAATACCGGTAAATTCTAAATGAAAGCAACATTCAATGAAACTTCGTACAGTACCGGTAATGGATATATGAAAACCGCCACTGAATTTTACCACACTATACATCCTGTCAATATTTGCTCTCTCTTCCATTTCCCACAGATAAGGCCAAGGAAACGATATACCGGCATCATGAAGGAATGAAAGGATATTCAGAGAATATTACATAAATTTAAGCATTTACTAACATACAGGTTACAAAGCAATACAACTGAGTGGAGCACAGATGATATTTAGCAAGCGCCAGTAAAGTCAATTCATTAGTCTGTGCGGAGAGAACTAACATCCCCATTTTGCAAATTTTCCAGCTAATTTCTTTAAACCATTTTCAATTGCACTTTTGTTCTTTGATAAAAGCTACAGAACACAATCCGATTTCCAAGTATAGCTTAATTTTTAATAAAACTAAGACCAACAGAATTTTGAAAGGCAGTTCTTTACTAAAGGGAGTACTAGATATTCCCTGCACAATTTAGTGCTAGGTGGCTTGTCAGCACTTGGTATAGTCAGGGTTCCACAACAGGGGCACCATCATCCATCCAGGCAAACTACATTAGGTCCAACTACCGGCAGGGCTTTTTTTCAGTGGGAACATCCATTTTTGCCAGATTGCATGTATAATTATGGATATGTAATAATGTGTTTGGGAACTACATTACAGCGTTCCCCACACCTGTTTTGTTGACCAACTTTTTCCTAGAAAAAGCACTGACTACCTGTAAGCATTTTCAGCTGCCCCAAAGGTTTATTCAGAGTCAAAACCGTGAGAGCATTTAAGTACAGTAACATGATTGAAGCTTAAACACTCTGAGGTCTGAAGCATACTTAGAGGCTTTATTTGCATCAATAGTAATAAATTTGACAAAATTATCACTGCAAAGGTAGACAGAGAAACAAAGGGTCTTGGCAAATAGAGCCTACGGGAATTGACAAAATGGAAATGTAACAATTCTTTAATTGGCAGAATTAATAATCACCACGTATGGTATAATTGTCTACAAAGCTGTTCAATTCACGGACAACTTCTTGGTTAAAGTCAACTTCATATTTGCTGCAGGAAATGTCACTCAACCTAATGGCATTTGTGGATACCAATAAATTCTTGTCAACAGTAGAATTGCAACAGGATTCATGTAATTTATTCATTTAATAATCAAACAGCAAAAAATAAACATAATAAATGATAAAATGCAGTCAGAATCTTCAAAAACTCAGCAGGGCTCAGGTTACTCGCACTCTAAACAATCCCACCTCCAATGTGTCCTGTACTCTGTTCCTGTGACCAGTCAGTGCACAGAAGTGGTGATAATAAAGAGACTCCCATGAGATAGTGTTACATGTCTTGATAATTGTGTGGGACTGCTTTGTCAGGTATTTATCATAGTGGCCCAACTCAGTCTCAGTAGACAGCTACAGTGTACATAGATCAGCCTTACAATGCAAGCTAACATATCAAAGCACAGTGAAAACTGATACATCACACAGTACCAGGTATGATTTACCAAATCCAAATATTTTATAGAGAAAGATCAAACTCATATGACACAAGTTAGTAATCTCCAACCCTCACACTGGTACTGTGGATGCCACAGGTAGAAGCAAAAAAAACTACAAAACAATGGTAGGTCACTAATTTTATGCAATTGAAATTAGCGCCACAACTTTGGGGTCCATGAACAAACACACTGCTGACTTTTCCCAAATTGCAGCAGTCTTTGGTACCTTTACTTAAAAAGTGAACTTAGATTAACAGTGTCAAAACCAAAAAAAGGAAATTAACTTAGTGATATATTACAGATCTACAATATCCGGCAACTGCACATATGCATTTGAAAGAAAAATATGACTGAAGAATATAATTATATGCAATCAAATAAAGTTCAAAGATAGCACATTTGAAGATCTATATTCGAAGCTGCTGTTTAGTAAATTTGAAGCGCAAGTAACTCTTTTATGTGTGTGTGTGTGTGTGTGTGTGTGTGTGTGTGTGTGTGTGTGTGTGTGTGTGTGTGTGTGTGTGTGTGTGTGTGTGTGTGTGTGTAAAGTGTGCACCAGTGTTTGCTTTTAAAAAACAGTCAAGGCAGGGTTGGATTACTCAACCCCAAAATTTTCATCCTCCAGTGGGGGGGGGCTAGGACAGCTACAAATCAAAATTGTTCACCCTCACTGTGAAGTTTATCATCGTCCCTTCAATGTTCTATCGATCAAGATGTGTAATGCACAGATCTAAAGTACTGTGTCCACTGGCTTTGAATAGAAGACAACGTCCAGGACCTATACAGATAGGTAGATAAAAAATTATTATAGACTGCTGTTCAGCTAGCATTGAGCTGTTTGAGAAAGTGTCTCCCCACTTCTCAGAGGATATTTAAATACAAACTGATATCACATCACTGATTAGTCCACCAGTAAAATAAAACAATGTGGCTCAGTTCAGCCACAAAATAGAGTTCATTTTCAAAACATTGCAACAGTGGTCTCCCACTCAATCAGCATGTGATCAGCATGTGAGGAAAGAGTATGCAAATTCCTTCAGTTCATTAAACCTGTAATTTCAAATAATTACCAATGCTTTCACAATCTTGATTCCATTTCACTAAGAGATTCGAATTTTCATCTACTCATCAACGAAGGTTTGTTCCTCCAAAAACTAATACCAGTATATAAATGCTATCGGTCATTACATTATTTGCAATTAGAAGTAATACTCAACTAACCTGTCATTAAAGAGTACCTGAGGAACTCGGTATGGCGTCTATGGTCTGTGCAAAAATTTTTTTTAAAGTTTCTTGCTATCTGTGAACCAAAATTTTTTATTTGATTTACAAACCTGCTTTCATTCTGGCTACAGAAATTCTTGGAAAACAAAATTTCAATTTCTGTGAATAAAAGTCAGTCAAGTACTGTCTCCATGAAAACAATCATTCACACACACAAACACACACACACACACACACACACACACATTTCCACACAGAAATGCCTGGTGGGCCAATCTTCACATGCTGCTGAGGGGGAGCATAAAATTCAATAGGTCATGAAGGTTTGTCTCACTGCAAAACAAAAACAATCTAAATAATATCACTGCCTCCAAATAACAGAATCCACATGCATGCTGAGCATTTCTGGAATGTCAACCATGCTAAGAAAAAGTTCAAATATCAGGACCTACATCATTCTAAATGATAAAATTCCTGATTGTATTTGAAGCCATGTGCCAACTCAATTGCATTGGTGATATTTTGTTGTCTGCTAGTCAGCTGCAGATTAGGCCTAATTACAGAATGTTAAGCTCCAGGGACGTCATTTGGGGGGCAGGGGGGGCATTTGCCCCCCTGATTTTGAGGGTTAAATTTTTTTTCACCAATGTTTTTGTTAATTTTAGTTTTTACATGCCCCCTAAAGGAGTGCTTGATGTCGAGTAATCTGCCATAAAAAAATGACTGACAAGCAAAAAAAAGGTCGTCAACTTTTTCGCAAACTTGTAACTTGTCAGGTCGAAAGTGTTTTGCCTCCCTCCCCCCTGAAAAACAGTGAAATGAAAAACAGCTGAAAAACAGTACCCCTGAGCCAGCCTGGGACCCTATAATTGGTCAATGCTACATACATTAAACAACAAATGGTTGGCCCCCATGATTAAGTTCATCCAGGTTCACAAACTAGCAGCTGAAGATATTTTTGCATAAAAAGAGTTGTAGACAATTATAACATAATCTGAAAACTCTGCCAAGCCGACTGCTGAGTTCGTGAATGCTTAACAAATATTAGATCATATGCCAGATAAATGAATCACAATTTAGTGCAAACAAATTTATTCTATAACAAAAACAAGCATAAGAAGACTTTTTAAAAATATCATACTTCATTAGTTCATTAGTTAAATGCAAAGACATGATAAGCCTAAGTTTGCATGATTAATCAAAGCAGGTTTCGATTGAAATCCACCCAATGCGTGACTATACTACAGTACACAATCAATGTCCCTTTAAAACACTGACAGTCAGTCTACTCACTGCGGGCAAATACACCACAACACAGTCCAGACCAATAAGACACATCAAAACAAGCAATATATAAATGCATTGTTACATTACGTTAGTACTTTGCATACATTGACAATTAATGCATTATCAACTGGACGATACAAGTGAATAATGGGTTACTTCTTTTCTCACTAAATTATTAGTAAATATGCACTAAAACCCATGGGTAACTTAGTTTCTCACTAAATTATTGGTACATATGTACGGGTACACTAAAATGTTGTGATTGGGTCTAAGTGAGACTCATTATATTATTATTATTATTATTATTATTATTATTATTATTATTATTATAGTAATTATATTACAATATATACTACACTGTAATTAAATTAATTAATTACATTGTTTACGTTGGAGTAGCTTTGCTCCGAGTCTACCGATTCATCATCATCATCATCATCATCATCATCATCATCATCATCACACTCCATAGTCCATAAGGACCATCGGAGTCAACGGTGGAGAAGTGCTCGTCCATGGCCCTTTTGTTTCTTTTGCCATGTGTTAATCGAGACTATAACTGCATATAAATAATATATTATCAGCACTTATTAACAAGGGAGTGGGCACGCAGCTTCTAATACAATCAGTTTTATCAATATTTTGTCCACCAAGATTCTTTTCAATAGCCATGTTTTCCCATAGTTGGAAATACTTACCTAAATAATCAGATCAATAATTCAGCGTAAACAAACTTGTCGGATGCGTCGTTTAGTTGATCAAAGTACCGATGATCCTCCAAGCCTAAGAGGCGCTCTTTACGTTAAACTGAAGTTCTAAAATAGCAAACCTCCGCGAGACGAATTGAACGCGACCGCTCTGCCGGTCAACAAAACTACTACTATTTGCGCTCGGCAAGCAAGCTAGCGAACGCTGTGTTAATTTCTATTCAGTTGTTGTCAACTGAAGGCCGATGCGGCAATGTCTCCTCCCACTGTGCGCTGGCCAACTGTTTGCTTACAACGTAGGAATTTCCGCCGAATAATTATTAGGCCTACTGTCCTGTGCTTCTGCAGTCTGCACTACTGCCCCTTTCCTATTCAGATTAAGATGATCGTCATCCAAATTACAGTATGACCAGATGGAAGCCGTCTGTGTGACTAGTTCTAATTGATTTGAAGGCTCCAAGCTCGATGATATCGCTAGTTACGACTCTATGAGATAGGATAAAATTTTTCTCTATCTCTATAGACCTCCAGCCTACCTTTGTCCTGGATGGAGAAGATGCTGAAGCATAGAATTACTACAAGTAGCACGTTAGGCCAACGCGCTGACTGCTAATGTATGGCCTACCTATAGGCCCAGTGCCCACCAGCAAACTTTTACTTTGCTGTCCGAAAGTGTCGCAGCGCCGAATCGTCTCATTGTAGGGCTTCAGTGTTTTAATACAAAAAGCATAATTCAAGCATCAATTACTGACAACGAGCCTAAAACTCGAACATCTAAAAATCGCTAAATTCCTACAGGTGGCTAGATTTAATGCCATTAATGGCTTCTTATATCCCTAGCCCTAGACCATAAGGATTTTAATAAGTGACATTTCGCTATTTTTCTCGTGACCCAAAGAGCACGATGCGCTCTTACCATCTCCCTCTCCCTCTCCCAGTGTTTATTCTAGCCACCTTGACATTGGGAGATTTAGAAATGTTTGGGGGAGGGAGAAGGTCTGAGTCTCGAAAAATCTTCACAAGCAAAAAAAGGTTATCTTCCTTTTATGCTTGAAAATGTGGTGACAAGTAAAAATAAGGTCATCCTATATTTGTATCCTTTTACCCTTTTTAAATGCCCTGACAAGCGAAAGTGTTTTCATCCTTAGGGCCTACATTTTTCCCTCTCTAAAAAAACACCCGTCGCCACACTTTTGGGGAGAAATCTCCATCTTCCCATGCAACACATAAAAGAATTGGGGGGGATTTTCAACTTGGGGGATCCCCCCAGAGAAGGCCTAGAAAAAACACTGTCCCTCTCCAACAGCCACTGATTAATTATGGACCTCAGTGTTTAATCTAGAGTATTCTAGATTGTGGACTCCGGGGGGAACTGACAAGGCCAGGGGAAAGTCAGCTAGGGGGCTGCTGTTAATTGATGTAGCATGCCAAAATTTCCGGGGGGAATTTGAAACTTCCGGGGCAAAGGGCAATTTCCCCCCGGAAACGGCCTAGATTAAACCCTGATGGTCCTACTCTAGTAGGCCTATCTAATGCAGTCGGATCAACTAGCTTGCTATTCTTGCATCTTGCACATTAATTTGGGAAGACAAATCACAAAATCAATCAAATCAATGCATTGTTTATATTATGGCAGTGAAAGACATGGTGCGGGGGTGTAAGACAGTTTGTGACAGTTTGTGACAAGGGAGGGGTAAGACCAACGTCACGTCAAACTTTCAGTATAAATAAAATCTTAGGCCTATATATACCTGATAGGATCATAGGAAGTATAGTAAAAGACGTATTTAATTGCTCATTTACCCTTTCTGTCCAATAAGCATTGCATTTTAGGTCCTCAATTATATGTTCGTTAGCATTGTCGGAAGTTAAATATTTGTTTTTCTGCAGAAAATTGAACGAGGAACTCGAATACATTAAATAGAAAACCTGCGTGACGTAATTTATGGACGACGCTTTAAGGACTGGGTCTGAGATTCGTGACAGTTTGTGACAGAGGAGGGGGATCAAAGATGGCCAAAAACAGCGTGACGCACTTTATGAACGACCCCTAATAGTTTGTCAAATGAAAAGCAGCAAAACTGGACAACGACTTAATAATTATACTAATCAACTTCGGCAGGAATGCTGCGACTACAAACGATGGACCCCCGAGGAGTCAACAAATTCCAAGATCTCGCATTTTAGCCCAAACGCCAATGTAGCCTCCATTTTGAGAGGTTGTGTAGTTACGCGCGCGCATTCGAGAATTTCTCTCCATTGTCGTCAGTGGCGTAGCGAGGCAAAGTGCCGCCTGGGGCGGTTCGCCCCTCTGCCCTCCTTCGCTACGCCACTGATTGCCGTTTCTTATTAACGTCAATACTACGGACTGTGTTCAAATGAATGCTATTATTATTATTAGCTAGACGATTTCTATAACGCAATAAGCATGGCAAAAGTGGCCAAAGACAAGAGCGCTTTACAAAACTACGAATATCCGATGGTGAATAAGTAAGTCTTAAGATTGCGTAGAAAAATTCCAAGAGAGTCAGAGCTATAGACCAGTGCTTCCCAAAGTGGTGGTCCGCGGTTGGCGCTCGGCAAAATGGTGGTGGTCTGCATTCTGCAGCATAAGTCAATAAAATGAGAAATGTAGGCACATCTTAGAAATTTAAAAAGTTAAATATTTTTTATTAGTAGGCCCTACATGTAAATTGCTAACACGTGTAGGCTTTATACTTTCACATATATAGATATAGAACCAAGATAGGCCTAACTAGGGGCCTACCAGGGGCGTATCCAAGAATTTGATTTGGGAGGGTATAAATATTTTGGGTGGGTATAAATCTTAGCTATAAACTGCATAAACCATATAAACCACATATAACCACATGTAAATCACATAAAAAACTTTAAGATAGACTTATTTTGGGGGATATACAGGTATATACCGATATACCCTCTGTCGCTACGCCCCTGGGGCCTACATAGAATTGGCTAAGCATGCATATATTCATGAGATATTTAAGGTTATTTATACATGCACGAAGAAGAACTTGGAACAAAGGCCCTGGTTCCTGGTGCAATAGGAAAATTTTCTACCGGTCCGCTAAGCTTAAGAGTTTGGAAAACACTTACTATAGACGTCTGACCCATGGGCGTCCGGAGGGGGGTGCAAGGGAGTGCAATTGCACCCCTGGAAAATTGTGGAGTTATGAAAGAAATAAAATTACTTGTTTCTTTCATCACAAAACCTTGCTTTGCACCCCCCCTGGAAAATGTTTTCATTTATTTCGTCACAAGGCCTTGTTTTGCACCCCCTTGAAAATGTTTTCATACATTTCGTCACAAGACCTTGTTTTGCACGCCCCTGGAAAAATTTCTGCGGACGCCCATGGTCTGACCTAGGCTGCCGCGTTCACATGCGTAGTAACGACGCAAACCAAAACTGAGCAGCTAGCCTATGCATGGCTATTTGGCGTTTGAAAACCTATGAGATAAGAAACCACGTGAGAGTGACATATTAGGCCTATGTCACATATGTATGTGAAATAAGAACAACTTTTAAGAAACAGCACGTAGAAACGGAAGACCAAATCAGATATCAAGTTATCTGAGCCTGTCTAGCTTGAAGCTTCCTGATTGAGTAGGCCTACTATGCTAGCGACCAGCATATTTTTTAAGGTAACTTCGAACGCTGAATAAATATGTAAGTTATCGCCCGATAGCCTACTTCTGCTGTACCCGGACAGACGCTGTGCAGCCGGTACTTCAATTTAGCGCAGGCTCGGTGATACTGTAGTCGCACAGTTATCGTTAGACTATACAACTTATATTTCCTTAAAAAAATACTGCCACTGCTTCTGTCCCGGATCCGTTTAGATCGAGACGTGCCTGAGCACCGTGAGCAATTTTTCAGTCCATGTGTTCCTTCCTTTGGGCCCGACGAACAAAACTTTGGCCTAGTTCCAGTGGCGTCGCGTGGGGGGCCGGGACGGGTGGGCGGTCGCCCCGGGCGCAAAATTCTTGGAAGTGCGAAATTTCAAGTGAATAAAGAAAATTATGAAGTAACAATAAATCATAAAATAGGTCGGACATGCGTCATTCACAAGGAAGAATAAATTGTGAGTAGCCTATACTCTCTCGGAAGCTATTATAAATATGATACATTGAGGTGTTTGCCTGTCATGACATTTTGGGGGAGAAGTTGGAGGCGCAACCCCTCTTTTATCCAGGGTGCTGACAAGTTACCCACGCTACGCCAATGCCTAGTTCGAGCACTGGAGAAAAGACAGAACCCAGTGGTTAAAGGCATAAAATGTAAATGACATATATATGAATATAATCATTGGCGCAGTCACTGAAGGAGCGTGAGGACCAGATCCAATATTCTGGCTGGGATCAGTCGTGGGATTTGCGTGAAACCGTCGATAATTTTTTCGGAGAGAGAGAGAGGGAGAGAGAGAGAGTGGGATAGTTGCAAAAGAAACAATAAACAATTGGGCGTTAATGTGCCAAAAACTCCTCGGTGAGCTTATCTTTGCTTGTCGACGACTTCTTTACGGGAAAATGTCGGGGCTTGGTGTTGGTGGTGCTCCCAATTCCAGAACCCGGGATACTACTAGAGTCAGACCGAATCTGTAATTATTTACCTTTACGGCCGCAGCCGTAACTGGCGCCATAACTGCAGTTCTGCATTCGGCCGTAGCCGAAGCTAAGCCGTAACTGTCTGTAATAGATTCGGCCATAGCCATAGCCAAGCCGAAGCTATTGACATGCAGTCCTAAAATCTTAAAAGTTAGTGAACAGTGACGTTTTACATCGGAGACACAACCCCCCCAAATGTCTTGAAAAGAAAATACATTATCGTATCGTATTCCTACATTGCAATAGGCCCTAATGCAGTGGCGGCTCTAGGATTTGGCAAGTCGTTAACTTCTAATCATGGGGGCCAACCATTTGTTGTTTAATGTATGTAGCATTAAGTATAGGGTCCCAACTGGGGGCCACTGGGGGCCAGGCTCTCAATAGGGGCATGTCCCCTGTCTGGTGGAGCCGCCACTGCCCTAATGTAGGCCTATAGATTCCGTGAAAGTGTTTACAATTATTCTTTGCGAATGACACATATGTTGGCCTATTTTATGGTTTATTATGACTTGTATTTTCTTTTTCCATCTTGGAAACTTGCGACCCAAGAATTTTGAGCCGGGACGTATGTGCCTCTGGCAGCGTCTGGCTCTCCCACTCTACGTCACTGTCTGCGGATCCAGACATTTCCATTTAGCAACAAGAATCTTCGAAACTGTTCTTTTTTATTCAGTGAATCGTCCTTCGTTTAGTGCGGAGTGATAGAAAAATCATCTCCGCTAGGGGGCGTAATAGCGTATTATAGGCGCCGCCCTTCAATCTTCCAATTAATTCGAATTCAAAATGCAAACTATCTATCGCATCATGACACTGTAAAGTTGGATTTGACATCTGCGATCCCCTGTATAGATCAGCAATGTCTTGGTGATTTGCTGGGGGAGGGTGGCTGAGAGTTTAGTCCCTTTTCACTTTTTAATAAAGACTTTCACTTAAAGTTGAATATTTTAGAGCGGGAATCGTCCGACCCATTGGCTTTTTGAGAGATCGATCATTGCACAAGCCGCCTGCGGGCAATTTGAGCAGTTTTGTTCAGCAGATGTCGAGAAATAATTATGATGGTCAGAAGACTCGGTCTCAATGAACTCTAGCGAATGGGAGAGCAATCCCAACCGCTATATTGGCCTATTTGGGCTTAGAAGAATTGTGAGGATTGGTTCAGTGGCGGTTCCACGTTGGGGATGACTGGGGATGCATCCCCCACCGAGCTTTTTCTGCTTGTCATCAGCGTTTGACGCTGGGTATCTGTATAGTGTATACAAAATAGAGCTGATGACCTTTTTCGGTGTCAACCTTTTTCGGGATTTCATTTCATCCCCCCACCAACTTCCTATAAATTCATTGCATCCCCCACCAATTTCCTAAGAATTCCTTGCACCATCCCCACCAAGAATTCTTTGAACCGCCATTGGATAGGTTTCCCTTATTGCTGTTCTGTTTTGATCAGTTTCGATGCTCGATGGAGGAACCTTTACCATCCTTATGGTCCTTTACAACCGAGCACCGAGCATCGCCTCCAGTGAACTGAAGATTGGCTTGTGATGACAACGACCATTATCATTATAATTATTTAAATTATCGGAACAACAACGTTCTCTGAACGACAACGTCTGCAGTAGATAATAAAATACACTACGTCTTCCACCGTTACATACTATACTTCTATACACTTAACACTTTTGGGTCGGCAGCCAGAGGGGGAGGGGGCTTGACCCTCAAAATCGCGTCCCAAAATAAAAAATGCATAAAAACTCACTTAAAATTTTTCCGGCAGCTAAGAGGTTTAACTCCAACCCCTCCCCCTTGGCTACGCCACTGTATTAACATACACCGGTTTGGCAATACGCCAGTATCGACTGATCACAACAAACAGTAGGTCCAGCACTCCAGCGAATGGGTATACACTGTACAACCTCCAGTGCATACGTGAATAAATGGCTGATCGATAAAGTTACAGGTCGTTCCCGTTATGTTTCTGAACGATTATGGAGCTGTCTTTGAAATTCATGAATAAAAAATCCGTACAGTTGATACTCGAAGAAAATCAAAAGTATTACGGTGTTCGATTTTGTGGGGGTGGGGGTGGGGGATGGGGAGTTTAATAGAAGATTGATGGAGATCGAAGTATTTTGGTCTTAGATATTCGATCCATCCAACTGAAAGCTGAAAATTTTGGGGCTGTGCAGCAGGGCCGTAGCGACGGGGGGTACATCGGTATATATACCCCAAATAATCAGACTACCTTAAAATTTTAATGTGTTTTTAATATTTTCAAAGTTTTTTAAAGATTTATAAACCCCCCAATCACATTATACCCCTCCCCAAATCAAATTCCTAGCTACGCCCCTGTGGGGCAGTCGCGGCTCCCAACTGCTCATTTGAAAATCTTCTGCCTATTGAAGTGACGCTGCAGGGTCACGCTGCTCGTCTAGCCGCTCTCTGCGGTGACTTCGTCTGAGCACGGCGTGTCTCCGGGTCTCTGTCTGCAGATGTGCTTGAGCAAGATTTCACTTTCGATGACGTTCAGGGAGCCCTTGACGTACGGAGTGGTCGAATGACGTCGACCTCCTGCCCCGCCGCCGCCCCTGCCGCCGCCGCCGCCGACGGCCCCGACTCTCGGCCGTCTGTTGACTCTGACCGCCAGTTCGTCCCTGTCGACGACTCCGCCGGGCCCGGTGAAGACCATTAGAGAGGAAAAGGTGGAGTGGGGCAACCCTCCTCCTCCGTTTCGAAATCCAGAAGGCGTGGCGCCCCTCCTCCGCCAGCAGCGGAAGCAGTTCAAGAACTTCGTCCGCTGGACAGATTTCGACCTAATGCAAAATTGCTTCAGTGACTGTACGTCTCTATTTCCACTGTGTTTAAATCAGGAGTGCATATCAAGGACGCAGTGGCGGCTCCAGGATTTGGCAAGTGGGGAGGGGGCGTTGGGGTGGAAAACTTCTAAGCATGGGGCCAACCATTTGTTGATAGATATGTAGTAGTAAGTATAGGGTCCCAATAGGAGGGCACTGGGTGGTCAGGCATTCAATGGGGGAGGCACGGGCCAGTGTTTTATACAGGCCTGTTAGGAGGGGAGATTCCCCTCCCCAAATCCCAGCACTTACACAAATTTTGCATTGAACTGTGTCTTTTCCCCTCCAACCAAGTCGATTTTTCCCCGAAAGCCTCAATTCCCCCCCCCCAAGGCCTGAAGTCTGGATAAGACACTGGCACGGGCCCCCCCGGGCCTCCCATGTGGAGCCGCCACTGCAAGGTCGTTATACTGTATAATACTTATCAGTAACTAATCGATTTCACGGTTTGCCTACGACTTTACTACAAAAACAATTGACTGAACCTGGCTTTGAATATTACTCTGATGTAATGGAAGATAAACCTCAGAATTTACAGGTCTTGAACTGCTGGGAAATTGATAAATTTTGCTGATATCAGTAACGCTGATCTAGTTTTTTTCTGGTTCTAAAACATATGATTGCATTAGGCCTATTGTTATTTCATCTCCATAAAAACGTTTGAAGTCAACAATCAATGCTGGAATTAGATTAAATTATTTGATATGTCATATTTGTCAACGCTTTTTATTCTATTACAGCTGGGGAGGACTCCACGTGGTCAAAAGAATGACTTAATTTTTATTTTTAAGACGCAGAAAATGTTCCTGCTGATCTTTTCACACGTATCTTCATCAGTGGTCAGGTTGAAGTGATTTTGCTCAAATTTTATCTACAGGCGATTAGATGCATGCGAAGAACGAAAATTAATTTTTGTTTTTAAGACGCAGAAAATGTTCCTGCTGATCTTTTTCACACGTATCTTCTCTTAGCAGACAATTAGACGCATGTGCCTAGAGCAGCTCCTTTACAGGTGCTCTTCCCTTTTCTGTCGCCTTTTACTTCAGCAACTAGTCTCATGCTAGACGCTTTTCTCCGTTTTACTTTGAATATGCTATATAATTCTGCTATTATTCTGCTATTATTTTCGATTTTGCTCAAATTTTATCTACAGGCGATTAGATGCATGTGCTGCAGCAACTAGTCTCATGCTAGACGCTTTTCTCCGTTTTACTTTGAATATGCTATATAATTCTGCTATTATTCTGCTATTATTTTCGTTTTTGCTCAAATTTTATCTACAGACAATTAGACGCATGTGCCTTGAAAATGTTTAAAGTCCGTCGTCTTTGCCAATATCATCGTGGTTTTCAATTTCACGCTAACCTAAGTGTTCAACGTCGTTACCACAAAGCACAGTCTATTAGGCCTACTGCTCGTGTCGACGCAAAATGTATCAATGTAGTCAAGAATCGACCGTACGTATCATACTTATTGTATTTTTGACGATGAAATACGTATAAATACGCGTACGGTAAAAGTTCAGTACGTTAGGAATACGTTGTCTAAAATAATTGAATCGAAATGTTAAATTTAATATAAATCTTCTTCTTCAGGTTTCGTGTATTTCTACGTTGACGACTATGGACTTCCATTTCTCTCTGTTGTGTGTTGCTTGTATGAGTTCTAATTCTGTAGTTACCCCCTTTACATCAGTCAGTAAACTACTGATATATGTCATTCTTTGTCTTCCTCTTGATCTTTTGCCTTCGACTTTTCCAGTAGTTACCAGGTTTTCTATGCCTTTCTTCCTCATTATATGTCCAAAAATTGAACTTGTCTTTTACGTATTGTAGATAGCAGTTTTCTTTGTGTACCTGCCAGTATAAATACGCGTATAATATTTTTGGACACATTATACTACGATACGCGTATACTGCCAGTGGACGTAACGTACGGTCGAATCTTGAATGTAGTCATCTACCTTCTTGCTTTGCATTCTCTTGTGCTGAAGAGACAGAAGATGATGGGATTGGCAGCGCTGTTGAGTGGAACCAGACTTTGAATGAAGATGGATAGGGCGTTCTTCCGGTGCGCAGGTGGAATTAGTCCGTAGACGTCCAAGAGATTGTAGATGATGAATGGACTCCAGCACATGATGAAAGCTGCAATATTTGTTTTTGTTTTTGTTTTATAAAGAGTACAAATGATCCCAGCCGTCGAAGAACACTTAAATACTGCACAATTACAGAAAATTGCATCATTGCATTAGGCCTATTTTTAACAATTTGGCTGAACACGACAATTTCAGTTGCAGTTCTATAGTAGCCTACATTTGTCACTGAAGAGCAGAATATCTTGACACGAGATTATTATATTATTATACGAACATTTCTATAGCGCAAATATTCGCAAAGCAGCAAATGCCCTAATGTCAGTTGCGAACCGGATCAAATAAACAAGAATGTCTTCAGTTGTTTTCTAAAAGAGAACAGTGAATCAGAGGAACGGAATCAGAGATAATTATGTGCAATTGTGCATGCGTGTTTTTGGTTTAGATTTTACACGTGCTAAACAGGGCCGGATTAAGATTATGTAGACCCGTTTCAAAAGTAAATTAATAAGCCCCCGACTGTAATGCCTTACACAAAAACGTATTTTACACACTGTAGGCCTAAGAACGAATAAGAATATGGACATATTTTCAATCGCTGAAATAGCGCCTTTAGCAAAAAGCAAACGTTCAGATAAAATTGATGATATAATATTATTAACACAGTGTCGTAGCCAGGATTTCCCGAAGGGGGTTGGTTGGTTTTGAGTTTTTGAGGTTTGACTGTGACCAACTTCGAAAAATCTTGACAAGCAAAAAAGGTTGTCACGTCTTCCACCGTTACATATACTATACTTCTATACACTTAACACTTTTGGGTCGGCAGCCGGGGGGGGCTTGACCCTCAAAATCGCGTCCCAAAATAAAAAAATGCATAAAAACTCACTTAAATTTTTTCCGGCAGCTAATGGGTTTAACCCCAACCCCTCCTCTTGGCTACGCCACTGTATTAACATACACCGGTTTTGCAATACACCAGTATCGACTGTTGCTTGCTAAAGCAATATCGTAGTCAATTTACAGCTCTTGTACTATTCTAGTCATTGCTTAATCTCGACTCCAGGCCTTTGAGGGGAAGGGACTTGATTTTTTGGCTGCTTACAATTTGATAATTTAAAATTTCAAACTTGTGTCAATGCTGGGATTTGGGGTGGGGTGGGGGAGGTTGTGAGTGTACTGACTTACTGCTATAAGATCTCGTCAATAACGACTTTTTTCTTACTCGCCAGAGACTACTTCTTTTTACCAGAAAATGCGGCTGCCCCCCTCCTTCCCCTTATCCCGGAACCGTGAACCGTGGCTATTCCGCTGTCGGTTGACAAGAGATGGTCACGTAGCGCGCGTCTTATTTACGACATTCTTTATAATTTATAATAGGCCTAATGACATGAGTTTTCTAAATAATGTTACGAGTAAATTATTACGCCTACCGATCACAATGACGAGCGTCATCTTTATGGTCTTGATCTTGGCCTTCGGTATCACTCCGCGCGAACTACTTCTAGTTTCCAGACGTCTCTGCGTCTCCGTATCGGCTGCAAACGCCCGACGCATTGAATACTGTAGCGACGGCACACCTGTTAATTAGATTGAAAGTACGCTTCTATTGTCCTATGTCCTATGCGCCAATCTCATGAGACACTGCGAACGTGTCCACCAATATTAGGAGTTTACGACTGGGAATCACATATGCCTCAATATAAACAACGATTCCATGTAAAATAAAAGCAATATTCAAATAATTCAAATATACACAAGTGTCTTGATGAGTTCGAAAGCAGTTTATATAGGTCTACATAGGCCTATTATTATTTTTTAGTTTAGTTTATTTCTTTTCTTTCATCTTCCAAAACAAATGAAAATCCATGGGTTGAATTGAGCCGGATCTTGCCGGATCTCTGATCCGGGACGTCTGGCAAGAGATCCGGAACGTACATTTGTTTGTGATCTTTTATTGTTTACTTTAGCACTTTGCATGCACGGGAAAGAAAAGAAAACGTGAAGTGTACTCTAAATGTTCGTATTAAAATGAATAAAAAACCTGTGAAGATATTTTGTGGCCGGAGGAAAAAAAGAGATTCGGTACCTCTGAAAAAGTAATTTAACCACTGTGCAAATCCAACGTCACATACTATATTTCATTACTACTGTATATCATTATGTCGTTTAAATTACTCCACTGCGAATGTAAAAGCTTCCAGTGGCGTAAACTTGGATGAAAATGGGAGGTGGCCAAACCCCCCATTCCTTCCGCTTCCTTATGGTAGGGTCTCAAAAAGTGGAGTTGGGGCTCGCGAGCCGATAGGCCCAATAGAATGTTATGCCTATGTGAAAGCGTCAATGTCAGTTAAGGCCTGAAACTGCTAATGAGATAAAAAATAAAATTCATGACATGTCTATCCTTTGGAAGAACTACAGATTAAGAATCCTCAATTTCGTGGCTAAATCAGAAAATTTTCGCAGAAGAAGTTGCAAAGGTTTTCAAAATTTCCGCGAAAGCGTTCTGGAGGACTCGTATTAGGCGATGAACTACGAATATTTTTTAGACTAAACTGCCGACCAGCACAAAACATTCGTCCAATTAGGCTACTATTTCTGTCGACTTTTGCTGTCCAGTGATGAGACAGACTGGACGTTTCTCGATTTCATGGTGACGGCAACCATAAAATCCGACGCCTATACATCCCTTGGAGTCAAAGAGAAGGAAAATTACTGATCGTGATCAGTAATTCAAGGCCTGCTGTCCATGCACTGCCGTAGAGGTGTCGTTTACGCGTTCCTTTTCTAAGAACAACTGAGGTTCGAACGCAGATGGCAAAAAGTAAACGAGGGCGAAAGTAAACCAGACGCAAATTGTTCCGAGAGCCGCATTTAGCCTATATACTGTATCGTAAATGGCGTCAAATGGAGCTTTGGGAGCGAACGACAGCAGCGCCACTAGCCTACCTCTCCGTCTTTTAATGATTAGCGACCGCGTGACGGCTGTCGTCGTCGTGGCTGCCAAGGAGGATCCAGTTGTCATGGAGCTCTTTTTCCACACGACGACAATAATAATCGTATAACATATGGCGATGATGAACGCAGGCGCGATGAACACCAGCGCAGTCAGAACGGACACGTACGGCTGAAAAACAAACAAACATACACACACATATATATATATATCTACTGTATATATATATATATAGCTATATAAAGATATAAAGATACATATATTTGTTTATTCCCTCAGTACTTAGTTCACGAAAGAACTAATGGAGAAAAATTGTCCGTCCGGAGAAAAAATATACCTGTATAAGTTAATATAATGCAGCTTATATTTCTAATCAGAGGCTCTCCCAGCCTTGGAGTTGCAAGATAAAATAGAAACTATATATATATATATATATATATATATATATATATATATATATATATATATATATATAATAAGCGACTAATAACTAATTAAAGTGTGAGCACAAACAAGATGTCCAAAATTGGCGACATTAGGCTTTTTCCGGGAATTTGCGTTCGGGGAGATGTCCCAAAATTGCGAGGGTGTCAATGTCCAGTTTTGAGTCTTAAACGGCTAGTTTTTCGTACAATAATAATAATAATAATAATAATAATAATAATAATAATAATAATAATAATAATAATAATAATAATGTGTGATTTTAAGTGGTTTTGTATCATCTGCAAACTGAAATTTCTGATTTGAACATATAATACGCAGTACGAAACAACTGCATCATAGCACCACTGTCCTTCACAGCAGCTTCATACTACTTTCAACATATGTATGTTTGGGTGATAGTCAACACCACTCCTGGCAAGAGGTGTAGGGGCAGGGGATGCCTGTCAAAAACCGGGGGTATAACCCCCGCCCCCGCTGGGGGTGTAGATAAATCCCTGGGCGACACTCTAACAAAAACAACGAGCTGTTTGTTTTAAATGTTCGTAGAATGTAAAACGGACTTATCTAGATAATAATCAGATGGCATATTAATGAACATCGGCGTCAACCAATCTAAGGGGAAGATCTCAAAGACCAGCAGACGGTCAATAAAGCCGATTGTTCTTGTGAAGAAGACTGAAATCGATGCAAACAGCCGATCAACGCGAACCGCCTTTGTTTACCGTCGCCGGCAAGACTGTTAGTTCATCGCTCGTCGTAATAATAATAATTATTAGCACTTCACGGAGCACCAGTTCTAATACCCAAGGTATCAATCGATGGTACTTCAAAATCAATCCGCAAAAGATCCAGGTCATTCCAGAGATCAGTCAGAGGGGAGAGTGAGACGGACTATGGAGGAAACGCCAATTGAAAGAGATGTGTCTTAAGTCTGGATCGGAAGATGCTTAAGATGCTCAGTGAATTGGAAGATCTGACAGCCGGAGGGAGAGAGTTCCAGATTTTAGGCCCAGAAATAAAAAAGCTCTCTTGACCAATTTCTTCAGTGTTGGTTCTAGGTACATTCAACAATGAATCAGCATACCTTGTTGAATGACGATGGTTTGTTTGATTCAACATAGATTTTAAATAATGAGGTTGGCCAGACTGCAGTGTTTTAAAAAACCAGGAGACCAGTTTTGAATAGAATTCTCTGTTCTAATAACCAGTGTAACTTTTGAAGAACAGGTTTAATATGATCATGCTTACGAGTTTTTGTAATGGCTCGAATCAAGAATTCTGAATCCTTTGAAGCTTTTTGCATGTTAGATCTGGTCATACCATTGTAAAGAGAATTGCAATAATCAAGTCTGCTGCTGACAAGGGCGTTTGCAAGAGGAATCAGAGCGGATTTGGGCACAAGATCACGAATTCGTCGAATATCTCTGATTTGCATATGAGCAGCTCTGCTGACCTTATTTATATGATCGTTAAACGACATGTTCTTATCAAATATCACCCCTAGGTTGCGGACAGACTGACTTAGAATAACTGAAATGTTGTCAAATATAAATGAATTTATGTCTTCAAATTTACTTAGATTAAATGATGTACCAAGAAAAAACTCAGTTTTTGAAGGGTTAAGTGCAAGCTTATTATTAAACATCCAAGACTGAAACGTTTTGCAGGCAAAGGGACAGATTTTCTAGTGACATGGAGGAGGTTTTATCGTCGAAGGCAATGAATAACTGTGTATCGTCAGCATAGAAATGATAGTCAGCAGAGAATTGTGTAAGAAGAGATCCAAGGGGCATTGTATATAAGGTGAAAAGGAGAGGGCCTAAAACAGATCCCTGGGGAACACCGGAATCTAATTTAGCTGAGTCTGACTGTGCACCGTTACAATAAACAGATTGACTGCGATGTTTAAGATAGGATGTGAACCACTCTAATACAGTACCCGATAAGCCAAACCAATGTTCGAGTCTGTGGAGAAGGATTGCATGATCTATGGTGTCAAAAGCCGCAGACAAATCTAGTAAAATAAGTGCAGTTACCTTGCCGTTGAATACAGATACCTCGTCGTAGAATACAGAACACCTAATTAGGCTTACACACGGACGTCACGAATAGTCATTTATATTTGCGATAAATCGCGAATGGATGTAGGCTATAAGAAACCTGTCAATTTTTAAAGCGTCTTGACTCAAATAGCGAGCTGTCAGTTAAGCTCAGACATGAAAACTGAGCATAAGGGAACGGTATTTGTCAATGATTAGGTTGATGAGGGGCTTCGCCTCCCATGAATAAAACTTGGGGGTGATCGATTGTTAGGAATCTTGGCTCTAAATTTTGTAGGATTGAGGATTTTCTTCCAGGAGCGTAGCCAGGAATTTTTTTGAGGGGAGGGGTACATATACCGATATACCCTCCCCCGTCGCTACGCCCCTGTTTTCTTCCTCGCTGACTGGGAAGTAATCTGGCAGCAGATGAGAAATAATTAAATTACATGTATGTAATTAATTGATTGATACTAACTTTCCAATACCACTGTTCTGGAAATTGGATATGGCATTGTCTGATATTATTCCTTATGGTTTCTTGAGGCAGAATCAACAATGGAATCGAAAAGAAAAACGCCGTCAGCCACGCACCGAATATCAGAAATCGGCGACTTCTGCCTATTACATAATTATAACAATCTCCTTTACTCGTCATCATCATCTCTGATGATCACAATACTCACGCGCTAACAGCCTGTAGATATATGCCATTACTGCTGCTGCTTCAGCAACAACAACAACAACAACAACTATACTACTACTACTACTACTACTACTACTACTACTACTACTACTACTACTACCACCACCACCACCACCACCACCACTGCTACTACTACTACTACTACTACTACTACTACTACTACTACTACTACTACTACTACTACTACAAATACTACTACTACTAGGCTACTAGCAAAATTGTAGACTATTGCTGTTCCCCCCATCACAGCAATGGCTGTTGTAAAACAGATGATTACTATAGTTATCGAATGTTTCTGTGAAATACTGAGAGTTCACCGGAGCCGGTCGTTAGAGGTCGAACGATGGCTTTCACTCGATCGATGCTCAGAGCAACAAGAACATAGGTCGACGCAAAAGTTGCAGCGCTCTGAAATACGAAGAAGCCATAATTCGTCCGTTTCACGGCCATCTTACCGTATATGCGAATCTTCAGACTAAATATTATATTGGAGAGTATATGACCAGTGGCCCTCTCTCCACCCCTCTCAGGGGGCCCGTGCCCCCTATTGAGAGCTTGGCCCCCCAGCGGCCCCCCAGTTGGGACCCTATACTTAATGCTACATACATTAAACAACAAATGGTTGGCCCCCCATGATTAGAAGTTGCCACCCCAACGACCCCCCCACTTGCCAAATCCTAGAACCGCCACTGTATAGGACATGGGAAAATGTCCGCCTCGCTTCCAAGTTGACGTCCACGTTCCTATGACTACGAGTTTGCTTTTGACGCCGTGGACGTGTCATGCCATGCGCATATCTTGGATACGGCCAAGCTATGGAGACCGTGCCTGCGACTCACGGTCATTGACGCAACCATGCACGGGAGGCGAGGGTCCCCGCCCTCCCCCTATTGGGACTGGGATCGGTCGTGGGATTCGCGCAAAACGGTGAGTAGTTGTGGAGGGGGGAGATAATATGTGAGATTGAGGAGAATGCAAGAAAGTTAAAAGCGATTAACAGTTAACAGGACAACGACGTTTTTTCTTTTTTTGCTCGTTAAGACTTTTTTATTTTTAAAATGTTGATGTGTACTGAATGCATGTGAGATATGGACCATGAAGAAACAAGACAGATTAAAACTGAATGCATTTGAAATGAAGTGCTATAGAAAAATGATGAAAATAAGCTATAAAGATATGATTAAGAATGATACCATTCGCAAAGACTGAGACGAAAAAAGATTGTTATGGAGAAGATCAAAGACAGGAAATTATCAATATTTGGACACATCTGCAGAATGAGGGATGAAAGACTAATAAAGACAGTGATGATGGGAAGATCAGATGGTATATATGAGAAAAAGAGGAAGACCAAAGAGAAGATGGATCGATGATATTCTTGAATGGACTGGACTTGACACTCAAAATGCGATACACATGGCCAAAGAAAATAAAGGGCCATGGACGAGCACTTCTACACAGTTGGCTCCGACGGTCCTTATGGACTATATGGAGTGTGATGATGATGATGGTGGTGGTGGTGGTGGTGGTGTTGCCTCCTATCCGGAAAACTGGCTACGCCACTGATCACGGTCGAATTGTCGTTGACGAGAATGGAATGTCTATTCACCTGAAGATATTTGACGATCTTACATCCGGCGTTTCCGCCATGCCATTCGACGGTCGACTTCCAGATGATGTCACTCAGCACGACGATCAGTCCCATTGAAAGATCTGCAGCGTCAACACAATCACACAATCACCATATATATATATATATATATATATATATATATATATATATATATATATATATATATATATATATATATATTATGCCCTCTCGGTTGAAGGCATTCCCGAGGACTTATGATAAAAAATTGTCCGGAGACCTGAGATTATAGTGTGCTCGTTCAAAGACGCTCTCGTTCGGTTGCAAACTGGAAAATGTTCCTCAACAATGCGATGGCGTTGAAACGCTGAATCGTGACGGATATTCTTTGGAACAGAAAACAGCCCTTCTCTATTGTCCCCGGATTGTAGGGCAAATGAGTCGACCCAGATCGTTGATAAAGGAGAGGGCGTCGTTGTTGATGGGGCCAACACGTCGGTAAAAGAGGCCGCAGACGCTGTTGTCATTGACAACCAAATGTTTCAAATGCTAGCGGCAAGAAGAAGATGTGGGTGGATGAGAGGGCCTGATATTTTGAACGCATTCCTTCTGGCCCCAAACCCCTTTTTCTGCGGCGGCTCCTGCCTCTCCGAGCCCTCCCTGTGGTTGGCAAATACGTGGGAGCAACCCTTTTCCCCACGGTTGCATCCCAGATCAGGCTTCGGCCTGTCCCCTTTTCACGGGATCAGAGTCATGCCGTCTGGTCTTTTCCCATCGGTTCGGCCCCAGGCGGCTCCTTGATCCCTTCCTCTCCTCATCTCTTTCCTCTCCTCATCCCAGCCAATCACCCTGGCCCCAACCCATTCCCTCCCCGGCCCCAAACCCCGTTGAACCCTCCCATCCCTTCCCTCTCCCCATCCCTCTTCCAATCGCCCGGGGACCCATTCCACCCCAACCCATTCCCGCCCCCTAAACCCCCGTTCCCTTCCCTCTCCTGGCCCTTCCAACTACCCATCCCTCCCCCAATCGCCCAGGCCCCAACCCATCAGCGTCCCTCCCACCGAAAACGCTGCTCGAAAACCCGTACAGCACCACAAATCTCCCTTCCTCTCCCAATGCCCTGCCCCTTATTATATATTTACTCTTTCCTAACCTCAAACCCTATTTTTTAAATGTTACCCCTCAAGAGTGGATTAAATTTTCAGACGCTGTCACCGTACTGGGGATTTAATTTTTGAAAAGCGTTCTTCAGAAATGATTGCTGTAACGTTTTAAATTTGCTATATCTCAGGCTATATAGGAGCTAAAAAGATGAGGTTTGCACCATTGTTTAGATTGTTTATTTCTCTTTCTAACCGTCCGTGCAAAACAAAAAATATGGGGTAGAGCCCACTTTACGGCCTAAAATATCACCCTCTCCCCCGAAATTTGTTTTAAAGCCCGCTAGCAAAATATTTTCTGCGGTAACCCCACTTTGGTCAGCGGCAAAATTGTAAAGGGATGTCAGAGGAACAAAATAAACCAAAAAATTTGAAAATCGGTTGACATTTGGCAAAGATCTATCCGTTCTAACCCGATGACCCCGATGTTTGAACATAAGTATTATCGGTGAATTTCGTGAAAGTTTTGAATTCTGAGAAAGTTTCCAATTTTTTTTGAATTTGCTATATCTCAGGCTATATAAGAGCTAAGAAGATGAGATTTGCACCATTGTTTAGCTTTTTTATTCCTCTTTCTAACCGTCCGTGCAAAACAAAAAAAGTCCAGCGTTCACGAGCTTTTCGACAATCAAGTGAGAATGAGGAGCAGGCTGTTGCTTCCGTGAAAAGCAGCACAGCAAACAAGAGAATCAAGCACTGAATGTCGTTCGACACTGCCAAATCAGTACTCTTACCTTGACTATCAAGTTTCAGCAAATTCCTGCGAATGGGCGTTAACTCGGTTGAAGGAAAAGGCGGCGATTTAAAGAAATTAATTGCGCAAAATCCTATTGCATTCAGGGTCGGCGCTAGGGGTGTCCGCGGTCCGGACCCACCCAGCCTCGCAGGGGCACCAAGCAAATCGTTCAAAGCCGCAGAAAAATGTTGATTGGGGGGTGAGGGGTAGTCTGAGCCGGCGGGTCCTGGCTGTGTAGATTGCATTAGACCCACCCAGTCAACAAATTACAAAACCCAGCGCCGCCCCTGATTGCATTTGCACAAAATTGGGTGGTAAACCAGCCAATCTCCCCCGTCATTTTTGACGGGTAAACACCTAGTATATATAAGAAAACTTGTCCGGACATGCAGTGCTGCGTTAATCTCGTACGTTTCCTTTGTCATCTTTCCAGGGCCGTCATTTGGGGGAGGCAGTGGCGTGTAGAGAGTGGCCGACGCCCGGGGCCAAGTTGTCTAAAGTACGCCCACGAGCAAAACAACGTCATCAGCCCCCAAAAAGGTCTGACAAGCATAAAAAGGTCATCAGGTCAATCTTGACGCCCCCTGGTCTGTTTTGTTTTTTGCTCGTCAGGCTATTTGAAGAGGCAAAAATATATACGGATGACCTTTTATGTTTTTTTGCTCGTCAAGACATTTCAAAAACGTTGCGCTCATAAAAATTGCAGGGGGCCCCCGAAAGTCACGCGCCGGCTCTGATAGCAATGAAGCAGGTTATTTCTCTGCAAATGTCAACTTGGAGACAATTCTGACAACGCCTGTGAATAGTATAGCAGCCTCTGTCTCCTAGCATCACGCGCTATTTGAGGACAGCTTTAGATCTTATACACAAGCTTCTTCTGATAGAAATCACACTCACGCATATTTCTATGTATATAGCCATCATCATAATCGTCGTCGTCGTCGTCATCATCATCGCCATTAACCGTGGGCTCATCGCCCGTTGCCATCTCTGCCGTTTTCTGCCATTCTTTCCAGTTCTTTGTTCTGTGACTCGGATCCTGTAAGCTGCTTCCGCGCCATTCTTCAATGTAACTTTGTTAACAATGAAACACAACATTCGTATATAACAACTGATGGAAAAAGAAAAAAAGGCAAAACCAGAACCAGGTGGACTGATAACATCATGCAATGGACTGGACAGACAATGGAAATGGCGAACCGAATGACAGACAACAGAAAACAATGGAACAATCTCATTCATGATGCGGTCTATACCCTCGTAGCGAGGATGGCTGAAGACAAGACAAGACAAAAGCATTCGTATGCCTAAAGAAACGCAGACCATGTCAATATCCACCCTGCGTTTGAGGACGATGAGTGCCCGGAGATCAAACCCAGACTGACGGCTCTATCTAGGCTACTGAATGGCTCTCGAGGCCTGCTCGTCGTTAACTGGGTGTACGGTGCTAATAAAGCAATAAAGCGGTGCTACAGGTATATTTTAGTTGATTTTTTTTACTATTATTGATGATCAAATCTTACACAAACCGTCAGATCCGCATAATAGCTTCTGACGTAGAACAAAAGTTCTTCGCTAAATCTTGTTTATGTGGCTAGCAGTCGATAAATATTAAAACAGAAGTCTTTAATAATTCAGCGCATTTCGAACAACGGCCGCCGATCTTTCATTTTGGCCCTCTGACAAATTATTTTTCTGACAGATGCTTCTTTTTTAAATAAAAGAAATAAGACAAGAAAAACCAAATTGACTCAGAAAATCTTCAAAAATTCAAGGTGAAATTAAATGCTGTCATTGACGATAAAAAGCGCAGGCGGTAAAAATTGCAGAGTTAAAGGCCGCAGACCTTGTTGTCCTTTGATAATAATATTAGGTTAGAAATACATTCGCCGTTTGCCGTGAACGCCGCAAAGACGAGCGCTTGCAGGCGTTTGTCAATCGCCTTTCCTTAAAACACAATGATGGTCATGAGTCATGGCGTATAACGACAGGCAAGAAAGAAGACCAATTGATCATTTGAAGCACGTCTCCGTCGACTCCAGCAGTCCTTGGATGCAGACAGAGTCGTCCGCCAGCAATGGACGAGCGCCGTTCCAAAGCAAACACCTGCGCGACCTCAAGAACGGCGCGGATAAACTCGATGACAGGCCATTTTGATTTGACACGTGGCTAGAGCACCAACCCCGTACGCCACATGGATTACAAAGAACGTTCGATTTTGTTAGAAATCTGCTGCTTCTACGACGACGACGACGACGACGACGACGACGACGACGACGGGCGTTCGACAGTTGAGCGACAGTATTGATTGAAAGCACCATTGAACAGTTTGATAATTAATAAATAATATCTTGGAACCCTGTCCAAGGCGTCAGTTGGGATGAGCATCGTTGTTGACGATTAATCTAAAGAACGCTGCATACATTATCCTTTGCCGTGGAGGGATTTTTGTCAGTTCGGGGAAGGGCGTGGCTTCGGGGGCAGGGGGGAGTGGTGAGAAATTGTCATCGCATTACACACTGAGATTGTACATTTATTTGGGGGGAGGGTGTATATTTAAGACTTTGGAAGGAAAATGTCTTCCTATCCGGCCGGTATGCAACACTGGTTTAAGTATATTGATTTCGAGCGAGGACTTTATAGGACTTGTCGCCCGTCGGCAGAGTGGCGATTTAAATCTTACAGAAGTAGAAACGTCCGAAACATTTTCAAAGGCAGAATCCCCAATAATAGAAGTTGATGCATTCGTTGGTCCATTCGCAGTGACAGATTAAAGGAGACGTACAGAATGCGGCGTATTTTACATCTCCCAATATGCTTCTATCGGCAACTCAGGCGCAAAACGTTCCGCAGCCGAGAACAATTCTTGTAATTAATATACACAGAGTTATATAGCGCAAGCGCTGATGAAATTATCAAATGCAGACACGAGATGCTCATTGAAATCTACATGTTGCATTTTGGGTTTGTTACATTTCCAAATCGCAAATAAATCATGACAATATAAGATCTAGGTAATCATCCATCCAGAGTCGATTTAAATTAGAAACGTGATATTATAGGCCTACGACATATTAGAGAATTAGATTTCAAGATTTCTAGATGGAAACCTACTGTACGCCGTTTTTTTTATTTAGAAATATTGTATATTTCTATCACAGAGTTAACAGTACCACTCTAATGTCAATTATTTCTTCACTACATCATAAGCCTATTTGCCGTATCATTAATTTTTCCACATTAATTAGACTATTCAAAAGAAAATTAATTCTTGCATCTACTGCTGGAAATAGCATAGCTTTCGAAATATTCTTGAAAATTTAAACTTCGACTCAAATTTCAACCGACGTTGTTATTTTCATACAATTGTACCTACTTCGTTTTAATTGTAAAATAAGTTCTTCTAAAGATGTTATTTCAAATACTATTATATTATACTAATATATTATAATAATAATTATAATAAAGTTCTTCTACAGATGTATATTATTAAGTTCTTCTACCAATGTTATTATCAAACTTTCAATGATTCTTTGGAAATAATAAATGGTGATGACATAAATCAATTAGAACATATTAGGAAGAGTTGAAACAAGTTGTCGAGATAAGATTATCAAATGAGAACGCAAGAGAGATTTGATCAGGGCGGCCAATTTGGTTAGATTTTGCGATTTCATGCTAAACAAGCTTTATGAAGTTTGCTAAGCACAACGACGACGACGACGACAGAATTGATTCGCGTCAACTAATCTTCATGAAACAGACATTCCCAGAAGAAGGAAAATAATGTTCCATTCCGGTGGAGTAGCCCTAGTTCAGTGTCCCATGGGCTTGCGCTCGTATTTCATCCTTCAATCCCTCCTTCTCTCTCTCTCTCTCCTTTCTTCCTCCATTCCTCCTTCCAACCTCCGCCGAAGTTCGACCATCTTTTACGACTTTTACGATAATGTGATCTGCAGATGCTCTAAAATTCCAAATGAACGACACCCAAGAGGAACATTGAAAGTCATGATCTCCGAGATTCACATCAGACGCTGGATGTTTATGCATCGGACGAATGAATTAACGCAGTTGTTTGTTGTTTTGTTTTAAACTTGACAAGCAAATTTATACCGAATCTCTTTTGCATTTCGACCCAGCGATAGAAACCTAGCCTCCAGGAAGACTGCTAGTAGAGAGTAAGACGAGTGGAGAGAGCGGGCGAATCAGACCAGTTACGGAACGAATTAATCGTTTCATTATGCTAAATAGGTTAGCGACCTACCTAGTTATATGAGTTAATGACAGCTGAACTTTCCCTTGGTACAGTGCATGTATAAAGTGGACAAGTGAGGTGGGGTGGGTGGGGGAAGTCAGTTAGCAGTGACAATGAAATTTCCTTTCTCACCATACAATGCCACGCTGTCTCCAAGTACGTAGGCCATTGACGAGCAAAAAGATCACGAATAAGAAACTTTGCTTCATTTTTAAAAGCGCTGAACTCCATTGAGCTAACCAGTGTTTAATCTAGACTCCTGGACTCCGGAGGGGAACTGAAAAAGCCGGGGGAACTGACAAAGCCGGGGGAATTCTGCTAGGGGCCGCTGTTAGACCATGTAGTACTCCAAAATTTCCGGGAAGGGAATTTGACATTTCCGGGGAAGAGCAATTTTCCCCCGGAAACGGTCTAGATTAAACACTGGAGCTAACTACTTTTGATTGAAATTCAAACGTCGACTTTGTGTTTCATCTCGTCTTCCCTCACATTTGTCTTTTAGCTTTTACGGAGGTTTGACTAGAAACCAGGACATCTAAAAGGGCAAAAGTCCAATTGACTGATATCGCATCTCCGTCTTCGCCAAAGCCTCTTTAATTTTTAAAGCTTTTCCTGGTAATCTCTTCCGTCCATCAGTGTATATTTTTTGTCAATTTGATTTTTTTCTTCGCCTGACTTCTTGAAAGAAACGACGCAACTGCAGGCTGTGTGGTCGATCGGAATTCGTCTTAGGCTTAGCCTCTGACGTCCCTCGACGAGAGTCGCAACCGAGTCACGATCAGAATTTGACCGAAGCAATTGAAAAAGAAGTGATACGAGAGAAGAAAGACGATCCAGAAGACAACGCTGGAAAACCAGGCGCAACAGCAGTCTATAAAAACCATCGGGAAAATGTTCCTATCCTATTGCATAAGTTCGCTTTATCTAAGCTTGAGAATTTGGAATTATACACACAAGACATTGGTTGTTGCATATATATATATATATATATATATATATATATATATATATATATATATATATATATGCTTGCCTTACATTGTAATCAATCAGGAAGCTTTGTTGTCTCTGATGTCTGTCTGTATGTCTGTCCAGTGGCGTATTTAGGGGGTATGCTCCTGATCCATAGCGTACCCAGTGGCGTATATATATATATATATATATATATATATATATATATATTCGGTCATAATTTCTACAAACTTGATCAATAAAGATGTCTGACTGCCAGGCATTATAAAACGCTTTCCATTGCTTGCAGATGGGCAAACGATCAATAAATTGTGATGGATCTACAGTGTACAATACTCTTAGCATGCAACACCTATCGATGAAGTCTAATCATATTATGGTGACACCGCAAGACCACATTAGGAAATGAATGGATGGGTGAAACGCAGAGGTTCTCTCACAGGGCAGACCGTACTGAACCACTCTAAACCTGGTATTATTATTATTATTATTGTTATTATTATTATTAAATGTTATTATTATATGTTATTATTATATGTTATTATTATTATATGTTATTATTATATGTTATTATTATATATTATTATTATTATTATTATTATTATTATTATTATTATTATTATTATTATTATTATTATTATTATTATTATTATTATAAATGTCATGGAAATGTGAATGAAAGATTTAAACTTCAAAGTCACGGTTTTTTATAATTAAAAAAATCAACCAGATCTTAGAAAGTGTCGATGCAAACTTTGGCTTTACGGAGATCTTGGAACTTTAAGAGCATCTATTCTTCTCCAGATAATTCTCGATAGTTTTTATCTGCAGCCTCTAAGCACCTGAAACTTTGAAACTGCGACTTTTAGACGCGTTGCATTTCATTCTGAATAATTCAGATTCTAAGAACTTTGTCAAAATCAAATTCCTTTAATATAAATTTTAACAATAAGTTTTCATACTTCACCATGCAATTGTCTCTAAATTCTGAAACCTCGTGTAGACCTACGCTGCGTTGTCAAAGCATTTAGCGTGGCCAGATGGAAAATCATCGGTTATCTCAATAGAATGATGCTTATCTTATGTTATCTGCGTTTGTTAATAAAATTTTCCAGTAGTCTTTAAACGAGGTGCCAAATGTGGAAGCTTCGATTGTTTTGTCCTCTTGTTTGCCTCAAACTCTGAGCTCTTTTGCTGCAAAAATTCTTGAAAATGGAAACTGCTGTTTATTGTGATAAAATGAAAATACTCTTAGACTATACAGGAGTCGTAGGCCAACATGCTACCGGAATCTTGACTATCTTTGCGATTTGATTGAAGTAGTAATCCGCTTGCCTTACATTGTAATCAATCAGGAAGCTTTGTTGTCTCTGATGTCTGTCTGTATGTCTGTGACCCAGTGGCGTATTTATGGGGTATGCTCCTGATCCATAGCGTACCCCTTTGGTCTTTGGCCTTTGGTCTTTGGTCTTTGGCCTTTGGTCTTTGGTCTTTGGCCTTTGGTCTTTGGTCTTTGACCTTTGGTCTTTGGCCTTTGGTCTTTGGCCTTTGGTCTTTGGTTATTCCCTTCGGTTGCACCGCAAAATATTTAAAAATTTGTTTTAGGGGTTATTTGCTTCACAACTTAATTTGTGCAATTAGTAAAAAATGTAGTAAAGTGAAGGAAACTTTAAGAAAGTATGCGCTCCATAGGCGGATTTTATTAAAGGCTAGGGTAGGCTTAAGCCTACCCAACTAATTCCACCAAAACAAAAAATTGTTTTTCCATCAACACCAGGTCTGTCGTGTGCTGCTTGGCACGCGTGCTGAATGACACGCGTGCTGGATGGCACGCGTGCTGCTTGGCACGCCTGCTGGATGGCATGCTAGCCCATGCTAGCCTACCCAAATATTAAACTCTAAATCCGCCTATGATGCGCTCCATAATTAATAAATGTTTCGTTACTGCGTCGTTACAAATTGCAATCAGCTTTCGTCTGTTAAACTATTATGGAGCAAAAAAAATTGAGGTAATTAAGCGAAACTGCAGCATTTTAATAAACTTAAACTGTATGTTATTGCAGAACATGGAATAAAAGTTATTTTTCGAACTTCATAAATTTCAACTTACCCTTTAAGCCTTTCAAAATACGCCTGTGTGTCTGTCCTTCTGTTTGTTTGTCTGTTTGTCTGTCTGTCTCTGTCTCTGTCTCTGACTCTGTCTCTCTGTCTCTGTCTGTCTGTCTGTCTGTCTGTCTGTCTGTCTGTCTGTCTCTCTCTCTCTCTCTCTCTCTCTCTCTCTCTCTCTCTGGCTTCTGTGATCTTGAGTTTAGCTTACAGAGACAGAGTTTTTAAATTTTCTTCTTCAAAAATCATTTTAAAACATGATATTTCTTTTCGGTCAAAAATTTTAGAATACGAATATTTATATAAATATGTAAGTATTTGGTATAATATATATATACATATATATACATTTACCAAATTTATTGATGCATTTGGCCGACCAGTGAATCATTTTGTCACGTTGACGTTAAGTACAGCACCAATACAATAGTGGTAAAAGTAATTGCCATGTGCACAAAAAATATTACAAGTTTCGTCATAATCATTTCTATACTTTTTTTCTTCGTCTTACCTGCAATGGCGAGATGAACAATGAAGAAATTCATTCTCGATTTGCGCTCGCTCGAGCACAGAATGGCGACTATAATCAAGACGTTACTGACGACTATGAAGACAAACAGAACGCATAGGAACACCAACTGCTGAGTCTACAACGAAAATGCAACTCTATAGAAACCAATTACAATTATAGTGATTACGATGAAAATGGTGGTGGTGATGATGATGATGGCGACGACGATGACGATGATGATTTTTGATTCAAAATGTACTTTAGCAAGCTGCTTGGTACCTCTCACTCTATATCTCTCTCTCCCCTATCTCCTTCACTGTCTCTGTCTCTCTGTCTCTGTGTGTGTCTCTTCTCTCTCTCTCTCTCTCTCTCTCTCTCTCTCTCTCTCTCTCTCTCTCTCTCTCTCTCCCCTCCCAACCTCCCTGCTCGTTTGTTATTTGCTTTCTTCTTCATATGGAGCGATATTCCCATTTCCTGCTCATTCACTTTTTTCTTCCCATAGTAAAAATTCACATAATAATAATAATATTATTATTATTATTATTGTGTGCGTGTGATTGTCTGTGTGTTTGTGTCTCTGTGTCTATGTTTGTCTCTGTTTTCCGTCTGTTTCAATTTTAAGCAATCTGAGTTTCGCTCTCTGTTAAAGAGCATTGCAGAATGTGCTTTTTCCTGTCAGAAGAAATTGCAGAAATCTCGACAAAAACAGCAATCGTAGGCTTCGACAAAACGAACACTTGAATGTTTCCGGCGATTTTAATACTTATATATATATATATATATACAATTAGCACATATATATATATATAATATATATATATATATATATATATATATATATAATCGACAATTAATTTCATGTCAGCTATCGGTTCGATCTACGGAAGAAACATGTCTATTTTGGTAATCGCTCGTACTCCTTCGTTTTCCGGATTTTGACTTTTTTATATTTGTGCAAACAAGGTAAGTAAAATATTTTGCTTGAAATGACGTGAGACCAGGAGCATGCAGAGGGGAGCGGTGGTCCCAGACGTCGACCAGATGGGGTGCCAAAATTGACATGGCGACCATTTTTTCTCATCAGCCATTGGATGGGGCGCCAAAATTGACTCGGCGACATTTTTTATCAACTTGGCCTCGGGCGCCCACCGCTCTCTGCACGCCACTGCGTGAGACTTATTTTTTTGCCCTAGTTTCAAATTTCTGGGCGGGGAGACAGGTGGATCGGCACGCGTATCGGATATACTCTACCGACCACGACCACCTGATACCTTCAGATGGTGTCTCCCGTTCTATCAGTGGCATGCACGGTGGACACTGGGTGTTGGGCAGGGGCAACATCCTTCCAACGGAGCAATGAGCAGAAGATCAACGCTAATAATAATTGATAATGGCAGTGGCGCAGTCAGTGTTCCGGAATGTGGGGAGATCGTCGACCATTTTCGAATGAAAATCGCCGACATGCAAAAATAAACGTCACGGAAGAGTTCTTGGAGCATTCATTCTCACAGCCATAAATATCGATTATGCTCTAATCCTATACCTTCCCCCACCCGAAAAATATCCTGACGTTTTGCGCAAATCTCACGACTGATCCCTGCCAGAATGTGGCGTATTCCCCCGCCCCATCCCCGTGTCCGCGTGGCTGCGCGCCAATGGATTATGGCCTTGCTTTGTCAGACGCGAGCTTAGATTTCGGGAAGGGGCCGCACCATCGCCCGGGCATCTCTCCCGTCCCAACGAGATCACGCATCATCAGGTCAGCCACAGGCCAACCATTAATGCGCAACATAAATAATTATGCACTACCATAACACCGGTTCTAATACCCAAGAGTATCAATCGATGGTATACTTCAAAATCCATCCGCAGAAGACCCAGGGGCGGCGCTGGGGGGGTCCGCGGGTCCGGACCCACCCGGCCTCGGGCAGAGGCACCCGAGTAAATTGCGCAAATCCATAGAGAAAATTAGTTTGGGGTGGGGTGGGGAGGGGTAGTCTGAGCCGGGTCCTGGTTGCGTTCAGTGAGATCATTTCACGAGATTGCATTAGACCCACCCAGCCATAAAACCCAGCGCCGCCCCTGAGAAGACCGGGTCATTCCAGAATGCACCAGGGTTAAAGCTCTTAAGAGGAAAACTTTGCCCGTTGTAGCAATACGTTTAAGCGTACATATGAAGCGCTCTACCCAAGGCTAACCAGGAGACGGCGACGGGAGGGGGTGGGGACAGCTGCGAAACCAGCGCGGAACTCAAGATTGCAACATGCAAACCTTAAGACAGGCATGCCCATCGCCACATGAAAAGTACTCAATATTGCACACACTGGATATCCCGAGGCTCTCTCAAAGCATACGACATTAGTCTATAGCGAATATATGCAACTGACCAATCATTACGATCTGATAGGCTCAAAGGCAGGGTTTAACCTAGGCCGTTTCCCGGGGGAATTGCCATTTTCCCCGGAAATTTCAGATTCACTCCCGGAAATTTTGGCATACCTACATCAACTAACAGCAGCCCCCTAGCTGACTTCCCCCACCGGCCTTGTCAGTTTCCCCCCGGAGTTCAGAGTCTAGATTAAACACTGCTCAGAGATTAAACACTGCTTTCGTCATCAAGGAGGAGTCGCGTTAGAACACTTCTGCTGTTATTACCTTTGGAAAGCTTTTCCAGAGGAAATGTGTCTCTCGGATCCTATTCATTTAGTTGAAGTCTGCTGAAAGAGCGCTTCAATGATATTTTTGATTGTTCGTCAAAGGAAAGATTCTTGTTTACTTTGGTCTTGTCATGATGCTTAGAGAGTTTAACAATGGAACTAGCAAATACAGTTCTGGATCCTTGGAAGCTTTAGCACAGATTTATCAAATCGGAAGAAATCTAACAGTGCCTGAGAAATTCAGAAATTTGGACATTTTGAGTTTGAACCTTGAAACATTGGAGTTTTACAACAATTACCCTAAATATTGGTCAAAACAAGCATCATTTTATTATTTGATCCTATTTATTGGACATTTTCATTCGATTCATCTCTTTATCTCTTGGAGGCAGAAACAAATCGATGGATGCAGCGCTTATAGGCAGAAGTCTTCAAACGGCGTTCTATTTTCCTCTTTCGCACAAATAACGCAGTCTTAATCTGAATTGACCGCAGTCGTAAGCAGGCATTATGACACTTTTCCACACTGTAAAACAAATTTATCTTTCATTCCATCACTTTCTATAGCAATACTTGCAGGACGTTCGGAGACAGTTATGGCCTATATACAGTAGCGTATATCCGTTTCCTAATGTACTGCTATACCGGCGTTTTAACAGACGTCTTAGAGCGTTTTACTGTGGTTTTCACCAGTTTGGTCGTGGCGTTGACAACCCGTTCTGGTACCTGGAACGCTAGTGCGTAAGTGCGATAGTACTAGGTTCTGTAGTGCTCGTGACGTTGGATAGCTGTTGAATAGCTGAAGCCAGAAAATACCTCTGGCAGGGCAACCAATATCGGCTTAATATACCTATATACTACAGTATAGGAGTAAATTATCGCGTGTATGGGTTGCATTAGAGCAGAAAGCCGCATGCGGCTGACAGACGGCGCCTACAGACTTGTACCGGTAATTTTGTCAAAATTACCGGTACAAGTTCACTGTCTGCAAAGGCAGGGATATTTTTACACCCCCTAACACCCCCAATCTGAGACCGACACCCCCAACACCCCCCAATCTGAGCCTAGGATGACCTTTTTTGCTTGTCGGACTTTTTCGGCAGGAACCCGCAAAATGTGCCAACACCCCCCCCCAATTGATAATCCTAGAAATAACCCTGTGCAGCAAAGAGTTTTCTAATCAATTGTATCTCAGACAGAATGAAACCGACACATGTGCACACGTAATAACTACCAACAGTCTGAGTGAAGATCACCTCTCACATAATTATCATTGCGTCTTTAGTTTGTTGTCACATACGTAGTTTTCATAAAGGTGACACTTTAAAGCATGTTATTATTATACTCTGTGACCAGTCTCTCTCTCTCTCTCTCTCTCTCTCTCTCTCTCTCTCTCTCTCTCAATTATCCCTTTTGACATCGGCTTCTTCCGTCTCATTTTTAATTCGGAATTTCCACCCACATGCACCGTTCTTGAATCTTTGTCTTGCATATTTTTCTATGCAGAACTAGGTTGACAGAGATTACATTCTAAGATTGAGTGCACTAGCCGTGAATGCGATTTCATCTGACGGCACTCTGCGTGCTGTGAGTGATGTAGCAGAGCAATGCGCGTCGCCCCTTGCACTTCCAGATGTCGGTTTCGCCCTTTCTCGCACGCTCCACTTTTTGCTCTTTACTAAGAAAATTCTCTAGAGCTGGGATTTGGAAGCGGCGAAGGCATTTGCCCGAGTTCCCAGCAAAATGAGTTCTCGGCAAATAGAAATGAAATAAAGAGCTAAGATAAATGGAATAAAGTCTTCAAAATTGCCGAACAGACTATACAGTGGTCTATAGTAGTCTCCTAATAGCCCTCGACAATGTCACTCATGTTTGTCTCTGACCATGTCCTTGATATCACTCTAAAATTGCAAATAATGAGCAAAATAATCGGCATTAATGTAATTTTACAGAAAAGTTTTTCTAAAAAAATTCATTACAGCCCCAAAACACATAGAAAGAAAATGAAGCAAAACTATCGACGGGATAAGAAGACAAGGTCCGACAGAAGCCAATGCATGCAAGTGAACTGGCTTCTGTCTCGATACATCTACCTCGCCATATCATACAAATTAAAACACGTTATAAATAAAGTAACCCTGTCTACCGATGAACTGTTCAAGTAACGTTGATATTATGTACGCAACTTTTATGGTTTGGATTGATGTATTTTTAGTTAGCTTAACAATTAATTATAATATAAGTTCATTTATGTCAAATAGACCTAGTCAAAAGGACGTGAGGCGGGAACATCATTAAACAAAATATGGAAAAGTCACAACTTCCCTGTGAGCACAAAAGTCCGGTTACTGAGATCAATGGGCAGTGGCCGGTCGCTTTTATGGCTGTGAATTTCTGGAGAATATCGATTATTAAGATGACGCTGTTTATAATCTTTAGCACTAATTATATTAGCATTTACTATTCCACAGGATACTGTTATTTGCAGCCAGATGCATAATATTGAGCTTAATACATGTATTTTTATTAATTAAAAGATAGTACTAGACGAGCAGAAGGCTTATGAATATTTACGACCCTGGCGCCCAGTTATTTGTCACAAGTGACCTCCAAAACCTCCGAGTAGGGGGTAGGGCACTACAAGTGGCGGTCTGGCCCGGGGCCGATGATGAATATGTATAATTAACAATAAAATGAATAATAACTACCTGGCCTCCGGTTAAAATGTCAGTTCAGCAGAGGGCCTCCGAGCACAAGTACAAGGGACACTGAAGATTAATAAATGGCCGACAAATCCAAAAGACTGTCAACACAAAACATAAGTAAACGGCCTGACAAGCAAAAAAAGGTCGTCCTCAAGAAAAAATACAACAGCTCAGTCGGCCATTCTTTACAGGGGCGGGTAGCTTCTTGTCGGAGGGCCTGGTATTCAATAAAATGTTGCTAGAACAAAATTTCTACGGACAAAATGTCACGGGAAAATGTCACGGACAAAATGTAAATGACGTCAAAATGTTTTGGAAAAGTCATTTTGACAAATCCCCTCATCGTTACACGTCGTCACAAAAACACTACCCTCAAATAACACGTAAAAACTCGTTAACCCCGTCATCTTGTCGTCTTTCCAATTTCAAAAATAATGTTTCATTTGAAAATTTGTCCCCATAATCATTATAGCCCAAACAATTTTCCGAAACTTTTACCTCGGACTTTTTTAAATGATGTATAATAAATAAAAATAAGTTCAATTTTGCAACTAAATATCATTTCAGTATTAATAAAAATATTTAGATGATAGTCTTGACGTCAGTCATCTCGCATTTCCTATGCCCCCGTCGTCATCAAGCCAGTCACAAATACGTTTGAACTCCCTACCCTAAGTGCGTGACGTCATTTGTGGATGGCTCCTGTCTTTATTAGCCTGTTAGAATATTGTGTTAAAAAATTCACTGTTCCCAAATTAATGGAAACATTAAATTGAGATGCATCGCATTTTGAGTTCCAGTTTTGGCTGTCTTGTCATTCGGTGCCGTCATCAAAGAAACATCATTACTGGTATCCTTGAAGTTCATGTAACCAGAGAAAATAATTATTCAATGGTTCATGCTACTGCTGGGGGCAAGCAAATACCTGGCCTCAGAGTACAAGTAAAGGCTAAGCTACTTGCCTTCCAAAAAGTCCGGTTACTGAGATCAATGGTGTGGCTGGTCGCTCCATACAAGCTGTGAAAGCTGGACAATAATAAAAAGATGAACTCGGCGCATAACTCGATACAAACGAAAGGTTTAAGACAAATAATCTTTGCTGGAAAGCAAAGAAGACGAATGAGTGGGTATTGGATAAAGCAGGAGTTCAAAGAACCCTATACTGGAAACAGTAAAGAAAAGAAAACTGAAATACTGGGGACATATTATGCGAACAAAGCAGGAATGTCTGGAGAAGGATATTATGCAGGGCACAATGCCTGGATCACGAAAAAGAGGCAGGCCAAGAAAAAAGTGGGAAGACAACATCAAAGAATGGACAGGACTCACTATCGAGCAGGCGATAAGAAGAGCAGAAGATCGTAACATCTGGAAGATGACAGTTCATAATGCAACCAATCTTCGGAGCGAATACGGTTGAAGACAAGACAAGACAAGACAAGGCCTAGTCAATGGTCATTCGTCTTGGTACAGTCCAATCAACTGCCCAGGCGGTTAATGGTTGTTTCCAATCGTATATTTGTCACGATCTTGAACCGTCTTTTCGGCTCCTCCCCAGGGGCGTAGCGACGGGGGGGATATCAGTATATAGATCTATACCCCCAAAATCAGACTACCTTAAAATTTTCAATGTGTTTTTAAGATTTTCAAAGATTTTAAAGATTTATAGCCCCAATCACATTATACCTCCAAATCAAATTCCTGGCTACGCCCTGCTCCTCTCGTTTCACTTCTTCTATCCAGTTCTTTGACTTTTTGCGCATGTATTAGATCTGGCAACACCATCGTATAAGGAATTACAATAATCAAGTCGGCTAGCGATAGAGCATTTACGAGAGAGTTGAGGACAAATTTAAGCACAAGAGCTCGGTACTATGGTCGCTGAAAGACACGGTTTTATGTCTCTGCTTCATGGCATCTGTTATATAGAAGCCATTCAGCTTCGCGCTTTTATGGCAACTTTGCGCGTATTATGTCAATCTTCAGTCATTATAAAGGCAACCTTATATACACCGAGAACTCAAATACTGTAGCTTATATGCGCATCTATTTTTTTACGCCACCAGAAAAAACGACAGAAAGAAAGTAAGTGAAGTAAAGTAAAATCTCGTGGATTTCTATAGCGCCTTGGAAATCAGCACAACAGTAGCTGCTTATTCTTAGGCACTCATAATCTCTTAAAATAGCCATATAGGAAAGGTATGAGATCAGCCAGGCAATAGTCAACATCCGAAGGGCCTTGAGGCTAGGTTGTTATAGCTATGGAGGAAATGGTTTAAGAAAAAGGAAGGATTTGAGCTTAGACCTGAAGACTTGAGGGTATAATGCAGAAATTATAGAAGTGTTGTTTTTAATAGGCGCTTTTGCTAATTAATTAGAATTAGAATTAACCAGTCCTTTCAGCTAATTAATTAGAATTAGAATTAGGCACATGAAATGTCTAATTAATTAGAATTAGTAAATTTTGATCTAATTAAGTTAATTAGCAGCTTAATTAGATCAAGAATGATGACGATTACGAATTGTCAAATGACAAACGACAATGCAGTCGAGTTTTAAGCATTATTTTATAGCAGTCAGATGGCAATGTTAATCAACTTGTCTCTGTTGCACTTGCATGATGGCAATGACAGGCAACTCCTTCCTTTTCTTTGTCTTTTGTGCGTCAAACGTTTTGTACTTGTAAGGTGTAGGCCTACATTGCTTTGCATGACTTATAAAATTCAACGTCACCCTTATTGATTTCCAATCGCCAGTTATCCTCTTCTTGTATGTCTTGCAGGATCCAGAAATGTGCTTTTATTGTCTATTTGATCGACTGTAAAGTCCGTTCAAAAAATTGTCCAGATTAGATTGTCAGGTATTTCTTTCAAAAATTCGCCATGATCAACCAACAATTTACAAAGAGATATTATCAGGTCGTTGATATTATCATTGAAACAATGACAGAAAAAGAAATACGTTTTTAGGATGACGATCTAAGTATGTAAGCAAGTACTTTATTCCCAAAAAGTTAGATTATTAAGATTATAAAATATAGAATGGGAATTAGCTTTAAAAAACTAATTAATTATATTTGTAATTACATAAACAGTTTTCTAATTAATTAGAATTAGAATTAGCACATATTCTAATTAATTAGCTAATTACACTTAATTAATAATTGGCTAATCAAAAACACAACACTGAATTATAGGAAATAAGATACCAGACGAAAGAAAATACAGAGGTGCTGCTATCGAGTCGACGGGCAGATTACGTTGATACTTGAAGCTGAAATTTCGTCGAATGAATAGGACCATGGCATTGGTTTAACTAAATTCACGACGATAGTGTACGACGAATCGATTGCACGAGAAGACGCCAGATCGGATTAAATGCACCTTACCTTGTAGAAATTGTATCCATTGCGCGATAAATTCGAATTATTTCTGCTGCTGCTGCTGCTGCTGTTGCTGTTGCTGTTGAACGTCATCCACGACTCATTGCACAAAGACAGGCGGTCAGTGCAGTTGATAGAAACTTCTACGTCCGTTTCCTTGTCTGCGTTCATTTTGTCGGCGTCTTTTAAAAACGAAGTATTGAAGCGTTAGCACGCGTCGTTTCCGCCGTGGGATTCCTATATACAAGACGCAGTGTCACAGTACGAATCGCCGAAGACGACGGCGGCAGCTGTTGTAGCGTAGGCGTTTATGTTGCGCCAAAAAACACGAGTCAGACGGTATCTGCGTGGTCGAAAACGGAGGCACGGCGATTTTGTCGTCGTCCTCCTGAACAGGGAATTTCAGCTCCAGACGTGCACGTTGTTGCGCAAGATTATGTCCCGATATTATCTCTGTTAAGAAGAAACCGTCGACCGTGGCGGCGGGTTTTGTAAGCGCAGCTGCTGCGATCACAAGACCTTCATTGTGTAGACTGCCAATACCGCAGACCAACAGTTAATTAATCAGAACGAATTTCAAGCAAACATTGACTGTCAACATTTTACCAAACTCATGCCTAATCCAAGAGTTTTCACACACTCAAATAGTTTTCTTACGGTTCTCTTAAACCGAAAAATTAGTTCCATTCCATTTGTAACGTAACAAATGGCCTAGTTTATTTTTAACTCGGGGGTTAATCCCATTTGACAAAAAAATCAAAAGAAAAAGAAGTGGGCAATTATTCTGTCTTTTATCAGTCTAAAATCAAATCTCGTCTTTTGGGATAGGTCATAGGCGCTTGTCTTTGAAATTCAGTAGTTTGATGTCACAAGAAAATCGATCGTCGCTTCGCCCAACTGACCATATAGTGACACTTCAGTCAAATTAAATTAATCTCCTTCTGAAAAGTGATCCTACGGTGTTTCTCGTTCGATGTTCTCTGCTGTATTCTAAAACAAAAGAACACGAAAACAACCTCCTTGAACACGGTATAAGCTTACGATTAAGTCTATCACTATCATTTAGAGGAAAACGTCGTCGTGTGCGATTTATTATTCATTCGATGCTTTGCAGATGACCGCAAGCTATAGAAACTTCTCGTCCAAATATTTGACAGTTAATAAAGAACAATGGAGACAGATGTAAAGAAGGCGATTTCTTATACAAAGCCATCGAATACATGACAGATAAAGAGAAACGAAGAGGCTCATTCGTCATTCGATAGATGTCAGCTTTGGACGCAGTCAAATAAATGACAATGAACGGAACTAAAACTATAACGCAAAGATATAGCAAGATTTTATTAACGTAACGACACAATACAGTAGGCTTATATAGCCTAGTTAGCAATGCATCGAAATGTCACTGGATCACGCTGTATGCAAACAGATGCAATTAGAGTGGACAGCGCAATGCGTTGTTAAAATAGCCAACACGTTTGTTTGTTGGTCAGTTATTCTGCTCCAGTGTGAAACGATTGCTTGTCAATGACCTCGATTGCAGCGTCCTTGGTTTTACAAGTGTTCGGAGACGGCAAAGACTGACCATTTGCATAATTAGGCTGTGCTCTGATTGCAAGCAGAAGCAAGCTTACGTCTCTGGAACATTCGGAGAAGCAATACGAATGAATAGATTGCACTCTTTTTCTTCATTTACAAAAGTTCTCTGGTCCTTTTTGCCTTCTTTTCTTCGCCCTGAAGATTTGCGACATTTCTCTTCGCAAATTTTGTTAGCATTAGCGCTCTATAGAGCCAGTACCAGAATATAATTTACATCACTCTCATTCACCAATTTTCTTCTTTTTGCCATGGATTGATGTTGAATATTTTACAAAAGCAATCGTCTGCAAGTTCTGCTACACACAAATATGTCGGTCACGGCGACTACTGAATCCGCAATTAGCCTAAGTATTATATATATATGCAGTATATATATGCAGTATCAGGGTGGGATTTGTAGGGGGGATGCCAGGGATTATCCCCGTCACTGGTTTGTGACATCCCAGGCACTGGTTTACAATTTGTCATCCCAGGGTGGGATGTCTTTATCCCCGTCACTGGTCCAGTATAGTTGTTTAGAGCAGTCAAAGTGAGTGGTTACCGCAAGTTTTCACTGAAAAGCCTGAATCCCCTGATCGGGAGCCGGGAACGTGTATAGTCCTCCTCCTGAGTCCTGATGACTCTGAACGTAAACAAAGGCACCTCCCGGACGCGGATGTAGAACTTTTGAGATTTGTAGACTGTTTGCAAAATTTTGCTTAATGTGAGCATTCCCCTCTCCTCTAATTCAAAGCACACCGGCCAAATAGGCCCATTTTATGAAATGAAAACAATAAATAATATTGGCTACGTAATCTGCAACTATATGACATTTAAGTGTCACCAGCGACGTTCTTTTACGACAAAAATGCACCAAAATCGACAAAACCCCTATCGTCTGGGGAGGGCAAGCCCCCTCCCCAGACCCACATCGGCTTCGACCCTCGCGCGCCGGGCTCGCTCGCTCGGCCCATCCCCCACTGCTTTGCACATCAAATCCCACCCTGTGCAGCATATATACTCTGACCAAATAAAAACACGCCACTGTTTTGTCCATACCTCTACTAGACTGAATCTGCTGTATAAGTATAGTGCTGGTGGAAACAGTCTATGCATGCATGCGTTTCTTAAATGGCGTTATGCAGTTGATGCTTCTTATCAGTGTTGCATTTGTATGGAAAGAGGGAGAATTTCCTTGCCACTGCCTACTGACTCACCTTCCCCCAATCAGGAATGTTAACAAGGACTCAACCCTCAAGGCCAGCACCAGCACCAGGACCAGGTCCAAGGACTCAATTGTCAAGGCCAGGACCAGGACTCAACCCTCAAGGTCAAGACCAGGACAAAGGACTTGAGTGTACTAGTTGAATTATACTTTAATGCTAAGATTTGCAGGCCATAATTATTATTAGTACATATTATAAAGTACAAGATTGGAACGCAAAAACGTAAGAGACAGCATAGCCATTGTCGTGTGGTAACATTATAAGGGTGCCGCAAACACAGGCCGCAAAATATAATAAAATATATCTCGAATGAGCTCTTATTCACTAGGCCTATAGGCTATACAGTATACATGTTAGAACACTAAATTAACACGCCAATGTTTTAAGATTCAAGTCACTGACTGATTTCAATGGCAAACCAAGGACTCAACCCTCAAGGTCAGGACCAGGACCAAGGACTCAACCCTCAAGGCCAGTTGACAGCATGGCTTTGCCGCATCGGGTGACGCGGCGCCAGCTCTGTGGGCCTAGTGACGCCTCTGTTTTAGGCGTTGCGTGTCTAGAAACTTTAGATTGCTGCTGAATTTTCAAACATAAATCGAGACGCTGGAGAGAAAAGATAAAACTAATTATAATTCTCCGTACTCACGATCTGTCAAATGCAATGTCGTTGATTCTGGATATATGGCAGACGAATTAAAAAGTAAGCGAAATGTAAAATTGATTAATGGTCGCTTATTTGCTAAACACACTGGCAGTTAAAATTGAACGGGGCGGTCATATGATAATGAAGAAAATTCAAGAGTAACTTGAAGGCAAATAATACTGCCTCTGCTTGTCCGCTCCCACATAAACGAATCGAAGGCCTGTTAAATAATAGCGTCGTTCTTCGTACTGCATATGCTTGCTTGTCGGATGAAATTGGAAATCAAGGCTGTTTTTATTGGCAGGCTGAAATCAAAATCCCTGTGCGCCGCCAACTCAATGACTGTAGTTAAATGTTGTGAGAGAATCTAGAACCCATTACCGCGTGCGTGGACGTCTGGCAGCGGTTTAACAGAGAAAGATAAATTATCTAGCGCAGCGTTTCTTTCGTAATCGTCTGTCGAGGTACCGACGTCCCTGCGACAGTAGGTCGTGTCTTTTTCTGTCCGTCTGAATATCTTCGCAAGTGTTCTCTCTCTATCTCTCTCTCTCTCTCTCTCTTTCTTTCTTTTTTTCTCTCTCTCTCTCTCACACACACACAACGGTTAGAACGACGACTGGTGTCTGACTGCAGAATTCACGCGTCTCGTCGTCGGTGAATCGCCGTTTTGAGAGAGAGAGAGAGAGAGAGAGAGAGAGAGAGAGAGAGAGAGAGAGAGAGAGAGAGACTCCAAACAAATCGCGGTCAATTGATTGGTGTCGTCTGGCTCATTTTTCATATTTCATGGTTTCAGAGACGGCGGCCATAAGCCTATCGTCCTATATTGCATCGTAAACATCAGAAGCGCTTTCGGCGGCGGCGACGACGGTCGAAAGAGTCGGGTTCTCTGATAACAGCTGTTCCTACCATTGCGACGCGGGATTCGCTCCGTCAGCCACTCATACGCTCAACCGACGAAAATCTACCGCTGCCCTGCTGTACGGGGAGGGGGCAGAAATCACTCATGCTTGCATGCTGGTTCCCCCAAGTGTTGCCCCTCGTCAGTGCTGGGTAAAATACATTTTCAAAGTATTTAAATACCAAATACTAAATACAGGACATGGAAGTATTTGAAATACAAATACAAAATACATTTCTCGAGCAGTATTTCAAATACAAATACTTAAATACATTGCAGTGTTTTGTATTTGTTTACAAATACACAGGGCTTTTTGTGCCGGAGCGAGGCGGAGCGGCGCTCCGGAAAATCCGGACCGCGTTCCGGAAAATCCGAAGACTGTTTTTTTGCAAAATTAAATTATTAAATAGAAAATTTAGAACTATATCTATCTATCTATACATTGTTGTATTATATTGATTATAATCATTATATATATATATATATATATATATATATATATATATATATATATATATATATATATATAGCTACGTGACTACGTCATGTGTTGACAAGTGACTTCCTACTGATGCTCTCGGAAAATATTCTTTTACCAAAAAGCCCTGCAAATACATTCACGTACCAAAGAAACCAGACAATACTTAACTTAAGGCCAAACAAAGGCAACGTTGTCATGTTCAAATGTCAATGCAAGGATGATGTGTCGTGTCGAGCATCAGGTCAAATCAGTAAGAAATTATCCCCGTGCATGTAAGTAACGGTGCTGCCGGTGCAGAATGCTGGTTTAACTAACCACGAGAAGACTGTAAGGAAAATTTAGAATTTAAATTCTGAAGTATTTTATATTTTGAAATGCAAAATAGTTGGGAAAAGTATTTCAAATACAAATACAAAATACTTTGCGTTTGGTGTATTTCAAATACAAATACAAAATACTTCGGAGTATTTCAAATACTTATTTCAAATACTTTGGAGGAGGAATCCGAGAAGATACAAATAAAAAAAGGAGTCAGACAAGGATGCATACTATCCCAGTATCCCCTTTACTATTTAACCTATATACAGAGCTGTTAATAAAGGAAGCATTAGAACAAACTCCTGGAATGAATATCAATGGAACAATCTATAACATACTCAGATATGCAGATGATACGGTAATCTTTGCAGAAAAAGAGGAAGACCTCCAACTCATAATTAACAAGCTAAACGACAAAAGCAAAGAATACGGGATGGAAATTAACAGAAAGAAAACAAAAACGATGATAGTAAGCAAACACAAAAATGAGAAACACAACATCCTAATTGATAGCACTAAGTTGGAACAAGTAAAGGAATACAAATATCTGGGCAGTTTCATAACAGAAAATGGACGATGTACAAGAGACATAAACGCCAGAATTGCTATGGCCAAAGAAGCCTTTTGGAAACAAAAGAACTACTAAGAAGAAACCTAGACCAAACACTAAAACTACGAATCCTGAGATGCTATGTATACTCGGTTATCACATTCTCCTGCGAATGCTGGACTCTAACAAAGCAGTTGAAAAATAAAATACAGGCCTTTGAAATGTGGTGCTTCAGAAGAATCTTGAAAATTAGCTGGCAAGAGAGAGAATAACAAATGAAGAGGTACTAAAGAAAATTGGAGAAAAGAGACAACTCCTGACAGAAATTATAAACAGGAAAACTCAGTATGCTGGACACATAATGCGGGTTCAAGCACAGAACAAGCAAAAGTCCTATTAGAGGGCAGATATGAGGGAAACAGGGCCAGAGGAAGACCTAGAAGAGACTGGCTGGACGACGTTAAGGAACACATACAGGAAAAGAACTATGGAAGACTAAAAAGGATTGCTGAAGACAGAACGAAGTGGAAACAACTCATGACCGTCAACCTTCAGATATGAAGATGACACATGATGATGATGATGATTTCAAATACATGTAGGCCTATTTGAAATACTCTCCAACACTGCCCCTCGTAAACAATAATTTTCCCCATGTTGTAATCTAGTAACAGTTTTCTGGTTCTATTGTCAAAACACAAAACAATACTCGCTGTTTATGGAGAAATTTCTTATATTCTGCTAGCGTTCTTGTAATCTGAATTTCTACTCAGATTTTCTCGTTTGTGGTTGTTCTTTATCCTGTGAACAGACGCAATTCCTAGATTGGACTTAGAAAACGTGAACGGTGAGAGATTCGAACTCAACTTCACAATTTCTGCTTCTTGAAAACATCGAGTTTTGACATTTATTTCATGCGAACGATGGCCAAGCGATAAGCAATTATTTTTTGGCAATTTTAACGAGCTTATAATAAGCAACACCAATTTCGGTGGTGCCATGCACCTATTCTAATTAATTCCGACTGCCAAGACTAGCGACTCGTGCAGACGTTCCATGGAGGCGCCTTTAGATTGACAGACCTCTCTGTAGGCCTAATTCATTATTTTCTCTAACGCTCCAGAAAGAAAACGCATAGAAAACGCGCGTCTCAGCTTTTCTTCTTCTTCTTCAGGTGTCGTGTATTTCTGCGTTGACGACTATGGACTTCCATTTCTCTCTGTTGTGTGTTGCTTGTATGAGTTCTAATTCTATAGTTACCCCCTTTACAACAGTCAGTAAGCTGCTGATATACGTCATTCTTTGTCTTCCTCTTGATCTTTTGCCTTCGACTTTTCCAGTAGTTACCAGGTTTTCTATACCTTTCTTCCTCATTATATGTCCAAAAAATTGAAGTTGTCTTTTACGTATTGTAGATAGCAATTTTCTGTGTGTACCTGCCATTTCAAGTACTAATTCATTTGTTTTCTTTTCAGCTCTACGAAACTCGAATTAACAACTCAATGCTGCCGTGCGCTGTGCAACTCAAGATCTCCTGAAGCACCTTTCGTTCTAAGAGTTTATAGCCACTCGCTCGCAGCGCGCCGTCGTCTTCTAGCCGCGTGCGAGTGAATGGAATGGCCGAGACTTGGTCGATATCACCACACGAGAGCATTTCAATTCACAATCGCTATTGCTAACGGTGGATAACTTGGACCTTGGGAGATATTCCGGTCACTGCTCTAATTGATATACGCGACAGAAAACATTCGCCGAACGGCTCAATGTCTTAGATGTTCAATACCATCTGCCTCTTCTTGGGTGATTTATGAAATGCATACACAGTATGTCCTGCCGAAATCGTATTAGCCGTAGGTCTATTAGTCTAGAACGGCTTTGTAGAATCTATTGAATTATTTTGAAATCAGTTCCTGTTTCTGACATTCGACGTCATGTTCTGACACTGACAGTCGCGTCTTATTTTAGAACAGACAGTCATCGACATTCATTAAAAGGCGTCAACTCAGCTTGACAAATGACAAAATAAGCATTACCTAATTTGTGAAGAAGTATAAAAATACAAGTATGAAATATCCAGTGCGATTATGTTCATTATCTCTTCAATCACGTCACAAACATACCAGCCATTAGTGCAGTATTCGCCATGAATAAGAGGGCCCATCAGAGATGCCCCGGTTTGTGACAGACACCCCCCTAACCCTACACCCATTTCCATTTCCCCTACACCCAAGGCCAGGGCTTTTTGTGCCGGAGCGAGGCGGAGCGGCGCTCCGGAAAATCCGAAGACTGGTTTTTGCAAAATTAAATTATTAAATAGAAAATTGTATACATTGTTGTATTGTATTGATTAAAATCATTATATATATATATATATATGTACGATTGTACGTGACTACGTCATGTTGACACTTGACAAGTGACTTCCGACTGTTGCGCTCCGGAAAATATTTTTTACAAAAGCTCTGGTGTTGGCTATCACCAAAGCAGACTGATGTCAAAACTATTCATTTAAAATTCTAAAGGGGGAAATTCACCTCTGGAAATTGAAACTTGAGCCACTATAACTGACTCCACAAAAATTAGAATGGACCGTATATGAAAATGGAAGAGATGACAACGGAAGTCATATTTTTGACTTGTATTTTCCTTTCTCCGGGGGCCAAGCATCGAACCCTCGCCACCTCCTCTGCCAAATTCTATTCCTCTTTGGGTCCAGGAGTTTAGATGAAACACTGGACATTGACACCCCCTGCAATTATGGGACACCACCCAAACGCAAATTCCTGGGAAATAACCTGGGCCACCGGTCCATTTTTTGTAACCCAACCTATGAAATCTCCAACCCAGCCCAACCCAACCCATGCCGGCAATAGGGTTACTTTAGAGCTGTACCGATTAATCGGGAACATTCACAATCGGGCCGATTATGAGGACAATCGGAACAATCGGTAATCGGGGGCCAATCCGGCACCGATACCGATTAATCGTTAATATTCGTATTCGGGCCGATTATTAGGGTAATCTGAACAATCGGTTATGGGGAACCGATTATTTTTTCTGGGTGCCGTAGGCCCGAGTGAGTGGTGACTGGTGAGTGTCGCCCTCTGGGAGTCTAGACTCCTTGGTCGCTTCCTTTGGGGGTGGTGCTAGCGACATCTGGGGGTCGGTGGCGGCTGTGAGCTCGTAGAACTGTCGATGGAGGGAGGGACGAGGGAGGGCCCGCTTATCTTGAATCCTTGATTCGATAGTCGGTCGGGGGCAGTTAATGTCAGACCAGATTATCAGATATGCCATCTGTTAACCATCAGTCGGAGACTCAGAGACGATTAGCGTCCGATCTGACTTCGTCGGCATCTCTTCACCCTCGGTCGGAGACGATTAGGTCCGATGATCTTATCTGACTTCGTCGTCTATTACTCAGATGCATTAGATGATTTGAATGTTAGTGAAATCAGTTTGTTTCTGACAACCTACTAGTCTCAAAAGCTAACTGCCCGTGTCGACGTTTAAAGTTTCAACATTAGCGTCTTTCTGGCGGAGACGTACGTCAATCAAGATGGGCTTACGTGACAGTGGATGGGGCTGTCAGTTTGATTTTAAAACCCGGTCTAATGCGAATTTCAGTTTATACATTAATTAATGCATACAGTTATATAACAGCTTAAATAGGATATACGTTACATACATATTTGACTCAAATAATAAATAAAATATCTGCGAAAAGTAGGCCTACAAATGTCGAAACAACAGACGAGCTGCATTTGGATTTATTTCACTATAAGTCCGCTGAACAGATGTAAAGCCATTTGCAAACTTTGCAAATCAACTTTCTCTCGAGGTGGTCATAAAACCAAAGGCTTTAATACATCAAATTTGGTTCAGCATTTGAGAAGCAAGCACTTTTAAAAAGAATCAATAGAAAAGAAGAAACTGGCCATCGGAGTTTGTACAAAATAAGTTATTTTTACTTCTATCTGACTACCACTTGTGTTTAAATTTTAATGAATGAATACTTTCATAATCACAATTTCAGATATAAAATTGTAGATTACAACGTGAATATAGACATCTAAAATTTGATATAATAAGACAGTATTAATGACAAAATCATATTCATTAATGATTAAACACACATTCTGCATTGAGTCTCTTGGCAGGTCTCGAATTGCACCTGCATGTCGAAGTCCGAAGACTTGTACATTTACGCTGCACCTTTATGGTATATTATTTGAGTGCATGATCATTAAAAATACCCGATTTGGAGATTTAGACAGACAATCGGTATCGGCAAGACAATCGGTTGTCTGACAATCGGAACAATCGGTAATCGGAACAATCGGCAAAATGTGCAATCGGTACAGCTCTAGGTTACTTGACCCAACCCAACCCAACGTAATACAATGCAGTTTTCTAAACCCTGACTTATTTTCTGGCCCAACCCACCACAAATATGGACAAGTCTGACCCAACCCCACCCAATCCATGGTTAGCCCAACCAATGGCCATAGCTGTGGTCCACACTAATGGGAGTATTATAGTGAAAATCAGCCATCAGAGGCTGACATCTGGATGAGAGGCGATTTCAACGGTCGTTTAAAACTGGGCTTCACAAACATTTTGGAACCGCGACCAACTTCAGCGGTTTTGTAATGTGACGCGACCCTAATCATAGCACTCAATATCAAAAAATGCATTAGGCCATCTGGCGAACGTAAGTTTAAAAGAATCTTCTGAGTTTTGAATAAATGGCAAAACAGAAGTTCTGATTTAATTCGAATGAAAATGCGGTTAATATATTAGGCAGAATTATTCATATTTGTGCCCAATAAGACAAGAGGAGAGAAATAGATATTGAAATTTCTTGAAAATTATCTCTTTTAAAATTTTGCCATGGACATACCTTTGTTACGCGTCTTAAAAGTCCTATGAGACTGGCAAAATCGCTTAACCGTCAGGCTACGTGACATATATACGTCAACAGAGATTCTCTATTGTTAGTGGAGCTTAAGAGCAAAATGGTAGGAATACGCTTTCCTAGCGTTATTTCAAAATAATGTTAAGTTTTAACCAGCCGTGATGAGTATAGGCTACTTGTCCATTTTACATTGATTTACAAATAAATGGCAAATTAAGGGGTTACTTTTTAAAAGTACTATAGATCCGTGTTTCCCTAACTTTTTGGAACTGTGAGACTCACTTAAGCGGTTTTATAACGTGTCGTGACCCTGTAAACTTATTGTCAACTAAAATTGGATAAAACACTAATCAATTTAACATAAGCCATATAGGTCTATAGACGAAGGCAGGCATATAAATTTCTTAAAACCTAAGCCTACTTGCAACTTTCAAGACTGTGACATTGTGGTATTGGTTAGAACATGACACTGTTGGATCTAATTTCGCGTTATACCCAGTGGCGAGCATTTTTCGAAATTTTTAAGTGTCGTTCACTCCTCGTCAGACGATAGCTGAATCGCTAAAAGCTATTCCAGTGCAGTTAGAAGTAGGCCGACTAATCTGAGTTAGAAGCGTCCGAATGATTAAACGTCTAGGTAGGAATCTCCCTCTCCACTGATTATATACGCCCAATATGATTTCATAGTTTGACGCTTCCAAGAGAGAATCAAATAAGATATCGATCGATTCAGCAAAATGGGAAGAACCAGCCGGCTATTTACATGCCTGTCAAGAGAACTCATAATAAACCATGATGCGTTCGTTGGTCAATGACATCTGTAATTTCAGGGACTTTCACATTTTTCACACTCTAGTAGTTGAACTAAATAGTGACAGTAGGCGTACGCCTTTCTCTACTTCGTTATGGCAGATTGCAGGCGCAGTGCAGATTGCAGTTGTGTCAGTTAGGTCTAGAGGTCGCTTGCAGGAAACGGAAACCCTGTTTTCCACATAAATTAGCCTACTTCGAAGATATCAAGGAGAGCGAAGATCTCTCGTTATTCGCGCTTTCCTCTTACGGTTAACTTTCCTTGACTGATCATTAGCTTTGATAGAAGTGCATTGCTTCTGTCTCCCTTGCGGCCCTTTTGCTACCTTTAGTGCACACACACACGCACGCACACACACAATTACACGCGCGCGCAAACACACAATCACACACACACACACACACGCAGCAGCATACCTGCACAGGGTTTAATCTAGGCCGTTTCCGGGAAAAGTTGCCCTCCCCCCGGAAATTTCAGATTCTCCCGGAAATGTTGGCATACTACATCAACTAACAGCAGCCACCTAGCTGACTTCCCCCGGCTTTTTCAGTTCCCTCCCGGCTTTGTCAGTTAGCCCCCCCCCCCCCCACGGAGTCCAGGAGTCTGGATTAAACACTGTACCTGCATACATAAGTATATGCATACTCTTGGAGGCTCGCAGCGCGATGTTGTAAATAAGATAAGATTTTGGTTGATTTTAAGTAAAATGTATTTCAGAAAGTCCATAATGCTAAAAATCAAACTCGGAAGAGAGAAACATTTACCAAAGACCACAAACCAACACAACAAAGTAAGTAAGTAAATCACATAAACCCAAACTAAGAGAGCATCTCATAACATAGGCCCTACATAGCAGACGGGCTGAACAAAGGAGTAGTAAAGACGAGAGATGGAGAGAGAAAGAGAGAGATGGAGAGAGAGAGTGACGTCATTGCATCATCATCATCAGGGGCGTAAATCCTATGTGTTTTTCTGGGTCCGGACCCACCCACTTTTTTAGGAGCTGGGTCCGGCCAGGCAATGGACCCGCCCACTTTTTGAGATGAATTGTTTATTATTATTCGCGAGACAATTATGTAAAGCAGTGAGAACAGCTAGATTTATTTTGCCCCCAATTATGTAACTTAGAAAGACCTGCGATGTTTCCTATCCTCGCGTCTGACTGGCTATCTAGGTATTATTTAGCTCTATGGATAAACGTGACGTCACATTTTCGCATCCGTACGACTCCATTTTGTCATTTTAGGTCTTTAGTTCGGTCAACGTGGTTTAAGTATGATAATTATAATAATGTATTGAATTGTTACCACTGAGCACTAGCTGGCAAGGCTTGTTTCAATAAACATTGTTTTGTGACAGCACAATTTAAAATTTTCATTTGGACCCACCCACCTTTTTACACAGATCTACGCCCCTGATCATCATCATTGAACTTCTATAGCGCCATTTTAGTAATATCCTTGACATCAGTCGATGGTCTCTCCTTGACTTGAATTGCAAACCACCATTTGTCAAATCCAATAAGACAGTCCGATATTGCAATGCACTTTAAACAAATTACTCTTTTGAGGCGAAATTTTTTTAATTCGATTCTATGGACGACGTACTCTTGTAACTTTGTAAGTTAATCAGAAAGTAAATTAGCGAATTTCATTTGTGAAACTTCATTATTTTGTGAATGACAAACTATAGGCCTACATTGTTTGAATTACGCCATTAATCCTTACAAGACCGGAGTTATTTTGTACCATTTCGTGAAATTCGTTCGGAGTCTATTGTAGATTTAGTGCAGAATCCAGTGCCTGCTGGAAACTATGCAGAATATGCATGCATTTCTGGACGCCGGAGATATGAACGACGGCATTCCACAAAGCTTCGACAGCAAATAGATCTCTGCCAAGGGTCGAAGACTTACTTCCAACCGAGTCGAACAGACGGGGCCAGGGGAGCAACCGAAGCGTATTGAACGCGTCCGCCGAATGCAGAATAAGTGGCCTGCGTTGTCCATCATACTCAGCCATCCGTGGTCAGAGAGCCGCACTGTCCAGCAAATGCAAAGTGCCCCCTTTCAAAGGAGTCCCTCTGCGCCGAAACGCTACGTTAATCAATCAAACTTCTCTGGTGACGACGACTACGACGACGACCACGATGCCGATGATGATCATGATGATGGTGATGACGATGATGTTTATGAAGAAGAAGAAGAAGAAGATGATGATGATGATGATTATGATGATGATGATGATTATGATGATGATGATGATGATGATGACGACGACGATGATGATGATGAGGCTGACTAAGAAACTGTTGCCAAAACTGTCTCTCACTAATTAACAATACTTCTCTAACGGAGAACAATTTATGACTTTACACTGACAAGATACACACTCTAGAAATTTGGAAATCAAATTTGCTCCTATTTTATTTTTGCCCATGAGAGCACACGACAGAAACAATGTTCGTCGAAAGGACGCCTTTTAAAATGATTTATTAAGCAAGTGACTTACAACTGCACGCCCGGCATTCATCCTACTTGACGCCGATGACATTCGGCGCTTATCTCTGTTCTTATCTCTGTTCTTATCTCTGTTCTTATCTCTGTTCTTATCTCTGTTCTTATCTCTGTTCTTATCTCTGTTCTTATCTCTGTTCTTATCTCTGTTCTTATCTCGGCATCTGTAATAAATCTCGCCGTTTGGTTTTTATGCCAGCGACAGAAAGAATCGCAGTCACACATCCCTGAAGGAAGGTCAGTCTGCGATTCCTCCTGTTTCTCATCCGGAAACTACAACAACCCAGCGCCAACGGCTGGAGTGCCTCCTGAGCAACTGCGCCGTTTGGAAATCGCTTTAAAAATATATATTAATCGTGCTTAAATTAAAAGGGGAAAGGCCAGCTTGCTTATAACTTAGCAGTTGCTGTTTTTCAGAATCCGCATTCTGATTTCGCATTATACGATGAACTGCACACTAGAATATGACCTTCTGAAATATGTTTACTATAGATCCTACCTACATTGTTTCTAGTATCTAATGATATTTGAATTTCAATTTTAGTCTAAATAAGCGACAGGGCGTAGCCAGGAATTTGATTTGGGAGGGTATAAATATTTTGGGTGGGTATAAATCTGAACTATAACCCACATAAACCATGTAAAACCACATATAACCACATGTAAATCACATAAAAATACTTTAGGGTAAGACTGATTTTGGGGGTATATATACCGATATACCCCTCGTCGCTACGCCCCTGATAAGCGAGTCTCAGATGAGCAGTTTTGGTCCTGACGTTTTGCTCATGTGGTACACAAATCTATTTACAGTAATTTGATACGCGCAAGCACGTACCAATACGAAGAGATTTGCTTTAAAAAGACCATCAACTCAACAGAGACGTTTACCAGAAAATATTGGAAATATTTGAAACGTCTAACGTAGGCCTACAGTCTGTATTGATCAAGGCAGTTTTTACTACCGATAATAAGTTTGTTTTATTCTGAACGCACATCTATTTCAGACACTGTAAATGATTTTGTGTGTGTGTGTGCGACTGTGTGTGTGTGTGTGTGTGTGTGTGTGACCGACGCTTCTTCTATCTGTTCTTACCGTCTGCCTGTACTGTATACTCTGAGATCAAATATGCGAAATTTTATCCTTGTTTGCCAATCTTTGGTAAGCACGTTTGGGTCATAGAAGTCGTACATTACGCAAATGAAATAGTTGATCAGAGACGCTTTGGGCTATATAGGCTATAGAAAATCAGAAGCGTTTCAATGCAACCTTAATTTCCCACAAGGCCATATTTAGCACTAAGGCCATATTTTCTGGATGGTAGCAACGTGATACTGGAGCCACATAGATTGACAGGAAACGCCAAGAGCTCGGATACATCAAATCGATAGCTATCTTTCGGAAATGCTTCGTCATGACTCGTGACCTACAAATCCATTGCGTGATCGTAATCTGAACGCGAATGGAGGGGCGTAGTAATCGTCAAATGCGTCGACAAATTAATATGTTTTAAAAACTTTCAGCAATGACTGTATAGCTATAAATCCAATCTATAGCTGAGTACAGCATTCGACCCGCCAGAGCGGCCAGACTTTCGTCTGTACGTTCGCTGCTATACTGTATCTATAATGGTTTGGCATTTGGAACAGCGATTCGATGCATACTGTAAGTTTAGAGAAGAAAAACATCATCACAATTTTGTCCGCAACTACAAAATTCCAGAGAGAAGAAAACATAATCAAAATTTTGTTGCGATTTTAAAGGGCCTTTTAAAATATACTGACCTACTTGACCTTCTTTTTCGTCTAAGACAGGAATCATAGAGTCGCAGTTATTTGGAAAATTATATTTCCAGATATTTGCTAACATTTCCTTTGTTCCAATGCTGGCGAACAAAATATCTTCATGATTCTTCGCAGCTACCCACAGTTTTCGCGCTTAATCTGTCGGTTTTGAGCCTCCTTGAGCTCTAAGATCGCCTGAACAATGCAGCGATTCATAGATTAGCGCTAATTCTACCAGCATCCCTGTCAAACAGTCTCAATTTCCGTGATCTTGGTCTTCGCAACAAAGCAAATTTCAACGTCGAACAATATTTGCGCAGCTAGCAGCTGACAGAAAGCCCATCGGTTAAAGCAGACTTAACGAATTTCTTCACACACGATTATAGTTTTAGAGTTTATAATTACTCTTACTAATATTTTAATACTCGATTTATTCTAATCGGACGATAATTCGCTCAAATATCGAGACCTATCGCTCAAAATAAGTACACGTTTATTGGGTATTAGACCATCGCGAGTTGCTACAAAGTGATTAATTATATATATATATATCATCATTATATCCGATGCAATGATAGTTTCTAATATAACTCTAACCTGCGTCAAAAATGACGTCACGTTTACATCTGTGTACACGAATTCGTAGCTCTATGTTCAATGGCTTTGTCCTCGAGTTGCTTCAGTTCCAGAGATCAGCGAGATCTACTTAGTCCTCGGCACAGACTGGAGCGGTTTCAAAGCAGTCGTCTGAAAGACTCATGTCTCTGCATGCCGTATAGGCCTAGGTGTAAGATGTCGACGTAACTTAATTTCGGATGGTCCCGTTTCTCTGACCTAAGACTCTTCTTCTTCTTCTTCTTCCTCTTCCTCTTCCTCTTCCTCTTCTTCTTCTTCTTCTTCTTCTTCTTCAAGGCATATATTATTCATAACCCTATATTCAACCTATCGGTAGCAACAAATCATTCACTCGCCTGACTATTGACCAAATACTGAGTCTTTTCCTTGATTGCTATTTCACTAGACCTATATATGCTTGGTGTCACTTCTTTCGATTTTTGTCAGGAGTGTCATTTCTTCTCTACTACTTTGTCCTAGTATACTGTTCTGTGACCGCGAAAGTAACTAGAATTTTCTCAAAGTCCATTTGACATAAACCTAGTTTATCCAACGGATTGAAAGTACCTCTCGTTTCGTGAATATGCGATGATGCCACGTTGCTGCTGCTGCTGCTGCTGCTGCTGCTCGTCGCTTCTTTTCGAGGAATTAGTCCAAACGCATGCGTCTACGATCGCAGCAGTGTTTCTTGTCGATACAGTTTGTCAGAATTAAAATCAAATGACGACTTTATTCGACGTCGAACGAGAGAATTTTTTGTCCCTATAGTGTTCCGGTCTCCGGGCAAAATCCTCGCCTTTAAGTGTTCGTTCGCATCTACACGACCGCCGTTAACAGAGCAGCGGCGGCGGCGGCGGCGGCGGCGGCGGCTGCGAAATCGCATAAATTCGACGACTGAAAGAAGCAGTTGCGTCTGCGACTCGACAGAATAACGGCGGCCAAGCGAACGAAATTCGAATAAAATAATAATAATAATAATAATAATAATACGGTCGAAGACGCCGGATTAAGGTCCGTTGATGGGCCATTTTGGCATTTTCGAGTTGAGAAATAAATGGCCGTTTTAATTATATATATATATATATATATATATATATATATATATATATATAGCCTATACTGAAAAATCTTTCTGACAAGCAAAAAGGTGTTATCTCTCTGCCAAATCGTGCTGACAAGCAAAAAAAAAAAATGTTATCTCGAAAATCGGTGGGCCTATTTTCATGATGGGCCGGGGGGCTACAGTCCCCTCAGCCACCGCCTTAATATGGCCCTGCCCTCCCCCACTCTAAGCTACAGTCCTCTTCAGCCACCGCCTTAATATGGCCCTGCCCTCTTGATATCACGCATCATTCATCATTCTAATGGCTGAAATGGGTCATTTTAGAATTCGCCCAAGGGCAGACATCCCATTTATTCGGTTAACGGCGACACACGGCGGCGTAAATATTATTTTTTATAGTGACACAAATGCAGTTCATAAGTATTAGAAAACAGGCGCGTTGAAAACAAGGCATTGAAAATATTTCGTAAGTATTAGAACATAGTTGGGGCCTATATAGGCCTATCGTTCAGTATTATTGCTGCCATGTCTAGGGCCGGATTAAGGTCCGAGTGGGTCGGGGGCTGAGAAAAAAAGGCCGTCGCCTATACTGAAAATCTCTGACAAGCAAAAACAGGTTATCTCCCTTCCAAATCGTGCTGACAAGCAAAAAAGGTTATCTCGAAAATCGGTGGGCCTGTTTTCATGATGGGCCGGGGGGCTACAGCCCCCGCCTTAATATGGCCCTGGCCATGTCACATCCCTTGGCTGGCGGGATCTGGCCCGCGGGCCGCCATTTGAATAGCCCTGGACTATGCTGTGCCCGTCCGATAATTTCTATGCGCCGATCACTCTGTTTCTATAGCGCTTTTTCTGTCGCTATAGAAGCTGAAAATGTTCATATAGGTTACTTGTACTTCTGATGTCCTGATACTTGGCCATGGTTCGACGATTATCCCGATGTGATCTAACTTCTCAAAGGGACAAAATAAGAAATGATATCATAAAGAAACACTTAAACCACGACGTGGACATTCTCACAAGGGTCAAACAGCATCGCCTACGATACTTTGGACATGTAGTCAGAATGGACAACAATAGATATCCAAAGATAGCGTTGTACGGGAAAGTTCATGGAGAAAGAATCAGAGGAAGACCGAAAAAGGGATGGATCGACAATGTTAAAGAAAACTGTGAAACAATTGGATTAACTTTATATGAGGCACATAGGACTGCTCTAGATAGAGACAAATGGAGATCCATTGTTAATGGGCTGCCTACGCATGCGCAAGCATTGCCAGGGCATAAATGATGAAATGATGATGAAATGATGATGGTCAGACTTTTAGGCAGCGCCTTCGAAAGTGCCTTAGTGCTCTTAGGCATCCGTCTCCCCTCCCCTCACCCCCCGATAATTGGAACGGCCCGCGAGGGGAAGTAACATTTCTTCAATATCATAGCAACAAGTGTGAAAATCGTGGTCTAGACAAACAATTCTAAAATATCTTTGCTCGTGTCATTTAATTTTTTAGCTGTGAAGATCGGCAAAAATTTAAATTCAACCTTTTCAGACGAGGACCTCCAAATATTTTAAAATGTATATTTGGCCATCGGCTATTACGAATTCTCTGGAACCATTTAGCGACTTACAGTGCATGTAGGCTAGTTGTGTGGGATTTGTTTGATCTGCCTACAGTTGAATTTTCACTGCAGATCTGATCACGGGCAGAGCTGGAGTGTCTTGTTTAGAAACACGCGAAGGATACGAGCAAGACAGACGCGAAGTTAAACTGAACAGCGGTGCATGACGTTTCGTTGTATCATAATTATTATCAGATGATATCATACTCTCTCAATCAATGTAACTGAGACGAGAATTAAAAACTGAACCAGAAACACGTGAGTTTTTTTCTTGTAAAATCGATTCGCAAATCAAGCAGATCCGCACTGTGCTGATAGCTAGAACAAAGTCATTGAACAAGTAACTGTAAAACGTTAGCAACACAAGACAACTTTCCACTGTTTCTTGGTAGCTCTAAATCAGTTAATCTACAGCATTTGAGCTCTACTATTAAGTCATATAAATATATTGGCTTCCGAATTACTGAGAAACGCCGTGTAATCTTTTCTTACAGACGTTCGTGTTGTTTATAGCCATAAATCTTGAAAGTTTGGTCAAGACTAACTAATATTATGTCCATTTTGTTACGAATAGATTATGAAATCAGTGACGAGGATCGTGTTATAGGAACGTACGACATTAGAAATAGGGTTAGAAATACAGAAATGATTTTCTGTTCTGTACAAAAAATAATGCTAATGTGATTAGAGTAGGGTGAGACAAGCGCAGTTTAAAATGCAAGTCATCGAACGAGGAGTTCATGAGCTGTTATTTCAAAGCTTCTCTCTCTGCTTTTTTATGCTTTAAAAATCACACGAATTTCGAATCTGTGCAAAGGCAATTCTACGCAGTTTATGGGTATGTATGAATTTCACTATGCAGGGTCAGTGCTTAACTGCGTGGAGGAGGAGGTCTGTCGGAGGTCGGCATAAAGGTTGCGTGAATGTTGTTTTAGCGTTGAACGTTCGCAGTTGAAGAAGAAGAAGGCGTCGTTGATTCTGACGAGAAGCGACGACCGACACGTGCAGCTGATCTTACTGCTTGGTGATATCTCTTCTGCCTCCCATCGACATGCCGGTCTGTGTGGCTCCAGCAGTGCTGCCGTACTGCAGACTTATCGCTGCTTGTCCTTCCCTCGACGCTTCATCTACGTGGATGTCAGAAATATGACGGGTGGTACCCATGGCCATTCCGGATTGCGATGCGCCCTTGTTCGATCCGGCCTGAAGTCCGATGTGTCCCTGACCTTCTCTCGACATATCGTCGACGCGAATGTCGGAAACGTGGCGCACGCCTCCGATCGTCATTCCCGCCTGTGATGCACCCTTGTTTGATCCAGCTTGAAGACCGATGATCGACTGACCACTTTTATCCATATCATCGGCTCGGATATCGGAAACGTGACGTACGGAGCCCATTGACATACCGGCCTGCGATGCACCTTTGTTTGATCCGGCCTGGAGCCCGATAATCGACTGACCACTTTTATCCATATCGTCGGCTCGGATATCGGAAACGTGACGTACGGCGCCCATCGACATACCGGCCTGCGATGCACCTTTGTTTGATCCGGCCTGGAGCCCGATAATCGACTGGCCACTCTTATCCATTTCGTCGGCTCGGATATCGGAAACGTGACGTACGGCGCCCATCGACATACCGGCCTGCGATGCACCTTTGTTTGATCCGGCCTGGAGCCCGATTATCCCCTGACCACTCTTATCCAAGTCGTCGGCTCGGATATCGGCAACGTGGCGTACTCCTCCCATCGACATGCCAGACTGCGATGCGCATTTGTTTGTTCCGGCCTGGAGACCGATGATGCTCTGTCCAGCGCGCAGCTGCTCTTCGGAGAACTCTCGAATGTTCTTCTCCGTTGGTTTGGGTCCGATGGTTGGACCAGTGAACTCGTTGCGCTGGGCCTGCGACGTAATTAAAACGAGAAACATAGCAGGACTTCTGTTAGAAATTTCCATGAAGTTTATAGCGGGTTGGGTTGGGCTGGTCACATAGCCTACTTTATTGGTTAATTTTCTACGGTCAATAAATTGTTTAAGAAATTGTAATGTATTATGGTAGGTTGGGCTGGGTCAAGTAACCCTATTGTTTTCGTGGGTTGGGTTGAGTCTGAATCGAGATGGGCTGGGTTTTAGGATGGACCCATGTCCATGTCTGCGGTAACAGCGACCTATGCTAAGTCCACTAGAATGTACGAAAGAGATAGGGCCTACTACTGTAGGCCTACATCAGATCAGAAAGACATGATTGTCAGAAGCCTATGATAACACAGCACAGACAATACCAAGACGAGATATGAGTCGATTATCATGTACATAGGCCGTGTATGATGCTGCATGTACACTATACCTCACTTCCAAGTTGCTGGACGCATGAAAGGACTTGTGCCATGTTGCGGCCCTCAAACAGATCAACGGTCTGAAAGAGACCCGTCTTCGGCACTCCGTACTGTTCGCAGAAGTTGAGAAACACTTGAATATTTTCCATCTGAAATGCATTTTACGACATACCGTATTCGGGTATCCAGTGTTTATCAAAAGGTTCGGTTGCTCCGCCCACTGGTGGGCAGAAACCATAGAAACCATTGTTGTCTATTAATAGACGCCAATGGCAGAAACAGATTTCTTGCTGGTGGGCATAGATCAGTGACCATAGAGATTGTTCTGGATACTCCTATACTACGAACAGACGTTTATACACTATAAGAAGATGGCAACAGATGAAACTGATCAGATCTGTCTGTGATTGAGTTATTGACGGTTATTCTACGCTGGATTTTAATAAACACGACTTTCGATAATACGCATTGGCTGTTCTAAGTCAGTGGTCACAGCGACAATGCACTTTCTATTCAGTATCTTGTTGTTTGTCGTTGTCTCTGCGATATCCCTTAAGCGCCTATAAATAACCAACCACTACAGTACTAACCCAAAAGCGGTATACAAATTCACGAGACTTCATTTATTTATTTACTTACTAACTAAGTGTATTACTATCTATTTGCTTGGTCATTGTCTAATTGTTGGAGCGTTCGAGATACATAATTCACCATTCGGCGAATATTTTCATTCAAATTCTGCAATTGCTGTAATGAAGAATTAAGTCTGTCGTCTATGCTCGAGCCTGAATGTCGCACCTGTTTGAATGGCGCCGACAGCGTGTTAGCTTTTAGACCCATCTTGCGCGCCTTCTCCGGACATTTTGGCGTTCCTTTCTGCACTTCTTTGGCAAGTCTATCATAAGCATCATCAAGAAAAACTCCCAATAAATTTGCAACAACTGCTGCAACTCAACAAATCGATTAAATCAAACGCTGATCCAAACAACTCTTTAAATTCGAACAGAATGACGACGGATGATAGCCTAACACACGGTCGTTGATAGTTTTGCAAAGAAAAGTTGATCTAGTTGTAGCATTCTGCTTGAAACTCATCATACAGTAATGAGACTTTTAAAAGATCAGCCGAGATTTGGCCTGAGTGATAGATAGGCATTATCTCTCGCTTCAAGTAACTGGACACGTTTAGACTTTGTAGAGTGTTTATAGTAGTCAGATCGACGTGCTTTGGCTCAATTCTTTTTTCGGGAAACTGACGCGCAAATAAAAATGCCAGATAAATTTTCGATTGAATTAAAAAGCAATTTCTGCTGATATACTTTTAAAGAAATTCGATAATTTTCTCGGATCTGATCCGGCTTAACTGCTTCTGTCGTTTGCGTACAAAGTACGACAATTCTTGAAGCGAGGGTCTTGAAACGAGGAGGAAAGAAGGTGTTGAAGAAGAATTTTTGTTGGTAAGTAAGTCTTCGATGAGTCTTACTTGACAAGCAATTGTCCGTTGCGCAGCTGTTTTTCGATCTCTCTCATTCCAGGCTGAAGCTCCTCGTTGAGCAACAGTTTGAACCAGGAGATGACCTCTGCCTCGGCTTCCGTGTCATACTTCCCCGCCAACTGCAAACGAAAATGACTTCGTCGTCATCATCGGCATCATCGGCATCATCATCATCGTCATCATCGTTGTCGTCATCGTCATCATCGTCATCTTTGCATTTATTTCTTCTGCAGTCACTCACACAGTTGACTCGGCTATTCATGAATACTTTGTTTGCTCAGTGAAGGGCGTGAGAAATATTTATCAACCGCCCTCACTTTCTGTAGATAATGCCATAAAATTTAAGACTCTAGCTCATTGATTTTCTTGTAGGCTTTGGGCCAATAGACTGAATATATTATATATAAATGATTGACTTCTTTGTATTTATCCACTCTTGGAAGTCTTCTTCATGTGCCATGTATTGCTACGTCGGCGACCATGGATTTCCACTCTTCTCTGTTTCTGGCTTTCCTTATCAGTTCGATGTTGTCTGTAGTTCTTGTCGCTTCTCTTAGGCTGTCCGTAAACTTTATTCTTTGTCTTCCTCTTGCTCTTTTCCCTCTATTTTTCCCTCTTAGTAGATTTTCCAATCCGTCTTTTCTTATTAGATTATCTCTGCTTTCTTAGGTTTTTAGCAATTTTCTTTTTGTACCAAAAGTTTTTAGTAATTGGTTATTCTTTCTGTCCATGAAATTTTTTGCATCCGTCTGAAAAACATCAACCTTTCTGATGTTTTTGTCAACGTCCATGTTTCCGAGCCGTACATCAGAACCGCCCAATATGATATACAATACAATATAATTGTTGTTGTTGTTGAAGTACAATATGATTATCTCGAATACGTAGATGACTTGAAAAAACAGCTCCTGTTTGTCTGCGCTTCCTTGACACATGTGTCAGTATTTTACAAACCATAGTTCGTAACGTTGTGTAAGGTAACGTATGATTTTGAAAAAAACAGGGTTATCTAAGGTTATTTATTTTGCGAATGCCATTTACCTTTTTCAAACGTAAATTGAATTTCTAAATTACTTTTACTTTTCAACATTAACATTAAAACTTTTTTGTTATTTGATTATTTACTTCAGTAAGTTTGATATAGTCTATGATGATTATGACGTCACATTTCTGCTGAAGTAAACAGCTTAATAACTCGGGAATTGAGTAAATTACCTTATCCAGCGTTACTTTAACAAATAGCCATTACAAGACAACGTTAAGAACAACTAAGATCAATTCAAATGTTTCAATTGATATCCAAACAGTTGAATGAACCTTGTAATACTGGTTTTCGTAGGAACTTTAAGGTTTTCAAAGGTTATCTAAGGTTACTTATCTTTCTGGGAAAACGGATTATTTAAGATTTCTTATTATGTCAGCAAGGGTTACTGGCAACTATGTTACAAACTCTCTTCAGATTGGAACCATAGAATAATCGAATGTACAGACAGAGATCGTCATCGATTGATACCCTTAGGTATTAGAACTGGTGCTATAGAAGAGCATATTATTATTATCGTCGCGAGACTGTTACAGACTATACTAATTTCGGACTGTCTCGAAACTGTTCTGATTAGATTATGTCTAATAGGACACTGTCTCCTCAAGCCTTTAGGTCAAACTCATTTCCCCATAGCAATAACAACCTCGTAGATACACTGACCTTTCAACAAACCACCCTGTCTAGTTCTGAAAGATTAGATTATGTCTAATTTCCGGTATCGATTTTATTTATTTATTTATTGAAAAATTATATTAAAGCGATTCAAAGCGGAGCAATGATAAACGATGAAGATGTAGTTGAAGCGAATTGCAGTGTTAGAGTCATTAGACTTGCTCAGTGCTCAAGTTGTTGTTGTCGATTACGATGATGATATGATGCTGCAGCCTGCTGGTGATGATGATAATTACGATCAAAACGATCATGATTATGATGATCGTGATGGTGATCATAATTATCATAATGTTCATGATCTTGACTATAGACCTATCAGTGCGCTGTAAGAGCTGGATCTTATTGCGATCACGACATAATTTGTGATAAGATTTAGTATTCACAATATAATTATGATTAATTAATAAATTGCATACTAACTGTTATAGTCTTAATAATATTATGATTATGATTATGGTGATGATCCCATGTGCTACAGAAGTTTATTGATTGATATGATAATGCTAATGAATACGATGAACATGACTACAGATGGTCGGTTCGTCTCTAAGGTTGTGATGGTATCACCACATCTCTTTTTTCCCTTCCTTTCTTCCTCTCCCCCTCCATTTTAATCATCGCCTTTCTTTTTATCTTTTCATGACCACTTTTACCTTTCTTCGTCCTTCCCCTTTCATATTTGTCCTTGTTCAGGACCTGCCCTTTTATTTACCTCTTTCTTTCTATTCTCGCCCTTCCACTGCAAAGTAAAGCTCTATAGTATAATCACCAGGGAATATCAAAATGCGGCCATTCGATATTTGATCATCTCAAGACGAGAAAAGGAATCGAAGAATTGCTCGATTCATTCAAAATATGGCGACTTCTCAAGTGGGCGAAACTCTCAAAGCTTTTCAAATTGATGCCTTCACAATAAATAAATGCACTATCAAAAAGTGGTGCAGCCAGAGTTCCGGAAAAGTCTCCATCGAACAAAAAAGTTTGTCAAGAAATTCTTCGCACATTCACGCATTTTCTTGGCTCATGCTACCTAACTCCCATCTCCAAAAAATTCTCAACGATTTTGCGCAAATCCTACGACCAGTCCCAGCAAGAATAGGGGGTCCGACCCCGTGTTCCCCCTCATGGCTACGCCACTGTTATCCAATATCACAACTCAGCGTATTATGAATGATACCGCTGCAGTATGTGCTGCTCTGCTTATCCTCGCAAATGGTCTATGACTCTATGCCTTCCATATGCCACAGAAAAAAGAGCCACTAAAACTAGTCGAGGACAACGCAGACGGTGCAGCCGTCTTAGCGATGAGAGGTTGAATTCTCTCTCTCTCTCTCTCTCTCTCTCTCTCTCTCTCTCTCTCTCTCTCGCTTTCTTTCTATCTTTCTCTTATCTCTGTCTGTCTCTCTCTCTCTCTCTCTCTCTCTCTCTCTCTCTCTCTCTCTCTCTCTCTCTCTCTCTCTCTATCTCTCTCTCGTTCTATCTCCGGCCGTAGTCAGTTGTAAACAGAAGTCGGCGCCAGGCGTCGCTGCAGCAGCCACAGCAAGGACATGGGCGCTCGATGTAACGAGCAGAACTGACTGAAAACGTAAGGAATCCAGATTGCCGCAGGAGAGGCCGCGATAGCGCGATAGCGTCCCGGCACGACGAGGCTAGATAGTGAGTGCATTTCTTAATAAGGCGAGTCTGTCTTTTTCGCGAACTGGGGGAGGAAATTCCAGGCTCTGCTTGTCAGTAGACTTCTAGGAGGCACACGGTTAGACACTGTTAGTCTCTCTCTCTCCCCTCTGATTTTTTCTCCCCACCCCCAAGTTTTCTCTCGTTTGTATTATACTCGATAAATTGTTCGCTTCTTATCTGCTTTCTTACTTATTAACTTATTAAATGTCGTATTATTTATCTTGTATTTTCAACTTCCTAAACATACAGCATTCGACTGTGTTCGGCTTGCAGGAGGGGATTTGGGTGCTTTCGATCTTTCTTATGGTAGAAAGAGATCCTGTCTGGGTTCTGAAAGTCTTGGGTTTGGTGATCAAACGTTTGGCCGTCAGTAATACCAACCCCCACTGATTTTTTGACAAATAAAAAACTGATCGCTGCACACTGTGTTTTGTCTAAGGCCATATACTGTAGGCCTATCTTGTCAGTGTCCCTTTTATCTCTCACCATCTACATTTCACCGGCATCGTTGGCATCTGTTTTTCCCGAGATTTATCGATGTTATTGAGACTTAAATCTTTCTCCTTCGACTTGTTTACGCTAGGAAACATCTGGACTGGCTGCGATTATTATTATTGCCGCTTACGATATATCATCCTGAGTACCCTACTGTGTGACTATCTCCGATGCGAGACCTCTAACGGTGTGTTTTGAAAGTACGTCTTTAGGACAGAAAATTAATGGATACTGGAATCAAATATCAATCGTTTATGTAATACAGTTCCGACCACCCTTCGGTAGCCTATACAGTACCTGCCGAATACGAAGGATAACCCGAGTCCCTGTGTTAGGATATATCAGGTTTTCTTATCAGTGATATCTCGTTTTCTTATCTTACTCATTTGGCATCGTATCTGGATTTCTTTCACGTCTCAGATTATTATTGTTATTATTAGTACCACTGCTGCTGCTGCTGCTGCTGCTGCTGCTGCTGCTGCTACTACTACTACTACTACTACTACTACTACTACTACTACTACTACTACTACTACTACTACTACTACTATTATTATTATTATTATTATTATTATTATTAATACCACTGCTATTAGCGGGGCGGCAGATGGCAGAGTGGGTTACGTGCTGGAGCGTCAGGCTGACGGAGCGGGTTCAAGCCCCGTTAGTGCCCCTAGTGGCTTTCACACAGGCAGTAATGCCTTCTAAGCCACTTTAAATCATGCTATGTTTATTACTACTACTACTATTATTATTAGTGAACTTAGGCCTATATTTCGCCATGTTAGTAATGCACTTGGCATCAGTCGATGGTCATTCCTTGGTTTGAATGGTAATCCCTCGTTGTCGAATTCAATAAGTCAGTCCGATTTTCCGGTTCCTGTTATGGCGAATAGGCAATAGAGAACATGTATATTTTGAGTCTCGATCGAAATGTCGTAAGAGATTCATAATAATGTCACAGTTGTCACTATCCACTTGACAATTGATCTCAAAACGCTAACTGTGTGGCGGTCTAATTTCAAACGGTTTTATTTGATTTTAAAAGGTTCTGATCTCAACTTGTTAAGTGCAACTCTTTCATTCCGTCGCTAAGTACTGTATACATGTAGACAGGGTTGGAGTTGCCGGGGGGTTGGGTTGGGGGGTTGGGTTGGGCTAACATTGCAGTTCTCACAAAAATCGCATATCGGGTACATTCAGTCTCTGTCATTCATTGAGTTTAAGTCCTCAAACCTCCCCCCCCTCCAGCTCAAATTTCACAACTCCAACACTGCATGTAGAATTATACTCTCCTGTTCTGATCAGCAGTCAGTCTCTCCGTATTCGCTACCATTATTTCGGGTCTCATAAAGTGCCAGATTTTTAAGGTATCCTCAAATTAAAACAAGCTAAGTTTGATTAATTAACAGCGTATCACTGCAGCGATTCACTTCTCTGCAGCCATTAGCGGCGTGCATGGACATGAGAGCAGATGTGCTTATCCGTAGACTGCAATATAGGCCTATAGCTTCATTGACTCCTCCATGAAGCATACTGAAGAAATGGTTAGCTTGGTCATTTTAACTTTTAAAAGTTTCTTTAAAATAGGCGCAATCCGATGCACAATTAGCTAATGCTTCACAAGTCTATAGGCAGTTACACTGATAAAGAAGAAGGCGTTTCACAGCAGATATTTGATGGTTTATTAGAGCCCTTATCCTGTATTTTGATTACTTCGTCGCGATTGCTATGCTACAACGCAGGAATTTATTAGACATTTCATCTCATTGATTCAACTATTGAGCAGTTTGCTAATTATTCATGCTCTTTCTTTTAAATTAGCCTCTAATGCATCAAATGCACCAAAATTTATATTCTATAAATATAAAGTATTACTCAAAATTTTGTGATGAGTTCACGCTGGCAACTGCAGCGCAGGGGATTTTCGAATCAGAATTAAACCATATTATTATTATTATTATTATTATTATTATTATTATTATTATTATTATTATTATTACTACTACTACTACTACTAGCTAGAAAATTTATATAGCGTAATAAGCAAAATGGCAAAATGGCCAAAGACAAGAGCGCTTTACAATGCTACGTATACGGTATACCCGATGGTGAATAGGTGAGTCTTAAGATATAGTCTTGGCGCGGCGTCAAAGACTCGGCAACCTATAGCCTACTACTTTTTGCTCGGCACTTTACCGTAATTATTATAGTGCAATTATCATAATCTAAAATAAAAATGTAATATATTGGAAAGCATTTAGCTGAATGAAATAGGGTAGAAAATAGCCAAGCTTTCCCGTCATGCTTGACAAGCAAGCAGCTAGTCGCAATACGTTATAAGATAATATATGTGCTTTACAATTTGAATCAAATTCCGCGGGTGAAATTCACGAAAGGCGTAAAACAGAGAGATTTTTCTGTCGAATGCCAATCGATTTGGACGATCGTTGTTAACTTACTTTGCCGCGAATGGCGGCCATGTCACCAGCGGCCTCGGCTCGAGACATTTTCAAGTGGTTCTGTCTGTCTTCGAAACGGAAGAAAATCGACTTCTGAACACGCTCGGATCGCGCGGCCTATTCCCGAAATCGCAACGTTCGACTGTCGCTGCTGTCCGAAGGCTCTTTTGGCGCGGCGTCAAAGACTCGGCAACCTCTATCCCAGAACGCTTCCAGGCAACGGTCTGATAGAATCGACGAGCGATCGCCTTCCAAAACCGAAGCGCGGCGGGGGGCGTGTCTGCGAGAGCTGCCAGCAACCTATATTCCACCCAAGGTGCTAGGAACTAGCTTCCGACCAGTGAGAGAGAGACCCCCTTCCATCGAGTTTCCAGAAGCTTCCCCTCTCAGCTGCTTCCTCTAGGTCTTCTTCTTCTTCCTAGTTCTAGGCTTCTAGCCTTCCTCCTCCTCTTCCTCCTCCTTCTTCTTCTTCTTCTTCTTCTTCTTCCTCCTCCTCCTCCTCTTCTGCTGCTGTAGCTGCTGCTGCTGCCGGTGAAATACCTAATTGGTCAGAATGCTTACCGCGTGACTCAGCTGCCAGTTGGTGTTGTGAATTCCATCTGCGTCTCTTTCCTACGTCCTACGCTACGCAGCCCTGAAATGAACATCGCTCACTTGGGCTCTATGTTTCTTTTCTCGTTTCCTTCTGAACTCTTTCCTTCTGTCTATCGTTATCGCTCCTTCCTTGCTACCCGTTTCCCTGCCAGACGACTCGGATGTAGCTAGTGCGGAGTGTGCCCTATAAGCTACAGGCCCGTTAGGCGGTTGTAGGCCTCTGCACTTTACATGCGGCCTCTTCTTCGCAGGTAATTGCATTTTTGCAGAGACTATTTTCGGCAGACAGGTTAGACTAACGGTCGAAATGATAGTCGTTATCCAGACAGAGTTACGGGCTATGGGCAAGTAAAACATAGTTCAAAGGTCACCTCACCAGTGATGCAATGTTAGGCAAACTGATAGACCTAATCGGTTGGACGGATCCAGAAGGAAATATCATGCCTTTTGCGCTTCAAATATACTGGCACTCGAGGATATGACAAAAATTGTTTACGAAATGAGTTTGGAGGCGCAAGCAACATTTCCTTAGTGCCAGAGTAGTAGACATATGGAACTACTTAGATGATAAGACAGAATCAGCCTACTACTGTGAATTCTTTTACAAATAACTCAAGTGCAAAGGGTTACTGGATTAGGCATTCATATACTAGTTTGATTTATAGGCCTACATTGATTAATTATAGTAGTCTCTCACACAAAATTTTGAAGAACTGAAAGTTTATATATAAAGTTATTTTGGCTTTGTGTAGTGCAAATTGTTTTTTTTGTAGAAGCAAAGATAGCAGCTGTAGCGGCCAACAGGCAACAGAAGTTGGAATACAGGGCTGTATGAGCAACAAAGGTTTTCAACACAAGAGAAATCCTATTAAACCACTTAAAACCAAGCTATAATAATTATTATTTTTATAATCCGGTTATACAAAAAAGTATTATTAAATATTATTATTAAAATCCGGTTATAATAATAATAATAATAATAATAATAATTATTATTATTATTATTATTAAATCTAATCGAACAAATTCAATGCAGAATTGCTTTGCGCATGATAAAAAATGCTCGGAGTCGTTGTTGATTCTTTTGATTAAAATTGTATTGGAAAGTTGAACTATTTAGCAATTTTCTAGCAAAATTGGTTACGAGAGAAAAGATCAATGTTTTTCTAAACAAAAGAATTGGAAACTGATCTACCACACTTCGCAATTTGGCCTATTGTAAAATAGATTAGGCCTAAATGAAAATGCCGGAGTCAGAACTTTAAGCCCAAGGAAATTTTGAACTTTCGAGGTGAGAGTTGTCCATCTATGCGGAAGCCTACATCCAACGTTTCTTTTATTTGAAAACATAATCGCATATACCTGTGTGTGTGTGTGTGTGTGTGTGTCTGCGTGTGTTACCCTATTTCTTATCGTCATCATTTAAACAAATTCAGATTTGTTTATCTAAAAAACATTCATGGATCGGTCCAGTATTTCCCAGTAAGTAACGATTATTAACCGGACGAGTGACTGATATCCCATATCTATGGACAAATGTCAAATCCAAGAGATCTTAAGCATCTATATCACTGGTTCTTAACCAGGGGTACTCGTACCCCTTGGGGTACTTAAAAACGTTGTGGGGTACAGAAAAATCTGAAAATAAGGTCTGTTTAAAGACTATTACTACAATTTACCCCGTATACTTTACAAGTAGGTACTAGGCCTACTGTAGACATTTTGTACTAAATTAGAAATTCTAAAGAAAAATCCCACTTTCTGGCATGTGCACAGTCTTTGGCAGATGTTTATTGCAGTTCATAATTATTTTCAATATATTGCAGAGCACAAACTTTTGTCCAAGGATAAGGTACGTTGGTGGTGGTGGTGGTGGTGGTGGGGGGAGGGTACTTCGTTCTCTTATACTTGTTTCAGGGACACGTAATCGTAATACGGTTAAGAACCACTAATTTATATGGACGATCAGAGTTGAATGGAATCTGTCGAAACCGAATTTTCTCAGCATAGGGCCTATTTATGAGCAGGGGTATATATAAACCCCCAAAATAAGTCTACCTTAAAGTTTTCTAGGTGTTTTCTATGTGGTTTTTATGGTTTAGGCCCTACGTGGTTTATTGTTGACATTTATACCCCCATATTTATACCTCCACAAATCAAATTCCTGGCTACGCCCCTGTTTAAGAGGTAGCATCAGATAAAATTTCAGTAACTAAGCTTATAAGCGAATTTTTCTGCCACGTAACGATTCATGTTCGTTTATCTTGGATATAAAGAACTCCTGGATGGATAATAATAGCGCGATTTTAAGTATTTTATGAGGCTAAGTTAGTCTGCGTGAAAACCAGCGCAATAACGCTCAAAATTTAATAGCCTAGTTTTCCCAGATAACTTTTGAATCCGCTAATTGTTTCAACTGTTACTGTCTTTTCGTCCGAACTGTTCCCACTGTTGCCCACTTGCCCACTTGCCCTTTTGATTAAATGACTTGGCATGAATGACCCACCTTTGGCTATAGCTACTTCATTTGAGATTGAGCGCGTAGGAATAAGGAGCTACTTCGGTGCATCTTTTGAAAGCGCTTTAGAAATTAACGAGATTTTACTTACTTACTTACTTACTTACTTACTTACTTACTTCTAATCTGTTCACAATCCTTGCACAAAAATCTTCTTCTTTTCTAGCCCAATATGAAGGCATAAAAACGACTGCTTTGATGGGTTTCTGGAGAAGGCTTGAAACTTCCCGTTACAGAAGCGCTAGGCTAAGTGGTTTTTCTTCTGAAGCCTTCGACATTGTCATATCAGTATTTTTTAAATCTTTGAGTTTGACGTATAACGTTCCTTTCAACATTTAAGCAGTGGGAGCCATTCAAATGAACGTGAATTGTAGGATTTCTGGAGTGCGTCTACAGTCGAACTTTGATCGCAACAGCCTTACGCTGCTGTGTTTTTCGTTTTCTGGGCAGCATTTACTTGCTCGTGCGTCTGTTGTCTTCTCTATCGGTTTCAGGTCTGACTCTCCGCGTAAATTCTTCGGCGTCTGCGTACGGTCGGATCTCACTGTTGCTCCGAGATAAGTTTACACCGCACAGACATAAGAGCTGTCGGGCTTTGCTGCTGCTGCTGCTGCTGCTGCTGTTGCTGCAGGAACATCCAGGTGTGAAGATTGCTCGAATTCTTTTCCATATCCGAGAAAACTGCGGGGGCTGTTGTTACGCAGTCTTAGACGAAGCGCGGAGGAGTCCGTAGGTGCTTCGTATTTCCTGCCGCCGCCGCCGCCGCCGCCGCCGCCGCCGCCGCCGCTGCTGCTGCTGCTTCTTGATGCCGGTCGATGCCTCCTCGGCTGGTAGTTTGTGCAAGACATAAACAGATATAAAATTAGAATCCTATCGGCGCAGCAGATCGCAGTTCGTCGTCTCTGCTGGAGCAGCAGCCGGGTTTTTCTGGGAGGGGGGGTCCGAATCCCTCTACGACGCCCGGCGCCAGACAACCGGCATCAGACTCACTCGGGAAAACTGCAAGCGGCGCACAGATAAAAACACAAGAACACAGAAGAAAATCAGACAGAGAGAGAGAGAGAGAGAGAGAGAGAGAGAGAGAGAGAGGGGGAGAGAGAGAGGAAGAGATAGAACGAACGATGCTGGTAGAAACAATTACCGGTAGATCAAAAGAAACTAGCAACAGCATGATATCCGAGACGAGCAAAGAGACAGAGTGTTATACGTAAATAAAGACAAATATAAAGACAGAGACGCAGACGGAGATAGACGCCTTAAACGGGCAGGAAGAGAGACAAAATATAAAAATACTACATCCACAAAATGTTATCTATTCTTAGAAGATCTGTTCGTAACGCCTATATAGGCCTACTGTGGATCGGTGTCTTTTCTTAGTCTACTAAACATCAACGACCAAATTATTTTAGATGCATTTGAAACAATTTTATTGCGTAGAGTAGGATATATATATATATAAATTTTAAAAAATAAATATATAATATAATATAATATAACTGTATTATAACAAGGTTTAAAGTGGTTCAGTTCAGGACTGCCCTGGGAGTCTCAGGCCCTCCGAGACTGCCGGGCCCCTGTGCAGAATGGCCGAGAACCACTGTTGTTCTCGTTCAGCCGTTTATTATAAATCTAATATCCTAAACTACTGGGGTTTATTTTGAACTCGTTTACAGTTGTAGCCGTTACTATCCCCTCATCCAGTTCATTCCATCTGTCCACCACTCTTGCACTAAAAAAAACTACTGCTTATTTTGATGTCTCCCAACCCGTTTCTTGAACAGTTTCATGCTGTGTCCTCTGATTCGATCATAGTGCTTCATTGTAAAAATCTTTCTCTTCGCATTTCCACAGAGGGGGTGCAGACCATCATCTTTCCAGGGAGTGCAGTGCACCCCTACATTTTTCCAGGGGGTGCAGCTGCACCCCCTGCACCCCCACTTCGGGCGGGCCTCTCTCTGATGGTCACAGGTTATGACTGCATCTTGCCAAAGCCCAATTAGAAACCGTATACTGAGTACTTTATAACTTCTAACATTGATATAGGTGCTGCCAAGCCGTTTCTTTCTCCCGAACAGTTCCAAAAAATACTTATAACCTGCGTCAATGCGTCTGCAAACGCTACTGCGCCTGAGAGAGTGACGGTGTAGCTTCCAAGTTCGTTCTCGGTGAAAGCTCTTGGATTGTTTAGCCTTTTATACCAGCGGAAAACTTTCCAATCAATCAACATTCGTTCGGTCTGACGTGTCTGACACTTTTCCCATTCCGAATCCGTCTCGAAGGCTGTGTAACTTCAAGGTAAGTTCAGCGAGTGTGTAAAAATAACGAAAATATTGCAAAGAATCATATGCGTCGAATACACTGAAATCCTGCTAACTCACTCACCTGCCTTCCCAATAAACTTGTTTGAGGTAATTCAAACTTGTGTCCTAATGTGACTTGTGACCGGTGTTCGCTTCTTAAGTAGAAGCTGAGTCGGGCGACTCGTTGACCGACATTTCTGACCACCAGATGGCTACTAAAAGCAAACAGTTCTACATTCTACATGTATAGTGGTTAACGATTTGAGTAAGGGATAGTAACTTAGTAAGATGAGTTTAGGCTTAGTCAGAGTTTAGGGATTATGTAGGGCCAGCCTCACTTGAATATCATGTTTTAAATACTTGGGTGGTCTTCTTCCCTTCGCCCCGTCCTCTTCCTCCCTTCCCTCACTCAATGCTTCATAGGTTATGACTGCATCTTGCATGTTGACTTTAAATACTACTATAAGATAGCAAGCAATGAAAACTAAGTCTAAGCGTGCCTAAATATAATCAGCGGCTTGCCAATCCCAAAGGAACCGCATTTTACGGACAAACTAATTAGTCATATTATGTGTGGTCTTGATAATATTAATCTTCTAGCTATCTATAATCTTGCAGCTTGTATCTTGTTGTCTGCTCTGTGACGTCATGGCTTGTCTTGCATCTGTTGAGAGTTAAATTAAATATACTGGGTTGGCGATTGCTCGGCGCAGTCGGACGATGATCGTTGAACAGTTAACATCTCGAGATCGGAGAATGGTCTTATATTCATTTATAAATAATAATATAGGGCGATAGTGCTTGCCACTAAAGTTCAATCAAATTTGTTTTCAAACGCTTCAGCCGGCGAGCAGTCACATTCCTAGCCTCCTCTTGAAAATGGAACGATGATCAAAATCCGCCTTCAGAAATAAAATCTTGGCAAAAATTCTCCGGTTAAAAGCAACTCCTGAACGGAAAAAGATCAGATTCTTAACATCCTAATGGTTTGATTGGTTTCACTATGAGTTCGCTTCTGAAATACAGTATGGCGCAGCATCCAACGGCCGAGACAGGACTCTGCAGCCAAATTTCAACACAGCGTCAGTCGAGAGGAGGTTCTGATAACGCATTGTCTATAACAATTACAGTATTTTAAAATTAAATCCGAATTAAATGCTTTTGTAACAGCATTTCTAGAGACACAAAGATGGGGTTTTTAATTGTTTAAAAAAACTGGTACCTACTACTATTCATTGACCGACAATTTTGACCATCAGTGGAGGGGATCGTGAAAATTAAAAAGCCAATAAAAACCGGAGCCTTTGTTTTTGTGCGTGTGGGGTCTCTTGCCGCCGACGCCGACGCCGCCACCACCTCACCGATACGCCACTGTTTTGGACGGGAAGTCCGTGGGTTTCATCTGGCCTCGCCAAGCGTAGCTGTCGTGAACATGCGGTGCACCTTTAGCGTATACATGAATTTAAGGCGCTATATAGCCTATGTAAGCCACGCTGTGCTATTTCCAGCGCGTAAATCGCAGAGCATCTGTCTTTAGGTATTGAAACTGCGCAGATAGGAATAAAACCCAACAACGTCCTACTTACTTCTAACCATGGTGCTTTATCTCCCTCTCCCTTCCCTTCCCTCCTTCTCCTCCTTTTTCTTCTTCTCCTCCTCCTCCTCCTTCCTTCATCGTGTTCCATTTTCCCACATTCTTCAGCTCCCACTGATAGGCCCTATGCAGAAGAATCCAGTCGCTTCCACCGCTGCTGCCGCTGCTAGCATCGCCACCGCCGTTGGCACTCTTTCAATCAGGAACTGGCGCATCCCTCCCGCCGGACGCTTTCCGCTGAGAATCGGATCTGTGGGGCGTCTTCGGGTCCGGTTATTTATACAGCACCACCACCACAAGGCCACGCACAGCCGAAATACAGTGAATCAAATTCAGCAGAAGACGCGACGAATGAATGAATGTGTGCTGTCCTCTGGCGAAGACAAGAACCAAACAGCGATGAAAACATTCGGAAAACGAACACTTTGTTGTTATCGATGGCTCGCGAAGACTATCTCTGGTTCTCTGCCATTGCTAACTGAGCGAGTCTAATGGACTATGTCGCCTTTCTGAATATTATGCAACGCAACTGATGCGAACAATCGACCTCAATCAATCAATCAATCAATCAATCAATTAATCAATTAATCAACAATCAATCGAATCTCGATCCATCCATCGACTAACCAATAAACCAGTCATTCATTCATTTAATTCATTTCCTTTCATTTTTTACATATTATGATGTTCTTTTTGTTACATAGTAAGAAATGATTTAATTTTGTATGTTTAACCTGTATAATCTTGAGAAATAAAAATTGATTGATGATGATGATAATCTATCAACTTCTTTAGCGCCGTTATGATAATACATTAGCGTCAGACTATGGCAGCTTATGAGCGGAAATCGTAATCAGTCGCAAAAAGAATGTTGAATAATAGCCCAGTGGCGGCTCCACCTGGGGGGGGGGCAGGGAGCCCGTGCCCCCTATTGAGTGCCTGGCTCCCCCAGTGACCCCTCAGTTGGGACCCTATACTTAATGCTACATACATTAAACAACAAATGGTTGCCCCATGATTAGAAGTTGCCACCCCAACGGCCCCCCACTTGCCAAATCCTAGAGCCGCCACTGTTAAATAGCCTAGTAACCTACTAGTGTTAAACCATGAGCTCATTTTTGGTTAAAGCTGTTTGTTAAAGCGCTGTATAAATTGAACATTCTGCAAAAGACCTGATAATTATTATAGTGCTGAAATTGATAATGAATCTAAAGCAGAGGTGGGCAATTTTTGGCTCAAGAGCCGCATATACAGTATGCTTCGAACATAACTAGCGGGTCGCACTGTAGGCCTATAAGGTTCACAAACTATAAAAGTATTGGGCTATATTATAGAAAATGTAGGCCTAAGGCTTTTTTTATAAAGTTTTGTTCTCATAACTGTCTTGTGACCGGCAGTTCGCGTTAAGTAATGATATTTATATAACGCTAGTAAAAGTTTGTTAAATTTTTATTAGAAATTTAGAATATGCTCGGCGGGCCGGATAAAACTCTGTCAATGGCCGCATCCGGCCCGCGGGCCGTATTTTACCCATCCCTGATCTAAGGATTCTAAGCAAATCTCTGTAGTTCACTAGATGCGAGTATCCCCAGGCCTGTATTGGAATGTAGCAAATGTCACGACCACGGAGTCAGAAGTGGCTATAGACTACTGTATAGTAGCCTACAGGATGTGTTCTACAGTCGCTCAGCTACAGTTGTCTGTGCCAAATCACATACCTGGGAAGAATGACACTGTGTTATGGATGATAAGAAGTCGCCACATTGATGTGGTTCTCAGTGGCGTAGCCACTGAGAACCACAAAGAACCACAACCCCACTATGCAAAGTGGGGTTGTTAACTGGAGGCACTATGCAGCCGAACACTGAAGCCGCGGTCGCTTCCCCCACAACCCCTCCTTCAACCAAAAGTCGACGGATTTACATAAATTGAAATTGCGTTGGTTATATTATTTAAAATGGGGTTGTTTGAACAACCCCCAAGTTTCCAAACAACCCCGTGGCTACGCTACTGGCACTGGTTCTTGTGGTTCACGGTTAATAGGCCTTTCAAACAGGCAATGATTTGCTCTAAATCAGGGTATCGCTTCACAGTATAGGCCTACCGAGCCTAATTAATCAGCGTCGTCAACTTTGACCTCTGTTCTGATATGATGAAGCTTCAGTTCACCGGATCTAGTTCCTAACTCACTGATACAGAGTCCGCACCAGACAGAAGTCCGACCGTTCCAACTTTGGATCGGTGGTCAATGACGGTTGTCCAAGGGTCCATCCATATCAGGGTTATTTCTAGGACTGTGAATTTGGGGGTGCCGGGAAAATCCTGGGGTGTCGGAATTTGGAAATTTTGGCCAATAAAGGCTGACAACAAAAACAAATTTTAAAAAGGCTGACAAGCAAAAAAGGTCATCCGAGAATATAAGGTGAGGGTGTACTTCTCCATTGGGAGGGGTGTTCAGGGCTAATTAGTATGCATTTTATATGCATACCATTGGCACATTACCACATTTTGAGTGGTGTCAACCTCAAATTGGGGTGGGTGGGGTGTCGGGGATGTTAGGCGGGGTGTAAAAATATCCCTGATCCATATAGTAGGCCTACGCACGCATTGAGAGAGAGAGAGAGAGAGAGAGAGAGAGAGAGAGAGGAGAGGGTTGGATTTAGGTATAAGGTACCTTACATCAGGGGGTGGACGAAATGAAGCGTTCTGCGTATTTTCACGTAATTTTTGATTTTTTCAACTTGCAATAATATTGCTCGGCATTGTTTGAAAGCTAAATAGATGATGTATGCGACAGTGTTTTGCAGTTTTATTCCTCTTTCAAACCATCTGCGCAGAATTTTAAAAAAATGGGATGATGATTCACAATCTGGCCTGAAACAGAACCTCCCTCCACTGTGTGGCCAGGAACGGGTCCCTCATGTGGAGTCGCCACTGAATTGGCCAGTGATTCTTGAAGAAACAAGATTAAGATTTAAAATAGGTACATTTGACACTTTTCAAATCAACTACAGTGTAGAAGAACGTTTCAAAGATTTCACAACGGTTGTGCATAAATTTAAAGTTCTAGACCCGAAATATTTTGTTCAGAAATCTCTTAAGGAATGTGAAGAAGCGTTATCTGAGTTGGTAGATATGTATGGATCCATTGGCGTAGCCAGGATTTTCCGAAGGGGGTTATGGTTGCCATCATTACCAACTCCGGAAAATTCTGACAAGCAAAAAAGCTTATCATCATGGTTCTTCGTGATACACAGTAAAAATCCTGACAAGCCAAAATGGTCGTCAACTATATATTATATAGGTATATCGGCGCCGTACAATTGTATTGTATTGATACGCATTTTTGCTCGAACAGCCAAGGGGGTTTGACCCCCCCCCATCCATTTTCCCTATACTGAGAGCAGCCAAGGGGATTTAGTCTCCAACACCCTTGACTACGCCACTGTAAGAATCAGACACAGAGAAAGAGGATTTACTATCCGAGATTTAAGCGTTTTGTCAATTGTACTAGCAGATGCTGAAAGATGCTGTCATTTCTGAAGTTCATAAAATCTGTGATGCTTTACATTTGATAGAAATTCGTGAAATGAGCGGTATTTTCCAAACTTTGCGAACCTTTACGGAATAGGCTATATAACGTTTTGCATGTCAACGGCTAGTGCAGCTGCTGAACGGTGCTTTGGCAGAAAAAATTAAGGCAAATAAAAAGTTACACACGCTCAAACTAGGCCTATGGCTGAGATCCGATAGCCTGACCTATCATTGCTAAATATTGAAAAGGAATTTTCTGAAAATTTAGATTTTAACAGTGTAGTTGACCTGCAGTGTTTATTATAGGCGTGTTTTTTTTTTTTTGGGGGTGAATTCCCCCAAAAGTTTTAAAATTCCTCCCCAAATTGTATATGTTGGCTTGGGGATGGAAATCCCCCCAAAGCGTGGAGAGACAAATCTTGCCCCCAAACATTTCAAACTCCCCAATGTCAAGGTGGCTAGAATAAACACTGGTAGTTGACATTTTTGCTAAAATGAAGAATAAACGTTAACAGTAATTAGTGTAGTAGGGCCTATGTAGTAGCCTATGTACAATTATGCAGTGTCAATACCCATAAATAATTGTTGTATTAATAAATGTTTTGTATATAAATGTTTAAAATAGGCCTATACAGAAATTTGCTTCTACCCGGTAATTAAAATCATTGAAAATTTCAAAAAGTTCTAATTTCACAAATTCCAGTGTTCATATTAATTTCAATAATTTCACGTAATTAAGATGTACTGTAACCCCTGGTCTAATATTCTGGATCGATCTGCCACTTTGTGTAGCTAAACGTTTTGAGTGCCATGAGTGGTGACCTGACTTTGGTGAACGGCAAAGTTTTAGGGAATGTAATTGGAACAAAATTAATCAAAGGTTTTGAAAATTGGACCATATTTGGTTGAGGTAATAAATTATAGTTCTAGTCTGCGTCACTGCTTCCTCATATATAGTAGGCCTACACACTGCACACAGTGCACAGTATTCTACAGTCTACACATCAGCCATCTGAGGCATATAGCGGTTAATTAAATTCTTTTAGCCTCGGTTGGCTGTCCTTGTATCAGTAGTCAATGCCTCTTCTCACGGCATTTGCCACCTGGTAACTCTTCAGCGGCGAATGCGGTCGATAAAGACCGTATATGAAATGCGCACCCATTTCTAAATATAAACCGCTATATTTAGGATTTAGGGCTATTCTAACGAAAGCCAACATGCTTTCGCTTTTAAAACTTGCGAAAAAACCGTTTATTTCGCGATTTTGACTGCAAAAATATGTCGATTTGCAGTCAAGATTTGCGGTCCTTCTGGCATTTAAATTTTAAATACCCTTCTATACACAGGGGCAGAAGTTTTATTCAACTAAAGAAGTTTTGGAAGCGATTGAAAATGGTAAGTTTGATGACATGGGTATTTCCAGGTGCGATGACAACGAAAACGAACAAATTCTGCTGGAAAATATTAAAAAACCAAGTCTTTGAACCTATGTGACATGTGTCAAATATATATATATGTCATAATTGCTTCAACATCTTTCACACAAGATCCTTTCTAAACTAAAATATCACATTTTACATAATTTCTAATGTCTATTACATACGTCTACACGTTTCAGATAGTTTGCCACTAATGTCTTGTTGCTAAAAACTTTTTAGCAGCTTTTGAAAAGTCCCAAAAATACATGTGTTATAATTGCTTTGAGAACATTCACAAAAATCCTCTGTAAAATAAAATATGACACTTATACATCTATATATAATTTTTAAAATGTTTATAACATATGTGTACATGTTTCTGATAGCTGACTTACACTGTGTTGTTGCTGGCAAATTTTTGATGAACTTAAAAGTCCAATTTTAATTTTTAATTTTTTACATTTTTTATTTATTCCCATGAAATATGAAGAATGTAATTGTAAATTTTACATGTTTCTTTTCATATTCTTGTAGATAATCAAAAACCCTTTCCATTGAGATATACATTGTCAATATTGCTGTGATATTTGATTTAAAATATTTCTGGAAACTGTTGAGGGGTAAATTCTGTGAAAACAACATAGCCGCCAAAGAGGTAATAGCCTACTCTGTATATGGGTTTTGCTTACACATTCAGGCTTCAGCATCTCAATTGAAACCATCCATCGCTAACTCTTGACAGATAGGGGCTAGCTAGACTAGCTAGACCAGTGGTGTCAAAACCTTGGCTCGCGGGCTGATTTTATTTGGCCCGCGAAAATATTAACCTATTAAATTTTTTAACTAAAAGTTTATGTGTGAAATTGGCTGTTAGGCATGACTAGAATACGGTTTGTCATAGTTACAACAATAGGTTGTAATCAAATCAATATAAATAATGTAATGACTGAATGGCCTTTTAATGTTTTCGTAATCCAGCACGCGTGCCTTCCAGCACGAGTGCCATCCAGCACGCGTGCCAACCAGCAAGCGTGCCAATCAGCACGCGTGCCATCCGTTTATTTCAGATTTTTAGATAGCTCAGATTTTAGAATATAATATTGACAAGCATTTGTGCGTTTGGCCCGCGAGGACATGGAAAACATGTCATTTGACCCGCCGCCCAAAAAGTCTTGACACCCCTGAGCTAGACTGAGTTTAACTGATAGGACATTGAAAATTCGGTTTGTAGGCCTATTATTTTTGCCTGTACAAGGAATGTTGCATCTGTAGGAATATGAACGCGAAATTTTCAGGCTGTTAAATTGACAGAATATTTTATCCTGTTTGTTAAGTGGACGGACATAGGATCTAGACTCAAGGAGGCAAATATTTTCGACACGATATAGCTCGGACTTGGCCAAACACCGCCACAAGCAACTGGTCATAATTGGGCTTGGATTTTAGCGGCTTGATTGTAGAAACGTCCGTCCAGGTGAGTTAGCAGCGCTCAGGTGTTGTTGCCGAATAGTGACTTGAGTTACCTGTTTTCGAATTAAAGACGAAATGAAGTCTGATTTTGTTTAGTTAGAGTCTAGTAGGTTTGACACTTTTATTTGTGGATTTTTCAGCATTTACCAGCAATCTAAGACTACCGGGGGAAAATGACGCTGATTTCGGCGTTCGGCATAGCGTTGCTAGCTTTCCTCCACACGGGTAAGTCTGACAAAGCCTAAGTTCAAAGGCGTAAACTTCTATTAGGCCTCTAGATTGGAATCCTCACTTTTTGAGAGGATATAATAGAAATTAGCAGAAATGGAAAAAGTATCGGGAATGGACTCCACACTTTTTCATCCAAGTTTACACCAGTGTAAATATGCAGGGGCGGTTCCAAGTTGGGGATGACTTGGGTGCATCCCCCCACCGGCCCACCAAAAATGCGTGTGTGTCGTTGACGAACTTTTGAGAAAAATCGCGACAGAGGTCTTCAATGGAAGATGATTGTCTAAACGGTTTAGCCTTGATGTATATCCACAAAGATGGTCATATAATAGGCACTGTCGTCGACAAATTGGCTTCCAGCAATAGCATGGGGGGCGCAACAGGGTGGGCCATGGCCCACCAAATATTTAGGCCCATTGGGCCACAATGTGTTTGGCCCACCCAATTTCAATTGGCAAATTACAATGTTTTGTGGAACTAATAACCCCAAATCTCCAATATATTGGCATAGGGCCTAATATTGCCAAATATATAAGAGATATGTCACAGATGTGGAAGACCATTCAACATTATTATATTTATATAACCATGCAACTGTGTTTTTTCAATGATCGATTGATCGTAATGGCAAGAATTTCTCACCGTGCTGTCTTGACTCTGAAATATTGGCCATGTTGGCCCGCCCAATATTTGGCTTGTAGCGCCCTCCATGGTTTTAATTCGTTTCATCACTCTTCTGAATTTTTGCATATCTATAGCCTACTGTAGCACTAGCATTGTCCAATTTCAAACAGGGTATCAATTTTATAATATTTTTGTGGTCTATAAAACCTGACAGAGAATAGATTTCTGAAAGACTTTGTATAGTGTCGTTTCAAATGGCTCATTATTTTTCGTGGCATTTCAAAAGCTCTAGAAAAAAATTGAGACAGAATATTGACAAATCTAGTACGGTTTGACACAACAAAGATGGGGACACAAGAATATGTGGTTTTAATTCGTTTCATCACTCTTCTGAATTTTTGCATATCTATAGCCTACTGTAGCACTAGTCCTTATTTGTCCAATTTCAAACAGGGCATCAATTTTATAATATTTTTGTGGTCTATAAAACCTGTAATAGAAGAAACCAGCTCTCTTAAGCGCCATCTTATCTCTTGATTGACTTTTTATGTTTCAAATGGCTCATTATTTTTCGTGGCATTTTGAAAGCTCTAGAAAAAAATTGAGACAGAATATATTGACAAATCTAGTACGGTTTGGCACAGCAAAGATGGGGACACAAGAATATGTGGTTTTAATTCGTTTCTTCACTCTTCTGAATTTTTGCATATCTATAGCCTACTGTAGCACTAGTCCTTGCTTTGTCCAATTTCAAACAGGGCATCAATTTTGTAATATTTTTGTGGTAGCTCTCTTAAGCGCCATCTTATCTCTCGATTGATTTTTTAGACATTTGACAGAAAATAGATTTCTGAAAGACTTTGCATAGTGCCGTTTCAAATGGCTCATTATTTTTCGTGGCATTTCAAAAGCTCTAGAAAAAAAATTGAGACAGAATATATTGACAATTCTAGTACGGTTTGACACAGCAAAGATGGGGACACAAGAATATGTGGTTTTAATTCGTTTCATCGCTCTTCTGAATTTTTGCATATCTATAGCCTACTGTAGCACTAGTCCTTGCATTGTCCAATTTCAAACAGGCCATGTTGGCCCACTCAATATTTGGCTTGTGGCACCCTCCATGAGCAATAGAAACTCGATTTTGCACTATGAGTCTATGACTTTTTATAACCAGACTAAAATGGCTTTTATACATTGTCAATTCTGAACATTATATTTTATAAATAAAATCTACGGATTTCTTCTAAACCGTTTACCAGTACATAATATAATTGCTTTGACAATTGGCAGAATCTTCCTAGAAATTCATTACATCCCCCACCAAGAGTTCTTGGAATTGCCACTGCAACTATGTACTCTTATTGGAGTCCTACAGATGTATCTTGTTATAGTTATGCATAACTAAAGGACTTAGGCATTCGCTAGAAGAAGAACTAAAGGAATGATTAAAAATCTGAATTATTATCAGTTAGACATTCATGTAGATTCTAGATTTAGAGCAATTCTGAATTTGTAAGTACAACTGTAGGCATCAAGTATAGGCCTATAGTTTTAAGAGATTGAGCATTTCTAATTGATCCCAGCTGAAGTACCATGTGCGCACAACAAGACTCGCCATTCATAAAAGCTCTTCATGCCACGGTCACATGTGTTTTTAGTTGTTAGTGAGTAGAGAGAATTTGCAGTAAATAATTCTGAAAGTTGCTGCTGCTGTTTTAAATTGTTTGAAGTAAATTATTTTAAAAGTAAATGTTGTTAGTTCTGGGGCAGCCATTTGAAAACAGTAAACTTATTAAACTTATTGTTTCTGCAATTAGTGTCCGCTCAAGATGAACCTCGGATAACACAGATCATTTGGCCAGAAATAAAGAGAGTTGGGATGACCGGCTATCTCAACTGCACGATCACTCGTCAGTTTGACAATAAAGTCAGTTGGCTTTTGTTCTATGCTAAACACTGTTATATACCAGTTGTCTAAATATGAATTATATTATTTGACAAATTTATTCAGTCGTATGTTTACATCCTATTTTTTTACTGTTTACTGTATCAAATTTTTTTCGTATAGTGTTGGCATGACCACTATGCTAGAATGAACCAAGTCAGCAAATCCATGTGACAATCCTTTCATGGACAATATCAATATCTGAAAGTGCTTGAATACTTATACTGTATTTTGCAAAGTGGATTTTAAAAGTTTCCATTATTTTAAATAGTTATTTGATGGGTATTAGGCAGTGTTTATTCTAGCCACCTTGACATTGGGGGATTTTGAAATGTTTGGGGGAGGGGACAGTCTGAGTCTCCATGCTTTTTTTTTTTTGGGGGGGATTTCCATCCCCAGCCAACATATACAAATTTTGGACAGAATTGGGGGATTCTCCCCAGAGAAGGCCTAGAATAAACACTGGTATTAGGAATTGTCCTCTAAAGCAAAACTTCTTTATAATACTGGAAAACATCTTGTTTGCAGAAGCTTTGGTGCTGGATGTGCAATACAAACTTGCAATCAGCCCATAGGAAACAGAATTTCTTCTGCTAACTCAATAAATGTAATGACAAATTCTGTTGAATTTGATGAAGCCTTAATAAATGAAAGCCAATTGGTCAGCAACTTTGGTGTATATTTTGATAAAGGTTCCATATGTCTTTTAATGGTCAGATTAACCAAATTTGCAGACATTGCATTAACAAGTAGAGATTCTTGCAAAGAATTCCAAGACCTTGTACCTAAGTATACCTTTATTCCTTTTAGGCTAAGAAAATATAATCACATTGTTTTGAAATTTCAGGTTCAGTGGATCCAACAGCGAGCCCAAAATTTGATCATAACAAGTGATGATCGTATTGAAGTGGATGAGCGAATCAACGAGGTAGTGGATGGATATCAAAAGTACGACGTTCAGAAACGTATTGTGAATGATCAAGTAACTTACATGCTCATTGTTAGACGTCTTGTGCTCACCGATGCTGGAAATTACACCTGCAAAATTGTTGTCACAGGTGCAACCCAACATCCATCAAAAGTTGGACAAATGATTGTTCTGAGTGAGTATCTTGCTTAGTTCAGTTATGTATTAAGTTATTTTTCATAAACAATTTCGGTATAAAAAAATTGATCTAATCAAGTACTCTTTTGGGCTGTGTACTTAGAGCTAACTATAATAAAAAAATTTATAGGACCTTAAATTTTTCAATAGGCACTGCTGATCATCACAGGAACTCCCTATAATCAGTATTTTTCTTTGTTTCTGAAAATGATATTCATATAATTCTAATCAGTTACTGTGCACATTTCTTATAAGCAGTGATGTTAAGTATCTAAGATACTTGTATCTAGATATGTATCTTAGATACAAAAAAGTATCTTGTATCTTGTATCAAGATACATTTTTCAAAAGTATCTAGTATCAGTATCTTAGATATAAACAAAGTGTCTCTGTATCTTTATTTTAAAATTAGACACAAGATACTTTTAAACTCTCAATAGAGGTTGACTATAGTCTATAGTGGATATTGTTGAATGGTGATATATGGACAATTGGACATTTCAAATATTTCAAATATACTTTACGAGATTTTATGAAAATTTACGAGATTTTACTTACTTGCTTACTTAAAATATCTATGGTTGTAGATTTATGTGGCATCTATGACCTGGATATATTTAGCAAAATGGCCGATAATGATAATCAACATGTGCCTGTGATATTAGATGGAAAATATTTCAAAATAGTTAGTGTAGAAGGTGGCAAAGTTCTCGCAAAATGTGTAATTTGTGTCAATAAGACTATTTCTGGAGGATTTGCATCAACGTCAAATTTTAAGCTGCATCTCATCTGCATTTCAAATATACTTTAAGCTACATTAATTTTAGGCCCTGGAGTCATATTAAGAGATATATAATTTGATTATTATGACAACCTCTTTGGTTGTAAATTTGCATTGCATCTATGACTTTTTTCCATACTAGGTTTACTTTGAAACAAACTCTTCTTGGATATTTTTCTCAATACTAACTTCTAAAAAAGTATCTTAAAAAGTATCTTGTATCTAGATGCTTTCTATTTGTATTTGTATCTTGATACTTTTGATTTCATGTATCTAGTATCAGTATCTTTGATACATTACATTTCCTCACATGTATCTGTATCTGTATCTAAGATACATTTGAAAAGTATCTTTAACAGCACTGCTTATAAGAAACGTATTTTTAAGAATTAGAAATGAGCTAGCAGTTTATTATTATTATTATTATTATTATTAAAAGTTAAGGTTTATGTGGTAACTTATCTGATGGCGGACTGCGTGAACACATTACATTTTTAGATATTAATGTGAGACATGTAGCTGGTCTGGAAAAACCATGTCTTCAGGTGCTTCTTGAACATGTCAAGTGATGACGAGTTTTGTATAGTACAATATAGTTCAAGGTAGACTATTCCAGGTCTTTGCAGCTGTAACTTGGAAAGTACGATCACCTACCGAGGTGAGGCGTGGTATGTGGAACGTGTAGCGTCATAGTAGAGGCTGACCTCAAGCGCTGTTGGCCCTCGAGATCTGCTTCTGTTTATGCTATTCATTAGAGGCTGGATGGGAAATTGTACGTAACCATCTGGTAATAATTCAGCATATATTTTCTGTGGTTATATGTTTTCAGTTCCACCTGCAATTATTCAAGGCAGAACAACGCAAACAGTGACTGTTGATGAAGGCAGCAGCGTCAACCTTACTTGTGCTGCTACAGGTTATCCAACCCCAAACATATCTTGGGTCCGTGTCAACGGCAATCCACTTCCTCCGCCTTACAACCGATTCATGTTCAGGGTTTTGTATTTTTAAATTTTAAAATTCTTGTGTAATCTTTAGATTCTTGAAATGTGCTTGTATTTTTAATTAATTCTCAGTTGTAACTATTTTATTTATGCATTTAAATCATCGGTTTGATTTTTGCAGTCAGTTATCTTTTGTAGTTTGACCAGACACAATTTTTTTGATCCATTGATCTTTCTTTCATGTACTATGATGATAAATATGCTATCTGAAGTTCTTCTGTCAGATTTTCTATTGATTATATTAAATTTGTATTCTAAACCAATCAAGACTGGCCGTCTTCTTGTTTATTAAACATTGCAAACTGGCCAACCTAAAAATAGAATTTCATGTTAAATCATCCACAACATTGTCACTCAGCTTCTGAAGATGGTATTCTTGAAATAGTACCATAGTCATTTCCTTTTCATTGCTTATTTGTGCTCATAGGGTGATAAAATTCAGCTGACAAACATTCGAGGAATTGACCGAGGAATGTATCGTTGTGTTGCCGACAACAATGTTCGACCACTTGCAACATATGATGCAACCGTATATGTAAATTTCAAGCCTCGAGCTCGGCCTATCCAGTCTTCGTATGGTCAGGCACAGAACCGACAGTTTGAGCTGACAATTGACTGCATTGTTGCAGGTAAATTTATTTTAATGAGCGTTATTTGCCAATAGGGCTTTTACTATTTTATATATATATATATATATATATATATATATATATATATATATATATATATATATATATAATACAGACTTTTCTAAGTATTGCTGCATACCTGATTTGCACATCAAAAAACAACACATCTTTAAATTCTGAAAAGGCTGTTTATAGGTTTTTGCAGCATATGGACAGTACACCAGAATGTGGGAAGCAGTGACGCTGACTAGAAGATTTTGAATTTTGATACAATTGATTTGTTTTAATTTGTAGATTTTCAATGTGCTTGATAAATTTTAAGTTTTGATAGCTTATTATTCACTAGATATACTCTGGATTGTATCAGTGTATTCTCATTTGGTCAGAATTCACTTTTTGGCTTGGCAATTTTGAAACTTGACTTGTGTTTCACCAACTCAATCACCGTTACAGACAGTAATTTACTAGTGATTGCAGGCCTGTTATGATATTAATTTAATCTTCCACGCTAACATCAGCTAGTGCTATTGATCAACTGCAACATGACTTTCTTTAGTCCATACATGTTATCAAATGTAATGGCCTTGCCGATTTTATGAAACTAGCCCTGTTCTTGTTCACAATGGTTTTGTTGTGCCATGAACTACTATCAAATCCAATGTTAAATTGTTTCGTTCATAGTCTGTCTTGCTGTTTCCTTGCTGTGACTGATCTTTGAAATCGACCTTTCCTGGTTGACCATTGCACTTGGTTATAGCTATTTCAATGGTGGATTAAGTGCCTAGGAATAAGCAGCTACTATGGTACTCAAGAGCACTATATAAATTCATGAGAATATACTTGCCATAAAGTTACGGTATTTTAATACCAGTTGTATGGTATTTTAGTAACTGATGTTTGTCAATAGGGTATCCACCACCAGAAATGAGATGGTACAAAGAAGTTGGCAATGGTCTTTCTCCAGTAATTGATGATGATAAGCATATCATCAATCAAATGCTGAGTCATGGTCAGCAGCTGTCTATTTCTGAGGTATGGTACCAGATGACCATAATCAATATTCAAGGCAATGATTACGGCTTCTATGTCTGTGAAGGAACAAACAAGCTTGGAACCAGCCAGTACAGAATTCAGGTCTATGGTAAGTGTCTCAACTTATGATGATGATGATGGTGGTGGTGATGATGATGATGATGATGATGTATGATGATGATGATGATGTATGCAGTGTAACTGTAATATCAGTACAAGCACTTACTGAACTGTGAAGATGGAAGTTGAAAATTTTAAAAACATGTACTGTTTAAATAAAATACAGCAACATCGTGTCATTATATGTAACATGGTTATGATTTGTAGAAACCTCTGAATGTCAAGGTGCCAACTGCCCTGCAGAAGGTGGTACTTTTTCTGGGGTTGATTGTATCCGCCCACTTGCATCTATGGTGGTTCTACCAATCATATTGCATTTGTCAATTATGATCAGTTTCTGAGAGCCGTGGTAATGCTTGCATTTTTAATCTTTTCAAATTCTAACTTTTGAAATCTGAATAAAGTTCTTAGATTTTGTTTCTATGTTTTGTTTACATACCATTTCCATCATAGATCATTGTGTTTTAAACTTTAATTAGAATGCTCCTGATAAAGTTGGTTAAAGCTTGAAGAGAGACAAAATAGATAAAATTTTTAACAATTAAACAACCTAACTCTGGAGAAAAAGAATTACTGGTAGTTTATTAATATTTTTGTGTGATCATAAGCAGTGATCAAAATTTATTAACTAAAATGAAATCAGTTCAATTTTTTTGATTATTGATCAATTCCTTCAATGTGTTTGTTTACTCTTTATTTTGCTTTAGGTCATCATGCATGCCAGCCTTTTCTTAGATGCCTATGCTGCAATGAGTATGCTATTTACAGTTAAAGAAAGCATTGTGATTGATCCACATGAGACAGTGAATGAGATTGTTACTTTACAACAGACTTCAAATGCTGAACTGTTATAAGAGATATGGCTAATAGAGAGTGGCTGTTGGTCACATTATAGATGTGTCACTCTGTATTATCTAATTGTCTGAATTTGTGATCGGGTAGATTTGACTATGAAATGCAAGAATCTGTTGGTAATATTTGTATCCAACACGTATAATTGTTTTGGACTCTTTATTCAAGACCAGGTTAGAAACAAATGAGACTCATTGTATTGTTAATGATGCCATATTTTTAATATTGGTAGCCTGACAAAAAATAGATTTAGAGCACCTCAAAATTATAACAGGCAGAGTAAAGATCTGATGAAAAATTCTGACTCTTTAATGTATTGTCACATATTTCTATTTTAACAATTAGTTATTAGTATTTCATTATCCTGTAATTTTGAATGGAAATTCACTTCACACAACATTTTAAGATGACAGTCCATATCTAAAGATGAACAGTTCTTCATTTGATATTATTTTATAAAAGTTTTATTCAATAAATGTAAAACATTTAAATGTGTAAATTCTTAAAATTTTGAAGTAGCATTATTTATTTCTAAAAGTAACTTAAATACATTACTTTCCTCAACAAAACAAATTTTTGCTAGTATTGGGCATCTAATTGCAGTTTTATATTTCTCTCATAATTCATTTATCGATAATAAAATGATAATTCAAAATTAGTATAAGATCTAAAGAGATTTACTTTGCATTCACTTCACTTATTCTGACCCCTTGAAACTTTTAAGAGATAACCTTAGTTTTTTTTGGATTTTGCTATTTTGTTTTGTTGATCTGCTCTTGGATCTGTCATGATTATACTGACTATATTAATTTTCATTGTTATGTACTGGTATTGTATATGTATTACTATGAAACATTGTCAGTTTTGTGTGATTCTGCAGTTATAAGATTTTCACATTATTTCTTGGCTTCATATTTGTCATTTTTATAATGACTGCACCAAGGCAAACAGTTTTAATGGCAAGTGAAGAAAAGTGTAAATGCATGCCAGTTTCACCATACCGGTATATATTTGTAAGGCTAGTGTTAGACATAAACTATCTGTAATAAATAACTGGCCACAATAATATTTCTTACAAATCATGTAAGGAGTTTCATTAATCCTTTTACTTGTGAAGAAAGTCTTTATATAGATCTGGTGGATCTTTCATTTAAGGGTATAGCATTTGAGAACTCAAATTTATTTCAGGTAAGAAAGATTTGTAGGCTTGAATTAATAATGAAGTCATTCTGTGATTACAACTCTTAGGGAGGGTGTTGATTAAGTGGCTTATACTGGAAAGGAATTAGGAGAGGTTTAGTAGTGTTAGGCATGTACAGTCTTCTGACTGATCTTTCCGGCTTGACCTTGCTCTAATTCAATTTGGATTTGGTACGCCATCGGATGATGCCCTGGACATTATGATAGTGGCGCCATAGAAGTTTATTGATTGATTGATGACATTTTGATGCAGTCCGTGGCATTTTGACATTTTAAAAGTTTTCCATGATCCCGCCAATTGTCAAAGGAATTATGTATACGTACGGGGGCTGAGAGCCTGAGCCCATGGAGGCAGTGGCGGCTCTAGGATTTGGCAAGTAGTAGTAGCAGCAGCAGTAGTAGTAGTAGTAGTAGTAGTAGTAGACTTCTTTAGCGCCATCGTAGTAGTAAATCTGCACCAGTCAATGGTCGCTTCAGTGAATAATCGTACAGCTGTGTGAAAAAGTCCTGCACGCTTGAGATTTTATACTATTTTCTTCTGTTCTCTCGGTTTCTCTTAGTGTCTTTCACAAAAGAACTCTCCAGATATAAATATTTATGTGTGATTTCATATGGAAAACCATTTTAGAGTAATGTTATTAATTGCAAATCAAGCTTGATTGTGTTTTCAACAAAAATATATGCAAACTTAAGCACAGCTGTAGTTTTGGTCAATTTAGGATCTAAATCAACCAATGTGCAGCGACGCTGGGTGACCAATCAAAGATTGTGTAAGCTATATCTGAAAGCAGCCAATCAGCGCAGCCATCGATTTGGCTATATGTAGGTCTTCAAACGGCACGAAATTTCTATTTCTATTTGGCTTCTGGCTAAGGATTAAGGCCTTTGCGTTCACCAGCATTGAGCAGCGGCATCACATCATTGTACTCCATGAAGAAGGCTATTCTTCTACAGAAATAGCCAAGAAGGTGAAGTGTCATCGTACCACAGTGAGCAGAATGATTGAAAAATATGAACAGAATAGCTCTGTTGATGACAGGCTCTGGTAGGCCAAGGAAATCCACGGAGCGTCAAGACTGGACTCTGAGACACATTTAAATGAACAACAGAAAGATGACTTCACCACAAATCACTAGGATCTGGGGTGAAACATGCAGTGTAGAGGTGTGCACCAGCACAGTTCGCCACAAAACTTTGCCAAAGGTCTCAAAGGCTGCAGGGCTAGAAGTAAACCCTTGTTAACAGACCATTACCAAACATGCAGACTTGCTTGGGCAAAGAAGCATGCCAATTGGACTCCTGATCAATGGGGAAAGGTCACCTCCAGTGATGAAAGCAATTTCTACTTGACTGGAAATCAGTGTAACAAGTATGTCAGGAGATTTCCAGGTGAAGAATTCAAACCATACTGCCTGAATCTCTCTGTCAAGCACCCACTGCATGTCATGATATGGGGCTGCATCGCAGCATCTGGTGTTGGTGGGATAAAGATAATCCAGGGAATGACGGATGCCAAGCAGTACATAGAAGTCCTGGAAAGTACTCTGCTTCCTTCAGTTCATCAACTTGTGAGGAAGGACTTCTTCTTCCAGGATGCCAATACTCATTTGCCATCGAGCCAAATCCGTGCAATAGTGGATGAAAAGCATAGAATTCGTCTTCTCGACTGGCCAGCTCAGAGCCCGGATCTGAACCCCATTGAGAATGTGTGGTCCAAAATTGGCTATGAAATCAGTAAACATCATCCAACAAATAAGAGGGAGCTGATTGAAGCCATAATTGAAGCCTGACATCATATTGTCACCAAAGATTACATTCATAAAGTGATCCACACGATGCCAAAGTGATGCAGCCTGGTAATAAGCAATAAGGGATGGCTAATCTGATATTAAAACCATTTTTGTGTTTTAAAAGGTCCTTTTCAGGGCCATCAAACAACTAAAAGTAAAAACAAATAGCATAGGCCCTAGATAAACTTTAAAGTTTAAAAAAATTATGCCATGTCAACAAGCAATAATGCACACAAATTTACGATGCCACTTTTATGAAGCCATGCTCCAAAGGTGACAGTATACACTAAACACCACCCAATCACACAATAATTAATAAATTCTTACCAAAAACATCAATACCTATTGAAATATAATGAGATTTGCATATCCTAAATCATTAATGGTCATTCAGAGACTCGTAAAAGACAAAAATCCCAAAATCCTATAAGCGTGCAGGACTTTTTCACACAGCTGTAGTCGTGAATCATTGTCCGTGGTGAATCGAGGTTGTAATCCAAAGGTCAGTCCGTACTTCCAGATTCCAGGTTAAGGCGGATATGCAGTCAGGAATAGATGTGTTTTAAGTCTAGACCTGAAGGTAGTAAGACAATCAGTTTGGCGGACCTGTACCGGCAGAGAATTCCAAAGTCTGGGTCTAGATAGAGAGTGCGTCGAGTCGCAGATTGAGGAACTGAGTGGGTGCCGCAGGAACATAAGTGACGCCCTTTTTTGCCCGTCAGGGCTTTTTGGAGGTTGAAGGCGTCCCCATCAATGGCCGACAACATTAATGTTAGGGACTTGTCACTTGAGGTTTCACTTCTTAAGCAAAATAAAAGCGTTGAATAAATTGCGTTCGATGACGTCGAATGCTTTGTTTAGATCATCGAAGCCATTCCATATGTTCTAATTTCAGAGCCGCTTGTAAATGTAATGTTTGGCAAAAATTAAATATTGACGGTAAGTTTTTAACGGCAATTGTGAACTTTGACAGTTTAACTTGAATGAAATAGTTGATCGACAGGGGCGGCGCTGGGTTTTGTTGACTGGGTGGGTCTAATGCAATCTACACAGCCAGGACCCGGCTCAGACTATCCCTCACCCCGACACCCCAATCAAAATTTCTCTGCGTATTTGCACGATTTGCTTGGGTGCTCCTGCCCGAGGCTGAGTGGATCCGGACTCCGGACCCGCGGACCCCCTGTTGATCGAAAATATTGCTAAAATTTGCTTTTAAGACGGCAAACGGCGTAGACTGATTTACAGTAGGGTTGAGAACCACTGGGTTCAGGGCCATATTAAGGCGGGGGCTGAGGGGGCTGTAGCCCCCGGCCCATCATGAAAATAGGCCAACCGATTTTCGAGATAACCTTTTTTTGCTTGTCAGCACGACTTGCAGCACGATTTGGAAGGGAGATAACCTTTTTGAGAGATTTCCAGGAGGCCTAGGGCGACGATAACCGGACCTTCCGGCCCTGACTGCTTATATCGAGTCAACGAGACTTTTTGATTTCTGGCACGTCAACGCCTTATATAGGCGACGGCACGGATTTTTCCATGTAGCTAGAGTCCCGTGAGTGCACTCCCAGCCCGGACGTGGGAGTGCCTTAATTGTGCCGTGAATCCGACCAAGACTGAGGCCAGACATTAGACCTCAAGACCAAGGTCAAGGCTATAACCTCGAGTTAACTCACTGGCTATCAACTGAGAAAGACCAAGACGTGCTCACTTAAAGTATTAGATTTCTGGACTCTAACCCTGTGGATAAAGTCACGAAAGCCGTCAACGTAATGTAACTTATTTTAGCGGGCACTCACGTGACTCTAACCCTGTGGATAAAGTCACCTCTTTATTTATTTCTAATCAGAGGCGCTCCCGGCTTTAGAGTCGCCTGATAAACAAGATTTTAATTTTCGCAATGAAGAGCTTGGGGGCAAGAAGTGAGGCACGAATAGATGGAGACAGCCCATTCATCAGAGAAGATCCAGTTACTCTGACCAACGCTGGGTAATACCGTAAGAGAGGAACATGATCTAGTGCAAGGGATTGATAAACAACACGTAGGAAGACTTTACAGTTTACACGGCTAGATATCTATTTGAATCAGATAACTTATACCACATAAACAGAGACCAGAGACAGACAGTTGTGGAGAAGTCAAGGACGAGGGCTGAACCCCAAGCACAAGGACCACAAGGACTGACCTGTAAGGACAAAGATCAAGGACAAGGGCCGACTTCTGTCAGACAGAAAAAGGCATATTGGGGGCTGTCCTTTAATTACGTCAACAATTTAGGGGAGGGGTTTGAAAAAATGTGACAGTTGTTGACAGGGGGGAGGGGTAAAGAGAAGTTGAAGTCAACAATTTTACTTTTTACAAATAATCAAAAAAAAGAAAATTTCATGGAATACTACTTATTACAATGGAAAAAAGCATGGAAAAAAGGTCATCACACCACATTTTGACACTCGATGAGCAAAACAGGGAAAAATGGTCATCACTGCAAAAAATAATAACCTTGTTATTGGGACCTGCCATTGATCTTGGGGGGGGGGGTCAAAAGTTTTTTATGTAATTTGAGGGGTAACTGAAAGTTGACAGTTGTTGACAAGGGGAGAGGTCAAAAATTGGCCAAAAATTGTTGACATAATTAATGGACAGCCCCTTGACCGGTAAGGTAGTATTTGTGGGATTGTGTTTCTGTCTTGTCTAAATGCTGCTTGCTGTTCAGATATGTTTTTACTTGTTTTTTAAGCATTTCCAACAGTATTGTCATCAATAATTTGCACTTGTGGTTTATCAGTTAAATTGTTCTGTAGTTGAGTTTAGAGTAAATTAAAACACATATGTAAGTATAAATCCACATACCACTCTTACCTTGGAACATACTTATCAGTACACTTGAAATGCAGTACACTGAAATCCTAAAATCACTTGGAGAGAAGGGGGAAAAGGAGCTATACCAAATCTGTTGGTACATATATGTAACTGGGATATGGCCTGAGGACTTCCTACAAACAATTATGATTCTTGTGGAGAAGAAATTGAATGCAGTAAATTGTGAAGAATATAGAATGGTTAGCTTGGTTTTTCATGCAGCCAAAGGTTGTCTTGAAAATCCTTATCAAAAGAATGCAGGCAAAGTTGACAGCATCCACTTTCTTGGCAATGACCAAATTGGATTTAGAAGAGGAATGGGAACTCAGGAGGCTATAGGATCTCTAAGAGTGTTAAGTGAAAGAAGTATTTAACATGGCAAGGATCTCTACATATGCTTCGTGGATTATGAGAAGGCCTTTGATAGAGTGGATTGGGTTAAACTAATGGGAGCATTGAGGAGACTTGGAGTAGATTGGTGAGAAAGAAGGCTAATTGGAAACCTCTATATGGGACAGTCAGTGAAAATAAGAATTGGAGGATATATGACAGAACCAGGAAAGATTGGGAGAGGGGTTAGGCAGGGCTGCCTGCTGTCACCACTGTTGTTCAATTTATAGGTATATATCATGTTATAATCAATGCATTTTGCATACACTGGATGCTGCTGATTTAGGCCACATATATAGTAATTAGCATTGGAATCTAGGAGGCAAGAATTCGGCTTTATATGCATTGAGTAGGATCTCATTATTACTACCAGGAATATAATCCAATGGGTTAGCCAGGGTTCCGAAATAGGGGGATATGCAGAATTTTGGGTAAAAAAGGCTCTTCAAAGAGTTATTCACAAATTCATGTATTCTCTTTGATCATGCTACCTACTCCTCCCCGAAATTTCTCAATGGCTGCGCAAATCCCACAGCCGGGTTCCTGCCAGAACAGGGGCCGGCCCCCGTGGCTATGCCAATGATATAGTCATATGGCTGCCTGGAACTGATGCTTGTTTTATTCTCTGGTATTGAACCCAGGGCAGTAGCCTGGATCCGAAAATTTGGAGGCATTTTTGAGTATACACAGCTTCTGAATTCATTTGTGTCACACGGATGCAGTGGTGCAGTTCCTGTCTTTTAGTGCCATTACCTTTGTCTTAGCAATATTGATTATCATATTATATTTTCTGCCTATTATGGTATGTCCACCCTGGAGACAAAATCTTGCAATTCTGCAGTTGAACCTCCGATGAAAATGATGTCATCTGCATATCTTACATTTGACAGCTTTCTCCCTCCTATTGTGATGCTACCCATGAAACCGTCCAGTGCGTCTCTCATTAACTTTTCCTCCGTGATGTTAAACAGGTATATCGATATAACACAGCCCTGTCTAACCATTTTTTTTACCTTCAGCCAATTTGACATCGTTCTAACCACCTTAACTTTTGCTTTCTGTTTGTTATACAGTTTGGTCAGTAGCTCTATTAGATGTGGTGGAAATCTCATCTCTATCATTCTTATCCACAGCTCTTCATGCCTTACTTAATCACTGATTAAGAATGATCCCTCATTGGAACTTTGGTTTTAGCAGTCCAGTCCAACTGGTGGTTGAAGATTTTGGACTTAGACTGACTTCTCACTGCCCTGCAAAACTGGATACTGCATGTGGCCTGCATAAGTTAACCCCTATGCACATACATAATCCGTGGAACAACTTGTAATCTTAATTCTTTGTGCCGTTCGTTTTGGACAGGTGAGATAGTGGTTCTAGAAGAAGTTGACAGCACGCAGCAATGAGTTCTTCACCGGAAAATAGGAAAAGTTTGTCTGGCATCCAGGCAGAGGTGAGGCGTAGGAGTTCTGTATTGGCTGCTGGAATTGAAATCAAGGAATTGTCTCTTGGCACTGGATTGGGCCAGAGTACAAGACCAGCTCCTATTGCAGAAGAAAAGAAAACTGTTCTTACTCCTTCTACTTTAGCTGTTAGAGACACACAAAGGAAGGCTGGCAAGAAAAAACCTCCTTCCTTAGCACCTGCTGTTGCTGGTGGAGCAGCAGCTCGTAGACGTAGCACGGTTATCAATATGGATGCAGCAAAGGACAAAATGGTAAGATGACTGCTTAATTCCACTGTTTAAGATAAACATTTAATTCTCAGACTGTTTTGTGTATGCCTGTTTATTGAAATGGTAAGGAAGTTTTTAGGGCTCTTATAAAATTGAAGCACCAACTTTAATTAAGAAATGTTTAGCAGTAACACTTTTAGGGCTCTTATAAAGTTGAAGCAAATTTTAACCCCTTTACCAGCATTGATGTCTATAGGCGTCAAGCATTAACTTCCGTTAACCTTTTAAAGGGGGAATTAAATTTTTAAAGTCATCCCGCGTCGGGGGAATTAATTTTTGGAAAAGGCGTTCGTATGAAAACGTGAACATATACGTTATAAACTTACTAAATTTCAGGCTATATAGAAGCTAGAAAGATGCGGTTTGCACCGTTGTTGAGCATTTTTATTGCTCTTTCTATCCATCCGTGCCAAAAGAAAAAAGTTGGGGTAGGGACCACTCTACACCCCAAAATCGGACCCCTCCCCAACATTTTGTTTAAATTTTGATCAGAGGTCAATAGCAAAACGTCTTCAGCGGTAAACCCCCAAATGTGAGCGATAGAGTTCTAGAGGAGTGTAATTGGAACAGAATGGTGCAAAAATTTTGAAGATCGGACCATATTTGGGGTAATTATGGAGTTTCATACCCAAGTACCAATTGCTTGCTGAAATGACAATTACGCGAACGGATTTTCAATGTGAAAAACTGAAACAACTCGGTATATTTCAGGCTATATAGAAGCTAGAAAGATGCGGTTTGCACCATTGTTGAGAATTTTTATTGGGCTTTCGAACCATCCGTGCCCAAAAAAAATTTTGGGGGTAGGGTCCACTCTACACCCCAAAATCGGACCATCTCCGACAAAAATTTTTCAAAGCTCAATAAAAAAAATTTTCAGCGGTGACCCCCCAACTGTGAGCGGGAAAGTTGTTGGGAGGTGTAATTGGAACAGAATAGTGCAAAAATTTTGAAGATCGGACCATATTCGGCATAGTTATGGCCATTCTAGCCTCCGGCTGAAGATTTTTCCTATACATTTTCCAGCCTTGGTCAGTCTACAGTCAATATCCCTTGCATATATAGTCAGTATTATCAAAAACGGTGCTGCTGCCTATCGAATGGATGTGAGCTAACTCGGTTGCCGCGTTGGATTTTTGAAAATCGTGCAGGTCCGCAGTACGCAGTCGCTTATATAGCGCGCCGTTTATAGACGGCTAACCCCGTTTGGTCAAAGTTTTCCGCCGCCGTCTTAAGACGGCTAACCCGAGCAAAAGGTTAAACGACTATGACGCCTAAAGGCATCATGCAACTTTTAGAGCTATTTGTAAACCGTCTATGATGTCGTAACCCATCGTAATGCAAATAACCTTTAGATATGTATTGATTCAATAGCTAGCAGCATTTATTTCATATTTCTGTGTGGTATCTTTGGAATTTTGATCTAATAGATACACGTGCTTTTACAAAGTAAGACTTACTGTATGTGTATGTCCGACAAAGGGGTATTTGGGTTAGAAGTACTTAGTATATCTCTACCAAAAATGATCCGATTTTCAAACTTTATCATTTTTTTTGTTTCAATGACATTCTCCTACAACTTTGCTGCTCACCAAAATAGGGTTACCACTCAAAAATGTTTGCTGGAGAGGTTTGAAAATTTTTAGGGGGTACTATTTTATGCCATAGAGTGGACCCTACTCCAATTTTTTTATTTTATTATGGATGGTTAGAAAGAGCACTAAAAAAGCTAAACAATGGTGTATAACTCATCTTCTTAGCTTTTATATATAACCAGAGATATAGTAAATTTAAAATTCAGGTTTGAAGAGCAATTTTTATAAAAATAAATGACCGGTATGGTGATGGCATCGGAAATTTAAATATGACGGTAAATGGGTTAATTAAGAAATGTTTAGCAATCAGACACAACTCAGGGAAAGGGAAGTCAGCCTGACAATTTTTTGTATCAAGATCTGGGGAAAATTAATTGCATTATAGATGTCCTCTGACCCCAAAAATTCCAACTGTCGCAATTCTTATGCATTTTTTAGCAATTTTATTTTTTCAAGGTGTTTTTACAAAAACATAGGCTTTAATACTTCTAATCATTTTTACAGTATTTTGATTATAGATGTCATGAAATTTTTGCATATGGTTTGTAGAAGCCACATCTCTTGCAGCTTTCAGTTTCATTTCTGTCCTTGCATCAGTTTCAGTCTCATCACAGTTTTTATCTATCTACACTACAGTGTGCGGCTGTGAGCTCGAAAGTGTGTCGTCAGTTCGAAGACACCGCTTCTCTTAAAACATTGGTTCCCAAACTTTCCTGGCTCGGGACCGACTTTAAAATATCTTGGCCAGCTCGCGACCCACCGAATAAAATTAGAGCATTTACCCAGTAAAGACCAGTCCATAAATCGGGGCCAAGATACATTTATATTGATGGCTATCACAATGGGCACATTTAGACCAATTGAATGAACAGTAGAAAACGTGTTAAACTAATCTTAGCAAATAATTGAAATAGTATAATACAACGTACAAAAAGATTTTTAACTGGCCTTAACAAGATCCGTGCGACGGATGGGCCTACACTTGACTAACATCATTATTATAATTATTTACGCTTCACCTTGCATGTCTTCTTCTCAATCGAATGTCTATTAGCCTAACAAGAGATGCACCGGCGTCGTCGTCCAACAGAACTATGTTCATTCACACTTGCTAAATTTTCATGTTTTCGCTTAAGAAATTTATCCATATTTACAACTTATTTTCACAAAAAACCTGAAATTTAAATAAAGTTTTTTATAGAAGAAGATTTTAGTGCACTCGATCACTATTCAGATACAATATATTGAATATACTTGCACAAAGAAAGCGGCAAATGATTAAACGCGCCTCAGTCCTCAGATATCCTCTGCCCATCATGCCTACCAGCTACCCTCACGTGGTCCCCACCCCATTCTATCAGAGGCACGGCCGCACGGTAGATACTGGATGTTGAGCCCCGGCAATCATTCCAATGGAGTAACGCGAAGAAGATCATTACAGGTTGACACTGGCCTTGCGCTGCCAGGTGTGGGGCAAGCAATGACTAGATTTTGGAAATGGGCCACACCCACTACTCACATCTCCCATCTACCAAAGAGATCAGGTATCCTCAGTTCATCTGCATTCTGCAGACTAACCACGGTCTGGGCCTGGCAGCCACAACGACCATAGTTGGTTATCAGCAGCACTGCAGCAGCAGTGAGCGAGTGAATGAGCAACGACCGCCAGCTATAGCCCAACTGGGGTCAAATGCTATGTATCCGTTAAAAATCCGAGGGAATCGGGCAACCCACTTGCCAAAGCTTCGTGATCCACTTTTGGGTTGCGACCACAGTTAATTGGGAAACAATGTTCTAAAAGACTGCCCAACGCCCAAGAGAGAAAAACTAGGAATAACCTCTAGGGGGCCTTTTTATGAAAGGGGGCCGCCATAATTACTGCGGGGGCCAGGAAAACTACTGGGGGGCCGCGGCCCCCGTAGTTAACATGTTAAAAAACACCGTGATGTTTTTCCTATAAAACTTGAATTCCTTATGACAGTGTATGCTGTGAGGCCTGTGTTGGTGCCACTGTCCACTGTCCAGTAACCATTGGGGTGGCTGCCCTAGTACTATTTAGTACTCCCCACTGCTTTTGTGCAGTTGTAAGCACTAATCCACTGCTTGATGGTTCTCATTAAGGACTTAGTCTCCTTGTACTCTACAAGTTAAGCCTAACAGTGAACCAAATTCTGAACAGTTGGAATCATGAATACTGTGGTCCTGATTCATGTGACAGGCTACTCTTCCAGCAAAAGTATTACCTTTATTTAGGATATGCAGAATGTCTAATTAATTAGGTTTTTATTTTCTTATCTAGACTCAGAACTAATTCATATTTAGGAATTTTCACTATATAACAATGTCTATTTAAATCTGACAAGCATCATGCATATGTGTGTATTTATTGGTGGCCAGATTTGTGATATTTTGTTTATTAGGTACTTGGGCAAGCTGGAATCAAGCACTTTTTAACGATTCCTTTTCTTGATCTCAAACTATCATAGCTATTATTAATATTTGATTTAACTTCTAAGTCTTTGCCCAATACTGTACTCAAACATAAGCTTAACATACATTAGTACCAGTATTGGTATGGCAGACACAGTGATATGCTACCTGTACATTTTGTGTGTGAGTTTTAAGAATTTTATTTAATATGATTGTGGAGCTGGCAAATACTAAAATTGCATGATTGTAATTAACTAAATATGTATAGTTGCTTTTATAATACAATATATTGCTGAAGCATAATTTAAAAATGAGACTAATTCATTAGATTGCAACACATGAAAACAATTTTGTTTGTGAGCTAGTGTTGACTGTTGCCTGTTGCCTTATTAAGATGGCACACTATACAGGGTGTCTCACAAAAAAACCTTCAGCACAAAAACTATGATTTCTTAAAAATTCCTAAATATATTTCTATCAAATTTTCAAAACGTGTACAGCACATATTTCTCCACCTTTCTGTATATTTTCATCTCAGTTGCATGTAATTTGACTATATTGTGAGATATCAAACTCAAACTTTGATTTTTATTACTCAGCCGCAGCTGACAGCCCTAAACATCTAGCTTCACATAAATTTGGTTTCATGTCAATGTTGGTAGTAGTAATATTAGCAGTAGTAGTAGTAATAGTAGTAAAGTTTAAATCAAACGCAAATTTAAAAAAATTTTTAATTTCACAGAGTTCGACATAACAAGAAAAGTTCGATTAAACTTTCAAAATGGGTAAAATATCAAATGAAGATAAGAATTCAGACATTGCGGGAGCTTGGCTTTGGATACCGAACAATTGTTGCAAAATATCCTGAAAAATGATGGAACCTTTATTCGGTGAAAATTATTTGCAAACGGGTCAATGAGCATGGATCCACAACCAATTGAAAACTTTTCATGTGAATCGGACATTCTTAAACATTTGCGTTCGATTTAAACTTTGCTACTACTACTGCTACTGCTACTACTACTACTACTACTACTACTACTACTACTACTACTACTACTACTACTACTACTACTACTACTACTCCTACTACTACTACTACTACTACTACTACTACTACTACCGACATTGACATGAAACCAAATTTTTGTGAAGCTAGATATTTAGGGCTGTCAAGCAGCGGCCGAGTAGTAAAAATCGAAGTTTGAGTTTGACATCTCACAATATGGTCAAATTACATGCAAATGAGATGAAAATACATAGGAAGGTGAGGAAATATGTGCTGTACATGTTTTGTAAATTTGATATAAATATATTTAGGAATTTTTAAGAAATCATAGTTTTTGTGCTGGGGTTTTCTGAGACACCCTGTAGAAGCTTTTCAGTTGGTTGGTTGGTTATTAGTGTGATTTGTTGTTTTTGCTACACTTTAGGCAAAATTAAAGGAGGGGAGAGATCGCAGGAGAGCGTTGCTGACGGGCGCTCATGGATATTTATTTGAAATAGTTAGCTTTCATTTGGGTATGGACAAATCTATTGTAGAAGAATTTATCCTTGATACTCAGAAGGTATGTTTCAATATGACTTTCAGTATATGTTAAACAAGTGCTGCAGTAAGCAGAATTACATTTTGAAGTGTGAATTGTGATCATACTATTCTACAAGATACAGTATTTTTGTGTTGTCTTTTGTGTGTCATGTAATATTGCATGAAATAATTTTCCATCCATATAATGAATATGCATAGTATTGAAATGCAAGCCTGCTTGCTTCATAGTGATGGTTTTAAATGGATTGATATGATCAGAATAGTGTCTTAGCCATTGTGAATGATTCCTTTGACTGCTTTGCTCTTTGCTGCCATTGATAGTCATATTTTTTTATCATGGCATCAAAAAATAGTAAAGCGCCACTTGATACTTGGAATTTTACCAAACTATATATATTTAGATTTCATTACATGCAAGACATTATAGTTTGTAAGTAAGTTAAATCTCATAAATTTACATAGCGCTTGGAAGTAGTACAGTAGTAGCTGCTTATGATCACGGAACAGGTTCAACTCCCGTAGGAGCCCATAAGGTCGACTCAGCCATACATGCTAGAGGGTGGTTATAACATCTGATTGAGGAGCAGCAAATGCTGCGAAGTAAAGCGTGGGTCTAGAACTCTAGATGTTTGGCTGACAACCTACTCTAGGTTAATGGCATATGCCGCCTGCATCACTGTATGTCTCGGAGACCGGAGATCAGCATCGGGTCCCAACGCTAGAATACGGACATGAGAAAACTGTCATTTACTTTTACTTTACAGAAATTTTGGACAATCAGTTTCATTAGACTTGCAGCAAGTGTCTCTTGTGGTGCTTCCTCTTTACTGTCATAGATTATCATTAAAATATTCAGAATCCTTGATTTGTTTTAATTTATTAAATTTATACATGGTTCTAATTAATGCTTTAGAGGCATACATAGCATATCCAGTCAATTGATGTGGCATTTCTTTATCTTGTTACTTCAAATGCATTAATTTATGTATGTGTGTCTTATAGCAAGTAGATCTCTGCGAAAAGTTTGTAGCAAAAGATGGAAATCGGGCTTTGATGTTTTATTATCAAGAGGGTGAAGTTGTTTCAGCTGAAGGTATGTTCTTAAAAATTTATACAGCTACAATCAGATTCACTGAATTCTGTAAGCATTTTGATGCTATGCATAATATTGTTATAAGCAATCTCTAATTTAGCTCTGATCTTGACCCTTATAGTTCTAATTGTAATCAGGACCTTAGACATACATTATAGTCAGTCTTGTCCTTAGCTTTACTGTCTAACAGAATAAAGTTGGGGTTAATTAATCCTAATCTTGACCAATTGGCAACCACAGCTGCATGGCTGCTTCTGCATTTTGTTTGAGCGGGCTGTTCGAAGACCTCTGATTCATTTGTGCTCTTAAAAATTTGGCATAGATGGCATGTCATATACACTTTTCCTCTCTAGTGCACATCATTGCTAGAACTGCAGATGTAACAATCATGTAAGACATGTTGTTATGTTCCAGAGTGAACTGTTGCAGCAGAAAGGATGTCATTTTAATTATGGCATGATCGTTTTGTTATGTATTTGCTATGACTTTGTTTGCATTGTTTTTTTAGAGGCTGGTCGTAGTCTTGCAGCACAGGCAAAAGGAACAAAGATGATGAAAGTCTTTGCTACAGATGGCAAGGATGTGCCACTTCTTGGCACCTGCATCTATTTTATTCGTGAGAAAAAGGAGATTGAGCTAAATACAGGAAGTGCTCCGGTTGGTTTATTTGCTTTACTTTTATAACCATGAAATGAAGCAAAATTTAAGTAAAAGACTTTTTCATTAGCTCAGTTTGATTATAATTAGAGTCTTGTTAATTATTTGATTGTTGTTTTGATAGTCGCATAACATACAATATTCAAGCAATCTGATAAAATGCTTATAATGCTGAATAAAATTGGTGTATTCGTCAAGAGATTTGTCAACAGACAGCCTTAGACAAAATAGACAATCAAGGTTGCATGACTATGTCTTTGGCTGTGCTTATTTCCAGCCATGGGGTAGTAGCATTTTTGCTAAGCAGTTAGGAATTAAAGTTAGGAATTAAAGAGGGAGATTTTTAAATGTAAGGGTGATCAACGATTTAGAAAACAAACTTTGGATTTTTATGTTTCTTGCAGGGTTCTCTGAGTTTTTGAAAATAATTAAATGCAGCAGTAAACTGCAGATCATGGATTTAATGGGTTATAGTGCACTGGTTTAATGGGTTATAGTGCACTGGTAACTAGGGCATGACCGGAAACCACTCCGGACAATCACTCCAGCCGGATAGTGTGGTATTCAGCACTATCCCTATCCAGATTTGCCGAACGCTTATGGCAGATAATTACCGAATCTGAATATCATTGTCATATTGATTTTGATATTGACTTTTGCTTTTTAATTGCTTTGACGAATGATTCAATTTAACTCAATTCAATTCTCTTTAACTTAACTTCCAATTTTGAAGCTGCAAACTTGGAGTGATTGTGATTTTAAAAGTTTTAAAGAAATTATATGCTTGTAGCACATGATAGCCAAATGAGTCTTTTTTACTTTACAGTTTACATGCACACTGCTTATATTTGTGATATTCGTTCTGGATCCAGATCCGGCAAATATTGATCCAAAATATTATGATCCAGTATTCAGTATTCAGGGCCGGATTAAGGTCCGAATGGGCCTGGGGCTGAGAAAAAAAGGCCGTCGCCTATACTGAAAATCTCTGACAAGCAAAAAAAGGTTATCTCCCTTCCAAATCGTTCTGACAAGCAAAATAAAAGGTAAAAAGGTTATCTCAAAAATTGGTGGGCCTATTTTCATGATGGGCTGGGGGCTACAGCCCCCTCAGCCCCCTGCCTTAATATGGCCCTGTCAGTATTCAGTGGAAAAACACAGCCGGTCATTCCCTACGTTGTAATTATCTTTGGAATTGGGTTGTGACCCATTGTCTATTTGGGTTACAAATTTCCAATCAACTGTCAAAAATAATCATTTCAGTTTGCAAAAGTTTATAATAATCTTTATTCGTGACAAGCACAGCATCCAAAAAATATTAGAACATAACCAATTTATGACAAGTCAAGGAATTCTCACATTTTTGATGGGTAATGACAAAAAATGGGAGGCAAAAAAGACATAAGGAAAAGTATTGGCAGTGGCAGTAGGGAGACTAAAATTTGGACTTTACCAATAGACACAAAAACTATGGTTTACAAGACAATGATATTACCAACCCTGATGTACGGATCTGAAACATGGAGGATGAAAAAAGTATGAGAGAAAGATATTCACCTTGAAAAGGCATGCCTAAAGAGAATGCTAGGGATTTCAAGAGATAGGATTGAGAACAAAGTAACCAGAGAAAGAACGAATATGACGGACACAGCAATTGACAAAATCCAAAGATTAAGACTACAGTGGTTTGAATACATGACAAGAATGGGGTAAGAGAGACTGCCATTGAGAGCTCTGTACTGCAATATTGTAGGAAATATAGGCTGAAGAAGACAAGCTAAGAGATGGATCGATAGCATAAAAGAAGATGTAGGAAAGCAAAATCTGAACATAGAAGAAGCAACATGCATGACAAGAGACAGGAAGACCTGGAGTCATCTCATTTCAAAATCTTGTTTCATCCAACAGATGATGGAAGACACAGAGGAAGAAGAAGAAGAAGAAGAAGAAGAAGAAGAAGAAGAAGAAGAAGAAGAAGAAGAAGAGGAAGAAGAAGAAGAAGCAGCAGAAGATCATGATGATGATTGGCTTCTTTAGCATTGCTTTTGTTTTAAACACTAATTTGAGAAATTAATGTAGAAAATAGAGAAATTGGACTCTTGAGAATTTGACTGGATTTCAGTCAATGGCTGTTGCGGGAAATTATTTTTGTCAGTGCTTTTGCATTTAATTATTTTAGAATGTTCTCATGGGCATCTTAGAAGCAAATGAAAAGGAGAACATTCTTGTTTCCTTTGAGAACAGTCTTCAGAGAATTTATCGGCCAGCGTTGAAGGCGATTACTAGTTGGGGAGAATTAGACAAATCACCAACTGGAAAACACATAATCAAAGGATTCTTTGACAACTTTGATGCATTTCTTATGGCTTTGCATGGTATGTCATATCTAGTTTGATGTTGACTCTTTCTGCATTGAACTTTACAGCCACTGATGCTCTTTTCTCATTTCTACTCTTGATGAGCTAGTAGTGTAATAAATAAATGCAATGTATGCCACATTTCAAGACAATTATTTATTATTGATGTTTTATGATGATGGGGCTTTAGGTTTGGCTATATTTATATAAAATGTAGGCATGCTGTTAGTCAAAACTCAATTGACAAATTAAATTAAAATCATTTGGAAGTAAATTCTTTATCTGGCTTCCATGTAGGTTCACAGCTGAGCGTTTCGGGCAGTGTTGTAATGCCAAAGTTTGAAAAGGCTGCTTCAATGTCTAAGATTTCAACTGCCCAACAGTGTATGGCAGCTGCTCAAGAAGAAGAGGTGGTTTCTCAGCTTGAAGATATTATCAATTCTTGGTGCAAGAAAATTGAAATTGTAAGTTCAATGTCTGTGTCCTGTATTTGTGTGTGCAATGTGTGTGTGTGTGTGTGGATGTATGTATATATATATATATATATATATATATATATATATATATATATATATATATATATCCGTATATATATATATATATATATATCCGTGTTGGACTGTCCGTCTGCCTTTCTGCCTGTCTGAACACCTGAAAGGAGTTACTTTTCAAGAAACTAATGCAGTTGAACTTAACTGAATGTCATCATGACCAAAATCATTTTTTTATGTGTGATTCTATTTATAGAACTTGTGTACTGCATATTTTTATATACTTTGTGATGTGTTTTTATTCTGAAAATCCTTTTAATAAACTTCTTTCAAAAGTTTTCAAAGCAGTTATGTGAACTTTAAATGACAGCTTATAACATGCAAGAATCATAACACATACTGTATGTTAGAATGTAGATAATCCAGCAAGTGCTTTACACCCATTGCCATTCTGTTTCTTGCTAGATCATAATTGTGTAGGCATAGATTCATCCTGTTTCAGTAAGTGACCAGAACATCTGGCACCAGTAAATTTGGTGCAGAATTTTCGGGATAGAAAATTCGGTACTGGAACATTCGGTACAGGTCACGGAAGCTTTGGTCTGAAAACACTTGATATGAATCTGGATTATGATGTTTTGATTTTATTGTATAAGATCTAATAAATAGGATGCAAATATTCCATTGTATTGTTATCATCATTGTTTTTATAAGTTTAAAAGCAAGTTTGAGATGCAATGGAAAAATTAAAAGTCTAAATGAAAAGTCTAAATGCAATGAAATATGTAAACTTATCTGTATGTCAAACATGTATCAAATTCTCCCGTACCGAATCTTACACAAATAAAATTTTTGTGCCGAATTCTCCAGTACCAAATTTTCCAGTACTGAATGTTCCGGGAACCATTTCAGTCTGTCATCCAGTGGCCTACCTGATTGCATTATGCTCTTCTTAAGAGTTAAAATCATTTGGGTCTGAAGGTAAAATCTGAAGGCCTTTAGTAGCTACTGATACAGGTTTCTACATTTTAACACGTTGACTGCAATACGATTAATTTCTTGGGCGTGGCTGGTGTCGAATGCATTCACGCGTGACCAGCGTGAATGTGGCTGGTGTCGAATGCATTCACGTGTGACCAGTGTGAATGCCGCTAGATTATTTTCAAGGCACAATCATGTTAGACGCCTGTAGGGGAAAATATTTTGAAACAGATGCGTTTAGAAGCCATCTGTTCCTAGTATCATGTTCTCCTTACTCAGGTATGCGCCAATTCATACGAAAATGCCAAAATGCCGGTGCCCTGTAAGGTGACGGACCAATAGTTATCTCAACAATAGCGATTGGAGGAATTACTGCCATAAAATGGAAACAATTTCAATTTAAATTCCAACCTTTATTATCTGGTCCAAATGCCTCCCTCACACCCCGAGCCAAAAATTGTCCGCTTCACTGGATGGAAGACTTGACAATGCAAGCCACGTAATTACATCGTAGCAGGAATTCTCCGGGTGTACGTTTATACGACGCGTCAGGGAGGATTATAATTATGAGGCTGTGGTTGAGTACTTGAGTATATTGTGGCTTTTTGAACAAATGTTTATATGGCAAATATTCATACATCTTCCATAGAATACGCCTTTTTGATTGGTCACTCATTCTAGTAGCTAAAGGAAGCAGAAGAATGATTCCAAGATCCGCATAAGCTAAAATAGTTTGCATTGAACTAAGGACGTCATATGACGTCCCTAGCGCCTTGAGAAACCAAAATAAGGACGTCAGTTGACGTCCCTAGCGCTCAACGTGTTAAGACCACTGGCCCAAGATGAATTAAGACTATTGTTAAATGTTTGGGTCATGTTGTAAGCTAATGTAAGATTAACTTGATGCGTTTAATCAAATTTAATATATAAATTCTTTTTAACCAAGATGGTCTCCTGACCAGAAGCAAAGATAGCTAATATTTTAAGATCCAGGTATACAGCCAATGCCATCAGATGGCCAACTTAATTAGCCATTACATGCAACTTAAGGTCACGAGGAACACAGATAAGTCTACTAATATAGGAAGCTATGACACTATGTGATGTTTAGAACAATTGAAGCCACTGTGATGTTTACTCTGTTAAGCTTGTCTCCTTGCTAAACATTATCTTGTGGTAGCAGTGTTAATTTCTTGTACAGCGGTTTAAATATCAGGCATATCTTTGGGGGATATGCAGGTTGCTCATCCTTTACTAAATTTTCACCAAAAATTTAGTCAGCTTGGTTTAGATGATTTTATTTTCACTAAGCAAATATGCTTAATGTTATTTACAATTTATAACTAGTCCAATAACAACTAATGTTTCTTCAGTGGACCAGTCTGCTACAATGCTGTCTTCCAATCAATGATGAGTCAATTAAGCAACAGAAACTCTCACCTGCCTATGCAAGGTTCAGTGGGTTACTGCCTCACCAAACTCTTAGATAATTGCTGAACTCACCCTTTCATATTCTTGCTATATATAGAAGACTATACTATACACATACATAGCCAGAATCTGCCATTTACTTCTCTTATCATTTCTGCTGATTGGAGTAGAAACAAACAGGAATATCTTCTTGGCAGCAGACCAAATCATTTCATTCAAATTGTCTTTAGAGAAAGCTGCTTATACTCAGTTGAAAGTAAATAAAAGTATTTCATATAAAAATCAACTAATTGGTGATGATCTCCTACTGTATCAATATTTGTCAATGTGGATAAATTTCCCATGATGCAAAAAATGGACAAATTAAAAATAATAAGATTACCATTTTGCTTATTTTAAGGCATATTTGCAGTGTGAATATTGTTGTGCAGTAAAATGAGATTTTGTAATTAGTTAAATATTTTCCTACAGACTTTAACTGAAAGCGAGCGTGTTCGCAGAGAGGCAGATGATACTGGTCCCTTGGCAGAACTGGAACACTGGCGAGGACTCAATGCTAAGTATAATTCCATTCTGGAACAGATACGAGCACAAGACTGTCGAATGGCTATTCAGATTCTTCACATCTCAAAGTCTCCTGTGCTGCAGGTGGTGTGCTGTACATTTATCTTGAAATTTTAAGTCTGAATTGCTTTTGACTTTTATGTTAATGGACTTATATGTCAATTTGATTGATGTCATGCCTGTGCTGCTAGTGCATCAGAACAATAAAAGCACGCTTTGATGACTGAGTTTGCCATTTTCATGGTTTGTTTATTAGTGTTGGCGAGAACAGAATAATCGTTTAACCGAAGGAGCCAATGAGGCAAAAGATAATTTGAAATACCTGTATACGTTGGAGAAATTCTGGGAACCACTGTATCGCTGTGATCCAGTTGCAATGGCAGAAACTTTGCCGAGTCTTATCAATGCAATTCGAATGATTCATTCTATCTCAAGATACTACAATACTTCAGAACGAATGACTGGGCTTTTCATCAAAGTAGGCTGTTTTTTTATTTCCACTTTGTTGTAATCTGATTTTGAATCAATTTGTTAAAATTTAAAGCTTGATTTTGTTAGAAAATAGTGTGGTTGAGTTGGCCTTGTAAATAATTGCATTTAATATTGAGTTTTGCACTCCTTTCATGGTTTAGACATTTTATTGGATGTATTGACGAATAACCTTTAGACAATGGCATACATTTTTACTCATTGTTGCTTTTCCAAATTGTATATATTGTTTAATAAACAACATAGATTACCAATCAGATGTCAAAGCGAAAGTAAGACTGAAGATGGTTATATGCAATGGGAAAGATAAGAAGCATTCTTGAAAAATCAAAGATTGTATCAATCTGAATCATAGCTACCAGGATGCATTCCATCGTACAAAGAAGAAGATGATTGAAGAAGAGAATTTGACTTAAAACATCTTTGAAAATTTGATTCTGTCGAGTGTGGTGTTAACGAGGATTTTTGTGTGGCTGACAGAGACATGTTGAACTTTGAGTGTGAAAAATGGTGAACAAATACATCAGAACAAACTGTTCTGGGAATATTTCCGTAGAAATCGTAGAATTAAAAATTGGCATTTCTTGTGAATGATTTGTTAAAAATTATTATGTTGTATTTTGACCTCCGTCTCTAGCTATTTATAGATCCAATAAAGAACAGTTGACCTAGATATTGACCATGGGAAGACCACTGGAAATTGACAATAATACAAACAATTGAAACAACCACTGGACAAAGGAACTGGATGGGGCCGGGCCGGGCTCACATTTTAAAAGGAGAATGACGGGCCGGGCCGGGCCGGCCGGGCTGCCATAAGTCGGCCCGCCCTCTGTTTAAACAATACTCAAAGGAACTTGCCAATTGTTTCCGGGTAAAATAAAATGAATCAAAGATGAATCACCCAGTCATCTTTCTACGTGTAATAAATACTCCCCACCTCACTACTGCACTGGAAATGAATAACATATAGTGATATGCAGTAAAATATAAATGGAGTTCAGAGACCCACTGTGCTGAAGAGAGAATGGAATTTGGGGCCAATGGGAACCAGGAATCCTGAGTCTTCAAAGGCAGAGTCTGACCGATTATAAGAAGAGTTGGCTTTGTCCAGAATACGCATTTAATATTGAGTTTTGCACTCCTTTCATGGTTTAGACATTTTATTGGATGTATTGACAGACAGACAGACAGACAGTAAGTCAGAAAGGCATTCTAGAACAATGGCGTTGCAACATTTTTACTCATTTATCCAGGCTTGCTTTTCCCAAATTGTTCTATATTGTTTAATTTAATGTGACTAATAGCTCCATCTGATACCAATCAGAAGAAGACTAAAACGTCAACTGAATCAGACTGATTTCCCAAAAGTTATTTGAAATTGTAATCTGAAGATGGTTATATGCGAGTTTGGGAGCAAGATAAGCACAGAGTGGTTGAAAAAATCAAAGATTGTATCAATCTGAATCACCAGCTAGTATCAGGCTTAGCATTCCATCGCTGCATGCATGCAAACGAAGAAGATGATTGAATGCAGCCCTGGAGATATATAGACAATAGCATTTGACTTCTCATATAAATGTATATCTTTGGAAAATTTGATGCATATATATGTATATATATGAATATATATATGTAAATATGTACATATATGTATGTTTTATATGTATATATATGAAATATATATGTATATATATGTATGTATATATATTTATGTATATATATATGTTTATATATATGTATATATATGTATATATATGTGTATATATAGATGTATATATATGTATACAAATATATATATGTATATCCTTATGATACAAACTGTTCTTATAATATTTAAAATATATAAATCGACTAATTGTCCTTTTCATCATTCCCAGCATTTGGTTTCTTTTTTGAATGATTTGTGCATGCAAAACAGCGTTATGTTGTATTGTGACAATCGTCCATGGTCAAAAGTCCGCTATTTATAGATCCAGTGGTCAAAAGTCCGCTAATCGTCCATGAGTTTAGTATCAGTCCTAGAACCGTTAATTCATGAGTTTAGTATCACAGTTTCACATGATAAAGTTTGTGCCTTCTCAAATTTTGAACTTTTAAGTATTGATTGACAATTTCTTTGATAAAGAACAATCTGGAAGTATTTATGCTAATCGATTTATGAAAATTTCCCTCAGACTGTGTCATTGATAAAATAATACTTTGCAAAATGACTGTATAAATAGTCAATGTATGCACCTTGCTTATAGTTGGAAGTTTTTCAAGGTACATATAAAAACTATTTTCTGACATTGTGGTCTGCATATGTGCATATGTTCTCATATTATGCTGTTTGTGCCTTATCTGGTCTTACCAGTGTATTTAGAATGTGTAGCTGGTTTGTAGACTTAACAAAGTCGTTGTGCTTCCTGTCAAAGCCACCTCTTTCCTCTGTATAATATGTGGAATGTTTGGGTAACCAGTGGATTTGTAAAGTTACTTGTGAATTTATATCTTTACTTGTTATGGGAACTGCTTCTTTTCTCAGTTTTTTAGCTGCATGATGGCATGATTATTATTTTTATACTGTTGAGTCTGTTGTAATTGTACAGTATTACATGTGATCATAAAAGTCATGAATAGAATGATCAACTTTGCTGTTTTTAGTTATAACCTTGAATTATATATTGGGTAGTTATGTTTTTAATATATAATTTTAGTGACTCTAAATTTAATCACTTGTGGTTGACTTTGAAAGGACTCTACCTTTCTGTTATCATCACAAAAGTGATTATTTGTTAATCATTAGAAAATTTGCCATTTCTTTGGCAGTATGATGAAGTTTGATGTGAAGGTTTACATTTTAGTATACTGTAGTGTGCAGGTTTAATTATTTGGAAGTCTACAACACAGGTCCTTTAACTGGTCATTATACAATATACATGTCATAAATGAATGCAATGATAACTTTTAGACCACATAAAATATGGATATGTATGTCATTTTATGTAATTTTATTATATTTTCAGATTCTTGCAATCCTGATGGCAATTGAGACTTACAATGTCTTAACAACTTGTGTTATTGAAGGAATAGAGCCAATCTCTAATAAATTCCAGAACATATTTCAGCAGATCCAACGGAAAAATTACAACATTCTTGATCATCGATTGAGTGAATTTGATCGTGACTTTGATGACTTTGTAAGACATCTTCATGAACTGGAGGTATGTATCATAATTGGATGTGTTTGCTCAGATCACTTCAACTTAGCATCTTTATCTTCTTAGCTTGGAAGTACTGTTTTTAGATTGGATTCTGTAGAAGTTGTTATTTAAGGATGTACAAAGGGAGAGCAAGTTGCCAAAAATATTTAAATATTGGATATTGATTATTATTATTGCTTTTTGAATGTTTGGGACCTTGAAGCAAACACACAGATGTTGTTCATAATGTAAGATGCTTTATGGACCCTGTATTTTGTTATGTCATAGTAGTTTAATAGTGATGGGTCTGTTTGTGTCAACTTCAATGACATATCACAATATCATTAACCAAATGATCATATTGTCAACAAATAGTCAGATGTCAAGTTGGTCATCAAAAATATTGTAGCAGAATTACTGTCATAGAAAAATTCTGATTTTTTGTGAAGAGATATTACCATGCTTATGTTTTACTTGACTAATTGTTTAGTTATATTTTTCTTTATCATATATCAGAACTAGTTGATATATTGAACAGAATCATTGACATGGACACAAACACTGGACAGTCCTTTTTTCTTATTAGCCAATTTTAGCAATTTAAAAAAATTTCTTCTCTCAAGTGCCATTGAGGAGCAAGATCATCATCCAATGCAGTTTCTTCTTAAAGGACAATTTATGGAATTGAGAAGTGCAATCTAATCATTTTTATATTTTTGTCTTGCATTTACTGATGGCTGGAACTTCCTATGTGGATGTAAATCTGCTGACTGCACATGGGCGTCCATAGGGGGGTGCAAGGTGGTGCAATTGCACCCCCTGGAAAAATTGTGGAGTTATAAAAAAAGTAAAATTACTTGTTTCTTTCGTCACAAGACCTTGTTGTGCACCCCTGGATATTTTTTTCATTTATTTTGTCACAAGACCCTGTTTTGCACCCCTCTGGAAAAATTTCTGCGGATGCCCATGTGACTGCAAGCTTGACCTTGACTTTGAATAGAATTTTGAAATGTTGATGATTTTGGATGAATGATGATTTGTCCTGAGAATCTGTGATTATTGTACTGTATGAGGCTATCTGATCATGATTCTAGATATAAATTTATTTAGTTGCTTTCTTTCTGTTGTTACAGAACATTTTATATGCCTTTATGAATACTAACTTAGCAAAGGTTAAAACAACTCTTCAAGCCATAAAGCTACTTGAGACATTTGGAAAGCTTAAGATAGAAAAACTTGAGGTTGAGGAAAGATTTGTGAGCTTCTTCTTGCAATTTGGAAAAGATCTTGAAGACATCAAAGTTGTATGTGCCTTACTTTTTCAAGTTCTAATGCTACTATGGTTTTAATACAAGGCCTCATATGAATCCCTGTTTTGTCATTAATGGTTTTATATTTATAGTAAATCAATGCCTGTTATTAAATTTTATAAGGGACTTTTTTGTCTGACAATTATTATTACAAAATGCCTTGTGGTTCTCTCTAGGGTGAAATGCCTTCTTCCAAGTGCTCAGCTAAAAATCTATACACTTATTCCACCTTACTTTACATAGTACAATGTAATCTGTGGCAGCCACACCATAGCTGACATAAAATAAAACCACTTGAGTAATTTCTGATTCTTTCAGTTCTAGCTTATAATGACCCTGTATTCATGTAGCTCAAACTCCTGAAATTCACTTTTCCCTCTCAAATTGTATACTGTGCACAATACAAAATATTTTGTGTGACTTCATAAATTGTATTTTCATTGACAGCTGCTACATTCCTATTAATTTAACAAAGAATTCTGAGGACAGTTTTGTCATCCAAAATTAGAATTCTACATGAAGAAATAGATCCATTAGATTATAATTATCTGTCCCTGACATTTGGAATGCCCTAAAAATTTATATGCCTTTTATATAGATTTAAAATAGTTATATATGACCTAATTATGGCCTTAAACTAAGGTTGATTTATTTAGCTGCTTGGACTGGATGCATTTGCCAATGTCTCTTCAGAAGCATTTCCCCACACAAAACATTTTCCAGTCTTGTTTACTTAATCTTTTTATTTTGCTCCTTTCCCTTTAATGCTGCTTTATGCTTCTTTTGTGAACTAACTATTGTTTGATTTTAGTCACTAACAACATTCAGTTCTTAATTGCTGTCCAATATAATTGATTTATACCTAGTTTGATATTGCAGAAAGAGATTATTACAGAGACAATATCTTGTTCCTTCACTTAGCATTAAGATTATTAGCAAATAGTTTTTCTCCAAATTTTGGCTAAGAGTTTTTAATAATACCAGTACCGGTAGGTTAATCTTGTCTTTGTAAAAACTAACTTTGCTCTTCACTCTCTATTTGTTTGACTGGGTTCACAAGTTCTGATGCTAATAGAATGTAGTGAATTTAGTTAAAATATTTAGAATTGATTTGACTGTATTCTACATTTAGTCTCACTTTAGTTAGTTTTTAGTCTAGCTTTGTGTCCATATCATTTTCATGATAGCATTATATGAAAAATCATGAGAATCCACCAATTACACGATGTCTTGCTCCTTTTTCGGGCAAAATAATGTGGGCTCGCCAATTGAGATCAAGAGTCGAAGAACCAATGGATATATTTGTTCGTCATTCTCACGTAATGGAGAGCTTAACAGCTAAGAAGATCGTCTATAACTACAATCGACTGTGTCAGGTTCTTCTGGAATTTGAGATGCTTTATCACATGGCTTGGCTTAAATCTCTTGACACTGTCATGGATGGTTGGTCTATCTGTTGTTTCAGCTACCTTTTTAGGCAAATATTGTTTCTAAACAAAATTGCTCAACTCTCTTTTTTAGACTGAAGTAGAATGTATGAAACATGAATTATTAAAATGCTGTGATGTTATAGTATGGGCACAGAATAATAATAATAATAATAATAATAATAATAATAATAATAATAATAATCATAATCATAATCATCATAATCATCATCATCATCATCATCAGCATCATCATAATCATCATCATCATAATCAGCATCATCGTCAGGAACTGATTAGGGTGACACATTGTATAAGTTAAGACATCTAACAATTGAAAATACAGTATATCTGTCATAGCAAATACAAATCACTGTTCTGGGTACTGTGAAAAACAGCGCAGTTTTCAGTTCTCATTTAAATACTTAGTACTGTATGTGCCATAGTTACTGGATGAAGACAGACAATTCCAGACTTTGGCAGCAACTACCGGAAACATACAGTTGCCAATGATGATGTTATGTGTTGATGGTACTATGAGAATACAAGTGGACACTGATTGTAGGTGTTGACAAAGTCATTGTCAGTTATCTTGCATAAGTCAGCTGACAGATGTGATAGTGCTAGATCAAAAAGGCACTGATAAACAAGGACAGCCAGTTTTTATTAAATCTGCTGTGGTACTTGAAGCCATTGGGGCTGTAAATAAGTGGTGTCACGTGGTTTGGTCTTTTAGCTTGATGAATTAGATGTGCAGATGTATTACACACAGCTTGACGACTATCAGTAAGTTGCCCTGGTAGCCCAGCCAAAAGTGTAGTTACAATAGTCTGGGCATGACATGACCTGAGGCACTATTAACATCTTTATAACAGAAGGTGGAATTGAGCTTTGATTGCTTTGAATTCTTCTGAGTTTTGAAAAATGGCAGGATGCTGCTGCTTTCTTAACTTGTGTTGTCATGAAACATGAAATTGTGCTAGAACAAGAAATTATTTTATTTTCATAAATTATTTGTGTTTTTAAAGTAATTATTTTATATTTATATGTTATTGTACTTTTAAACCTGATTAATTTTAGATTCGAAGTAGTATTACTACTATTTACTAGTTAGTTTGATGATGTCACTGAACTACACAGTTTTCATTTCCATGATGAATTTTGGTGTTTCATGTAGACTTTTTTATGCTGATCACAGATATAGCTTTAAATCCTTTTGAGAAAATATAAATTTATTTTAAAAATAGTCTGACTTTAAATATTGGTTTTAGTTTGGAGGTTTCACATAGTCATTGTTTCAGGTTTAGCTGCATGACAGTGACAGAGCTCATGACCTTCTGAGGTCAAAATTGTTATGTTTTACTGCTATGACTAATGCAATTTATAGTAAAAACTTGATGATCAAGAATGCTGGTTTAACCATTGTGTCATAATTGAGAATAGACATAAATTATAATTATCTATTTATTGTTTATTTTCATTGACAGTGACACCTTAACCACTACTGCACCATTCATTATAATAAACATTTTGATCTATATGTAATATATTTATAAACTTGCATTTCTTGTGTTGTTCTCTCATGAAAACTGTAATATGTGGTTTACAGTGTATAATATACATAATAGATATGAGTAGAGCAAATATGCTATTGCTATATTCATTTATCATGATTGATTCTTTAGCTCATAGTTAATATTAGTATTTATAATGAAATAAATGATTTTAAAACCACTTTTGTCATTGGTGACAAAAACTTTAGGAGTAAAGCTGACAAGCATTTTTTAATGTATAGAATATGAATTGAAGAGTAAAGTCAAGTAACAAGTGATTTAACTATTATCAAAAAGTTTATATACAGCTTTAAATGACTGTCAATTTTAGCTCTTCAGGTTCCTCCTCTTGTCCGACATCCAGAAACTCGAGAGTTGTACTTAAACTTAGATCCTTGTGTTTTCCAAGTCATACAGGAAGCACATTCAATGATTAAAATGAAACTTGAGGTGCCAAATATAGCCAAGCTCCTGCTTCATTCTCAACAGCGTCTTAGAAATCATTATGATGAGCTCTGCGCTCTACTTAATCAGGATCGGCTTATTCGAGAAAAAGTGCCAACTCTGTCTGGTACCTTATTTTCAACTAGTCTAAAGAAGGTGAGTCTCTTCTACTGCTACAACTGTGAGTTATTATTATTATTATTATTATTATTATTATTATTATTATTATTATTATTATCCAGGACAATTTATATTGCGCTGTACGCATGGTTTAAAATCCAAAGGTTAGTTAGTTAGAGATGTGTTATGTGTGAAAAGCTATCAGCACTGCTGATCAGGTTGGGTTATGGCTATGTGTGGGTTATGCAGCTCTATATTATAAAAGAGCAGTATTGTAAAATGAATTTTCAAGAGACCATTGGTAAAGATGACATTTACATTGTATGTTGTACTATTAAATGAGTGATTAAGACCTAAGAGTTCAGAAATTGTCTTCTGTGCATGTAGGCAAGCAAGCATGAACATATCAGTTAACTGGTAAATTTTGTAACATTACTGTCTTTATTTAGAAAAATCTTTATTTAGGAACAGGCCATGAAACTGTGATTACGGAGATTATCAGGCAACATCTGCTTATCTTGTATTACTAATCTTCGTTAGTTGCTTTGTTTTGCGTAGATTGATGCTCTTCTTCGGCCGGGGCTTGTTTCTTTGACTTGGACTTCAATCAACCTTGACAGCTACATTGCAACGGCGATGGCGGCACTTGAAGAACTCAATGTCTTTATTGATCGTATAATTGACTTAAAGACTGCTCGTATCGATCAGTTGTTGTTTGAAATTAGTCAGAGTTTGCTGTTTGACAATGAAGGAGCAGAAAATTGGACACTGAATGAATTTATTTTCAATATTGAAAGGTTTGCTAAAATCAAAGGAAGAGAGTTTGCTAGTTCCAGCATGAAAGTTGAAGAAGCTCTTAGAGAATTGACCGAAGTGGTGACTAAAAGGGCTCATCGAACTCTGAAGGAGTGTTCAGAAATTGGAAATTCTGAAGGTTTGCAGTATTGATGGCTTGTACTTGCTAAGTTTTAGAAATTATTTCATTAGAACTAATTGGTATTCTTAAGATTAATTTTGAAATTTAATTTATATCATCAGCTTCAGTGGCTAGAATAGGCTGTATCTGGCTTTGCAGCTTGATAGAGAACTTTGCTGTCTTTGACAACTCTTGTAGAAGATAATACGGCAAATGAAGTTGATGATGAAGGAGAAAAAGATGACGATGATGATATCTCTCAGGAACTTGTTAGACGAACTTTGAAGGAGGAAGTTAACCTGAAGGATAAACTGAAGGAGATGTTCATATCATTTAATAACCGATTAATGGACTCTTTGCTGAAGTCATCAAAGAATACTATGGATATGCTGAAAAAACGGCTTACCTATCAAAATGTGTAAGTGAGGCTGTTGTCCATTGCCAAAAGTTGGTGAACTTTAGTCTTCACTGTAATTGATCATTTTGAATTTGATGTTAATTTTTTTATCTGAAGCATTCATGGTTTTAGGTCAGTCAGGTCAGATCATTGTCCTCCAGTTGTGTCCAGCTATCAACTTTTCCAAGACTCCCAGATTTGAACACATATCCCCAGTCAGACGTTCATTACATTGGCTTCCTATTGATCAGAGAATTAATTATAAAATATGCTCTTTAGTCTATTAACCTATGTTATATAATGAACCCAGTTATCTTAAGACACGGCTCATCCTTAGAACCACTAGTCACTTCACTCATTACTAAGCAGGACTTTCATTTGTTGTTCCTCATTCTCGTACTGTCATTGGCGCTACTGTAGTCGCTTCTCGGTGTGTGGCCCCAGACTCTGGAACTCATTACTGCCATCACTTTGTAAAACCACCATGTTATCATCTTTTAGATCTAGTCTTATCCTATCTTATGACCTTTTGCTCATACAGCACACGACCAATATTTTTGTAACTATTACATAATATAGTTATAATTTGTGTATTACAGAATTGCATCTTGCCAAAACATGTAAAAATTTAATTTTAGTTTCATGGTCAATTTGTATTTTTCAGAATAGTAAAATAATTTCTGATCAAAATGTTTAGCATTGATTATTTGGTTGTTGACTGGTTATTTTAGAATGGAAAGTGAAGGTAAAAGCTACGATAGTATTGCCCTCAGAGACAGGAGACCCATCTTTGTGACAGATGTCATTTTATCTATTCCAGATATTGTAAGTGATTTGGTGTCTTTAGGCTATCAGTAATCAATCTGATAATTATTAGAGCCTTATATGATTATTGGATACCAGTATAGTTTAACAAACTTAATTGGAGAATATTATTGAACTGAACATCATAGGTGTCATACTATATTACTTTGACATTTCCCATCAGTCATTAATTTAATACTTATTTTAATGATGTAACAGCAATGTTAGGTATAAAATGCATTGATGCAGCATTGATTTTTTTAAATGCATCATGCTTAAAAGCATTTGAGTCTGGCGCAGCTGAGTTTTAGTTTGCTTGTTTTGCATTTGTCTCAAGTTTTGAGGTATACTAAGGATTTGGCTTAATAAAATATATGCCTTTCCTGAAATTGGTGGAAATATGCATACTTTGCAGAGGTTAATGAGTAGTGCGAATCTGGACAGCTAATTAGACCGACCACTTTTGAGCATCTGTGCTGTCGGGTTAGGGGCGAGCATGGTTCGTACGGTCCAATGATGTTAGTGGCTGTTTATCGGCCTGGGTCTCAGGCTATCAGTGAGCTGTTCTTTCGGGAACTTATGGCATTGCTTGAGGCCTTGGTGACCTACAACTGTAAGTTCTGTATAGCAGGTGACATCAACGTTCATATGGAGGATCCCACTGATGTGGCCTGTTTGATTCTAGAGTCGACTCTTAACATGTTTGTTCTCAGGCAGTGGGTAGGAGAACCGACTCATGATCTTGGTGGCCTCTTCAATGTGGTCATTGGGCCATCTGATTGGCTGCTCTCAGATGTTACGGTTGAGGGGACATGTTTGTCAGACCACAAGATGGTTTTATGGACCGCCTGCATGTCGTCTCCACTTCCAGTGTATATAACTGTCAAGGGAAGGAACTGGAAAGACTTTGATTTAAATGTGTTTTCGCAGAGACTTGGGCTTCTGAGTTGTGTTCGCCTATGACACTTGGAAGATCAGCGACTGAGCTCGCCGCGAGCTCAGTCATCAGTGATCACTGGGATTCTGGATGAACTGGTTCCTATGATGCAGATTAAGAAGCAAGATAGGTCTTTTTGTCCGTTTTACGATGAGGAATGTCGCCTGGCTCGGCAGGTTGTGCGTAGAGCGGAGAGGTTGTTTCGGAGGACCTTGTGCTCCAATGCTGAGTGGGCAGCTCGGGCTCAATGAAGGGGAGCTCTGGATTGGTATAGGAGACTGGTCAGGGCTGAGGGGAGGGCCTATTGGAGGCAGACTTTTAGTCGGACTGGGTTAGATGGGAAGAGGACATGGCGGGTCCTCAATGCGTTACTGGGAGAGGATCATAACACCTATGGTCCTGGCCCGGATTTTAGTGCTGAGGACTTCCACCGGTTCATCGAGAAGAAGATGGCAAGGATACGTGACAGAACAGCAAATGCTGTTCTGCGATTTTTCTCTGCATACGATGACCTGCGACTGTTAGCTTTCTCCTCCCCATCCTTTGAGGAGGTGGTGGCCTTGGTGAGGTCGGCTCCGAACAAGCAATGCCCATCTGACCCGCTTCCAGTCTGGCTATTAAAGGACTCGATTGAGCTGCTGGCCCCTTTCATTAGAACGCTAATGTGTGTGTCCTTGGAGGCATGTGAATTTCCATCAGCATGGAAACATGCGACCGTCAGGCCCCATTTGAAACGGCTGGGCTTGATTCTTCAGAGCCCGCGAGTTTCAGACCAGTCTCCAATCTTACGTTTTTATCTAAGCTGTTGGAGAGGTTCGTTAACAGGCAGCTGACAGGGTTTCTCACTGCCAATGGACTTATGCCGCGTGATCAGTCAGCCTATCGTCTTAAAAACTTAAACTTAAAACTTATTTCTTCGAGACCTCGTAATAGTGTAAAGCGCTCTAGCCTTTGACTCTTCGTTCATGTTTTAGCGCTATATAAATTGACTTTTTAACCTAACCTAGCGTAACCTATCATCAGGGGCACTCGACTGAATCTGCTATTCTTAAGATTTTCAATGATCTTGTTGATGATGTGTCGAATTGGAGGCTTGCACTTCTATGCCTTCTTGATCTCTCGTCGGCATTTTATTCCGTCGATCATCATATCCTCATTCGCAGGCTTGAGAAATCATTCTGTGTGGGTGGTTCCTTCTTGCGGTGGACAGCCAGTTATCTCTCCGACAGAGTGCAGCAATCGGTAACGTGCGGTGGGAAACTCTGTAGAGTGGAATGTTGGCTGTGGGGTTCCTGAAGAGTCAATACTTGGCCCATTACTTTTCATTCTGTATACGGCTGACCTGAGATCCATTATCACAGCCTTTGGACTGGCGCCCCATAGTTATGCTGATGATAGCCAGATTTACTCGTCCTGCCTCTCTTGCGAGGTGGAGGCACTGCAGGAACGGTTCATCGAGTGTTTAGCAGCTGTCTTGAAATGGATGGAGGAAAATTGGTTGGCTCTTAATGTTGGAAAAACCAAATTTCTATGGGTCAACACCCCTCGGTGAAGGACGTTGGTGAGTTGCAAACCGTTCGTGATGGGTGGCGTTACCATTGTCCTCTCTGAGTGTGTGCGGCTGTTGGGTGTACTCTTTGATGGGACTCTGTCATTTGAGCCATACCTAAATGATGTGATCAGGCGATGTCACTATCAATTGAGAAGAATCCGATCAGTCCGGCGATATCTACCTATATCCGGAGTGGTACACTTGGTCCAGGCCTTGGTGCTAACGAGGATTGACTTTGTAATAGTATCTTGTAGGGCCTCCCGATCAACAAACTGGATCGCCTGTGGTCTGTTCTTAACCTTTCGGCGAGGATTGTGTTCGGATGTCGCTGGTGTTAGAACGTTACACCACTTCTCAGGAATTGGCTTCGAGTCCCTGAGCGGATTGTGTTCAAGAGATGTTGGCTGACGTACAGAGCGCTGCATGATCCGTGCTGTCCGGAGTACCTCGCCTCTCTTGTAAAGAGACCGTAGTGTATTGACAGGAGATCGTCGCTCCGCTCGAGTAGTGGGGTTAAACTTTATGTTCTTCCTCTGTCCAAGACAGCTAAGTTTGGAGAGAGATCCTTCACTCAGGGTAATCCTATCTTGTGGAACTCTCTTCCCGATGACGTCACCATGGCTGACACTGCTGAGCACTTCATCAGGAGCTTAAAGATGCATCTGTTTAGGTTGGAGTGTAGTTGTGTTGAGATGTCAAAGCACTTTTGTTGTAGGTCTCAGCCTTGTTACAGCTCTATAGGAATTGTCCATGAATGAATGAATCCAGTAGATGATGGGACTGAAAGAGTGATGATTAAAGATTGTCTGATAGATGACTATTAAATATTTAAGGTAAAGGTAGGTCGCATACTCGAGTCCGAGCATTGGGTTTCGGTGCTTATCTCCGGTTAGGCAAGCAGTGACGTAGGTGATATAAGCCATTAGTCTGGGGTAGTTTGCCATTACTTTCCCCAGACCCACGTTTTACCTTGCAGCTTAATGCTCCTTATTTGATCACCTTCCTCGAGCAAGTAAGGCTAAGTTGACTTATGGCTCCTGTGGGCATCGAACCCACGACCTTCTGCTCTATCGTCCAGTGTTGTTACCATTCTGCTAACTTCCCGCCCCATATATTTAAGCAAAATTTAATATAGAAGTTGTCAGTTATGTTGAACTCTGTTTTTAGTTTTGTATTATGCTGGTACCTTATTTAAAATGCGTCTGAATTGTTTTCTTGTTTTTAAGTTGTATAAAATGAGTTGGCTGATTATATTTTGGGAGATTGCTGCAAATGTATTTTAGTAAAAATTGCTGCTGAGCCAATGATTTTTCATTTATGAATATTGTTTGAATAGGCATATACTGTATGTAGTGCATAGTAGTTGGGGTAGTATTACTTAGTATTACTAATCCTGGGAAGACCTCGAAAGCACCATCATTGACCTCCCTTTGTAGCTAATAAATGAGATGACTAACACGAGTACTTACAGATTAATCATTGACCGTGCGTGATCATTATTCTAAAATAGGATTGCTTATTCCTGATTTGTTAGACCTAATGACTGTCATAAAGTTACCTAAGTTGATTGGATATGTTAACACTTACTTAAACTTTGATTGGCTATGGGATATTATGACTGACAGATCGAATATAACAAAACAGCTTCTTTGGTGTAGTGGGTGGCTCTATAGCATGCTTGCTAGGTTCCTCAACTTTGAACAGTGTCATTACCGATGAGAGAGTTGCACCACGAATTAAACAGCAGAAAGCTACAGTGCATGCTCTTAGCTAGTTTCCTCCCCATGATGAACATCCATGTTGTTTCACTATATATATATATATATATATATATATATATATATATATATATATATATATATATATATATATATATATATTTGGTGAAATATATATATATATATAATGCCCTCCTGGTACTTAGTTCCTGAAGGTCTTATGAAAAATGTGTCCGGAGACATTAAGAAAATGTGTGGCTAACTCTTGTCCGGTTCCAGGTCTGGAGAAGTTCCTCGAAAAGCAGTGGCATTGAATTGCCATTGCTTTTTGAGGTTGCAAAATTGCAAACACTGGAAAACATATATATATATATATATATATATATACATTTATTTATTTATGTGTTCCTATAGATCATTCAACCTAGCTTAGAAGACATTCAACAGGGTGTTGTCAAAGGCTCCCTTATGATGCTTGAAGTGTTTCGTGAAATCATTGCTTGGGATCAGCGAAAGATAATGCCGTGGGTTGCATCTATGCAAAGCCGAACGCAAGACGGGAGATCTCCGACCTCTGATAGAGCTAGTGCTTCTGGGCCTGCTTCTGTTACTACCAGACAATCAACACCGGCTGTTTCTGACAGAGTTTCACTACTTACAAGTGTTGGCCATAATTTTGGAGCAGGTGCACAGTCAGCTCCTGCTGGAGACACGGGAGCAGGTTTCACCATTTTGTCTTTGTATTGCCTGAAGTTTCTTCCTAAATGTTGATGCTTTTTGATTTAATGTGGCTCTTGAGAATTAAATTCACCATGTTTTTCATGAAGTTTTTTGAAATCATGAAAAAAATTTCTTTAATATTGTTATCAGCATTCAAACAGTTTTTAAAAATGTGTTTTGTTAATTCTTACTGATCTTGTTATTGGATGTGTGACAGGAGACATATGGAAATTCTGCTTCTTTTCAAGTGCCATGTACTTATATTTTGTTAATTTTGTTATAAAATTCTATCTAAAATTCATATTTCTGCTCTTTTGTTTATATTTTGTTTCTATGTTTAATTTGTATATTTACTTTTTGCATTCTTTGTGCCTAAGTCATCCCCTCTAACATAATATTCCAGTTGCAGTGCTCTTAAGATTTACTATCCTTGTCTGAACTGCCCATTCTGTCACAGCTATTGCCTATTCTTTATTCTTTATTATGTTGCAAAGAATAGAAAAAATCAGCCGGATGGAAAAGATAACCAACTAAGAGGTCTGGAAGAGGATAGAAGAGAAGGAAGGCCTGATAAACACCATCTGTACTAGGTAAAATAAGTGGATAGGTCATGTTCCTAGTGAAGAAGTATGTCTACTAAGAGAAGTACTAGAGGGAAGATGGTAGAGAAACACAAAAAGGTAACCAAGGACAATGATGCTAGACTGGATGTTTGATCCTGTAGCAAAGAACAAGTTTGAAACCCTGAGAAATACAGTTAGAGAGGAGTGGTAATGATAGATCATGGAACCTGTCTCTTGACAGAGCACCAGATGAAGATGGTTGCTTATCCTAACATTTGATTAAGAACCTAACACTAATCATACCATAGTGTTAGTTTTTCAGTGGCATACATGCACACAAGGTTGTGCTTTTACTTTTTCTTACTCGATTATATACATTATAGTCATAGCTTACTTAAATATGGGAAAGCATTTGTGTACAGTTGAATGACTAAATGAAAGTTTCTGAGAATAAGCAGTATTCAGGGCCAATCAGAGGGCCCCAGTGGCCCGGGCCTCCAATTTTTAGGGCTCTTTTTTAAAGTTAATGTCTAACTGAGATGTGTTAAATATCCTATTCACGTTAAAATATTGAATGTTTGTGTAATTTGTAAATTGTAATAGTTATTTGTGAATAAATCATTATGATACTGTATTCTCTTCGGCTGAATTTTAATATAATATACTATTTATGATTGCAATCAGTCAGGCATGCTAAATATTCTGATATGGAGTTTGACAAATAGCTTTCAATGTTTAGCACATCTATAATGGGCATAACCTAATTTTGAAATGGCCTGAGCTTCCTTCAGCTTCTGATGCTTATGCTTTGCTCCACTGATTTCCAGTAATTATAATACCTCAGTCTTCTTTATTAAATCATTCATAATTCCTATTTTTTAATTGTTGCTTATTTTCAGATGGAACAAAGAACTATTACCGTGCCATAGCTGATAACAAAGAAGTTAGCAAAGGAACACTGATGCTTAACTCAGTTATTTTGTCCTTACGTCCATATGTTGCCAAAGCAATTGCTGCCTACAATGACTATCAGTTCCTTTGGATGCAGGACAAAGAAGAAATAATAGCAGTATGATTTCTTTGTACACTCAGTTTCAATTTTACATCTGTTTTCCGACCCCAGAATTTGTGGAGAGAGCTTTCATGTTTCACAAGAACATTATTTTAATTTTGAACTTTTCTCAACATTGCAAGGTTGTTTGTTGTATTCTAACTCTGACAAGCATAGTAGCTATTGCAGCACATTTTCTTAATCTTTTCTCTTCAGAATTTTATGGCATCCGAGCCAGTCATGTCGGAATTCATATGTGAAATTAAACGATTTGACACACTTGAGGTAGATGTGGAAGCCATTCCTGACCATCGACAAGTCGGACCATTGCTTCTGAACTTTGGTAATTCTATGGCACTGAATTGCATAAATTTTAATGGTATCTGGTGATGTCAAAAGCAAACGAAATAAATGAAGTTGGAGCTGAAATGAAATAAGAATGGCTAAATATAAATTTATCAATGCAAATTCTAATTTTTTTATTTTAACAATAGAGCATCTTTCCTATCCATCTTTGTGTAAATGATTTCAGATATTGTTCTGTCACTTGTAGCTGGTAGGATGATGAATCTTTACTGTACTATGAAGGTTTTGAAAATTTTCAAATTTGACAGTGCATATAAGTAAATAAGCAAAATATTGTGGATATATGTGTGTGTGTGTGTTGTGTGTGTGTGTGTGTGTGTGTGTGTGTGTGTGTGTGTGTGTGTGTGTGTGTGTGTGTGTGTGTGTGTGTGTGTGTGTGTGTATCATGGTCCTCACTCTTCAATTGTCATCTAATCTCTACTATTTGGGGATTGGATGTTCTCCAATAGACTTGGACTCAACACTGACAAAACTAAGCTTATCTAGCTTGGCACTAAACACCTGCACTCACTTCACTGATTTCTCAGTTTTCAAATCTAACCTTCTCAAGCTGTGTCAAAAATCTTGGCATTTTCATTGATAGTAGCTTGTCCTTCAAAGTCCATATTGCTCACCTATCTCGTTCCTGGTTCTGCCAACTTACTTAGACAAATTAGAGTAACATACATACATACATACATACCGTACATACATACATGTATGAAATAGATATTGCTGAGATGAAGATGGTCGGTGAGGACTGGTCTATCCATAAGGCAGCTTATTACAAAATCATGGATTCATTGTTATTTGATTAATGAAGGCTTTTCAGAATTTAATCTTGGACAATAACTTTTATACACTGGGGTATTTATTTTTGCTGTTTGTAATTGTGATTGATTGATGTGGCATTCATTTTGATAGCATCCCTCAAAAAGAGCATTGCTGTTGAGGTTCAAGCATGGCGTTTGCTGATTTGTCAGCAGCTGAACGTGCGCTACAAGGGAATACTCGATGAAGTTGTTCAATTCATAGATGAGCAATCTGTCAATCTAGGTCGTCCAATCACTGATCTTGAAGATGTCCGGCAGGCTATGGTTGCTCTGGAAGCAATTAGACAAAAGCAAATTGACATTGATATGATCATTGCTCCAATTGAAGTGAAGAAAATTTTATACATTCTCTCATGTTTAATTAAATGATCCTAGTTTGCAGATAATAATTTAGCCTCCTATCTTCTTCTTCTTCTTTCTTTCCTTTTGAGTTCGACGATGGATCTGACTGAGTTCCTTACACTTTTGTATGTCTCCTGCTGCCCTGGTCATTTGGATGAAGTTCGTTTGCATTTCTGCATCCTCTTTTAAATTTCCTATCCATGTTTTTCATGGTCTTCTTTCTCTCTTTTTTCCCTTGACATAGTTGTATAGTGCTTTCTTCCTTCATTCTTTCAACTTGAGCAAACCATTTCAGTCTTCGTTTCTGTACTGATTCAAGTATCATTTCTTTTTGCTCTGCCTTTTCTTGGATCATTTTATTTCTTATTCTTTGTCTTCTGTTTACTCCTGCTATTCCTCTTAGCTAATTCATTTTTGCAGTCATTAATCTTCTTTCGTCTTTCTTTTATATGGTCCAGCATTCTGATCCATATAATAGTATTGATTTGATCAGTGTATTGTATAGTTTTAATATTGTTTTCAATGATATTTGTTTGTCTTTCCATGTATTCTAAAGTTTCTCAAATGCTGCACTTGTTCCATTTTTCTTGCTACCAGTATGTTTTCTTTGCTTAGTCCACCTTCTGCCAGTACTGATCCTAGGTATACGAATTTTGGTACTTGTTGTATTACTTCATCCTTTAAGTAAGTAAGTCAACTATTGTAAAATCTTTGATCAGTGTATTAATTTCTAAAGCACTTTCAAAAGATGCAATGTAATGTAACAAAATATTTGTATAGCTCCTTATTCCTACGCTAATTACAATCTCAAAAAGAAGTAGCTATAGAATTAGCCAAAGGTGGGTCATTCATGCCGGGTCATTTAATCAAAAGGGCAAGTGGGCTTTATGTCTATTTTCCCTTCTTGTTCCCCATGACCATTGCTTTAGTTTTCTGTGTATTTATTTTTAGTCAAATTTCTTCTCTGGCAAGCAACTAATAATAAATAAACAAGGCCAGAGAAGAAGTTGGAGCTGCCTATGCTTGTACATAAATTCTATATCTGGTGTCATCTATTGTAAAAGAAAAATTCATACAGCAGATACTTATGCTATAAGTCTTATAGTTTCATGATTGACTTAAAATGTATGTATTCAATGAATTTGCTGTTTAACCAGTGATAAGTCTTATTTATACTTCAACTGGTTTGTGTTTTGAAGGAAGCGTATCATCTGCTAGGTCATTATAATATTAAAGTTTCAAAGGAAGAGACTGATAAGGTGGACACTCTTCGTTACAGATTTAAGAATATGATACAGCAGGGGGTGAGTTGATGTGAAATATATAATATTGCAAATTAGACTGTTGAAGATTATTTAATTAAAATATTATGTCATGATTATGATTTTCTGCAGATGCTAGCAATAGAATTACGGTAAATGTTCTTGGATTGTGAAATTCAAATGTAGAGAAATATTGGGAGAATCGCTGACATTAAGTAGTTTTTCTATATCTGATTTATCATGGGCGTCCACTAACAGTAGATGAAACAGATCTGCTACATAACATTAATTAATAATCATTATATAGTATGATAAATTTGACTATTTATGATGATGTTCTTAAAATATGGTATTATATGTATCTTTTTATTATGATGTTTCTGCAAGAAAAACATTAGAAATAATAGCATTTGATATCGAACTAATACCCGCCTATTTACTATTAAATTATTTGAACCTAAGATCTGGAATAAGCTCCCAATGTGTCTAAGAAACTCTATAAACTTAGATGATTTTAAATATAAACTTAAACAGTTCATTATTTCTAATAAATGAGGAATTTGAACTGCTTTGATGTTTATGGTTTTGATACACCAATACAAATGTCTGATTGTTCTATAATATTTGTTTACCTATTCATTTTTCTATTATAGATCTTGTTATTCAGTATTACTATTTCATTTTTCTTACTCTACCTAAGGTACCTCCTTATGGGAACTTTGTTTCTGTTTGGTATCTTGTTATTTCCATATAATTGTACCTATTTCATTTAAATTGTAAAATAATTAAGTTATTCTATGGATGTTATATCAATTACTATTATATTATAATAATCTATTATTGTAAAAATAATAATTATAATTAAGTTCTTCTACAAATGTTATTATTAAGTTCTTCTAAAGATGTTATTATGTAACTTTCAATGATTTTTTTATTCTTTGGAAATAATAAAATGACGATGATGAATGAATATGTATTTTTAGCAAGGTGTCTTAGACATGTTGTTGACTGTCCAGCCAAAATTCAAAACTGACCTTTTAACTGCTGTTGACCAACTGCAAATAAATGTTCATGCTTTTGATGAAAACTATGTCAAAGATGGTCCAATGGTTGAAGGTATCACTCCACTTGAAGCCAGTGAGAGGCTTAACACATTTCAGGTAAAATTTAATGAAGACATTTAATAGCAGTTGTTTGAACTTGTGAAACTTGAGTATGCTTCTGGCATCTTCAAAGAGTCATTAGGTTAATGAACTTGTGCAGATGGTCTCCCTCTCATGACCATGGAAAGATGATCTCCTTATGTTCACTTTCACTGCATATAATTATTTGTTTAATATGTTTCCCATGCTAGGATCTTTATCTCTGTCTGTAGGAGTATTCTTGAAAAAATCTTGTGGAAGACTTTGTTTCAGTGAGACAAAATGTATCAGATGCAGCAAATTTATCAGAGAAATAATTGGCAATAATTTTCTAGTGATTCTGATGTTAAAATTTAATTGTTATGTGCATCAACTTGCCGTTTGAGTCTACCTTTGTATCTACCAGTATTTCTCACTTGTAGGTCTTTTAATAGAAATGTTGCACAGTATGTTTCACAGAAATTGTTTTATGTTGGTTTCCATAAAAAAGTTTTACCCTCCACAGAATGTCCTTCAGATTGGCCAAATGACTTTGGTGGAATATTGTATATTGTATATTTTGTGTAAAGATTTTGTATTTTATTTATTGTTTTTTAGTTGATTTTTGACCAGTTAATGAGAAACTTTGTGACATGTTCTGCTGGTGAGCAACTGTTTGGCCTTCCTGTTACTGACTATCCAACTCTACATCATTATCGGAAAGAACTTACTCTTCTGCAGAAACTGTATGGACTCTACACTGCTGTAATGCAGAGCATTGATGGCTATTATGACATTTTGTGGTCTGATATTGATATTGAAAAAATCAATGCAGAGTTAACTGAATTTCAGAACAGGTTATTTGAAGATTTCTTATTATTTTGCCTACTGGTAATTCAGTTTGATGACTGTATGTATATTGTATATAAAGTTTGACTAGCATAACTTGCTGAGCAATCTGTATATGTATATGTTTGCTACATCATTTAACACATACTTAATTTATACTAGATCAATTTAAGTGTCAGGATATTGATATGCTGATATTGCTATACTGATGTGGTATTCTAGTATACTGTATAGTGGTGCCAACTTATTGATTGTTTGGTTGATGATACTTGAAAAATACAATTAATGTTCAGATTTATTGTAGTGAAGTCTGTATCATTAAGCCCCAGTTGCTCACAGACAATTGTGATCCTGTAACATCCTACTTCAATTTTCTTCCTAGTGAGTGACTGAACAATCGCATCCATTCTTAGAGGTCCTTTGCATAAACCTTCTCATTGTCTCTTGTTTTCAAACCTTGAACTATTTTTTCTTAGTCTTTTAAAACTTTGGCAGCATAGTGAGCACAACATGTTTTTATTGTTTGGTCAAAATGCTATGAATTAATTAGCCTGGAGAAGTTTTGCCTGGCTATAACATGACACTATAACACTCATTACATTGTACCATAATATGTAACTGCACAATATGTAATATGTAACTGATAATTGTAATGGTTGCTAACATTTAGATGTAAAAAGCTTCCAAAAGGTATGAAGGACTGGCAAGCATACAAAGACCTTAAAGTGAAAATTGACGATTTCAATGATACTTGTCCACTTCTTGAGATGATGACCAGCAAATCAATGCAGGATCGTCATTGGGAGCGTATATCCAAGCTGACAGGACACACTTTTGACTTTGATTCAGATACTTTTACTCTCCGAAATATAATGGAAGCACCAATCCTCAAATTCAAAGATGACATCGAAGTAGATAGAAATTTATTTTATTTACCTAAAGATAGTTAGATATAGAGTAAGAAATGAATATAACAGGTTTAATCAATGAGAATTTTTTGTTTGACATTCTATATGAGTTTTTCCAAAAGTTCTCAGATTCAAAACTTTCCAACACATTCGACCCATTTTCCTAAATGTGTTTTAGAAAACTTGCACATCTACTTTAGGAGGCTTAATTGTCTTGTTTATTTGCTGATGAATGACTTTTATTTCTTGACTGATAGTCAAAGGTTTGGCTAACTATTCTGCTGAGCATTATACCTACTGTCTTTAATTTTTAGGTTTTATTCAGTCACTTATAGATTTAAATATTTTCAATAGAGTGAAATATCACTAACAGCGACACAACTTTTTTCTTTCGTTCAGTTGCTGTTTAGTATTAACCAAAGCATGGGAGTTTTGGTGTGAACTTGTTTTCTTTAACATTCTGTGCTACATTTTATTCAGGACATCTGCATATCATCAATTAAGGAAAAGGACATAGAGGCCAAGCTTAAGCAAGTGATTGCTGAATGGAGTGTACAGAATCTCTCTTTTGGCAGCTTTAAAACAAGAGGGGAACTTCTGCTTAAAGGAAGTGATACAGCAGAAATTGTGTCTCACCTGGAAGACAGTCTTATGGTCCTTGGTTCACTTCTCAGTAACAGGTAGTTTCCATATTAACAGTTTAGTAGCATGCCATTGAAGATGAATTATGCTGATTACAGTAATTAGCTTGCTTACTTCTGAAGATATTCTTTTGGTGTTTTGTTTAATTTTAAAAAAAGATTTGTGGGTGCTTTAAAGTTTGGTTGAAATTTAAAAAATCAAGCATTACAGGCATTGGTCAAATGAAAGTCAGTGGCCTTGTATTGTAAACTCTTGTCAGGTTAACCAGTTTTAAGATGCGATGAACAATGGGCAACCATTTGTAAAATAAATATGTTAGAAATTGTGGAGTTGTCATTTTAAATTACATGCAGCTTCTTCCAATTCTAGATACAATGCTCCATTCCGCAAGTCCATTCAAGAGTGGATTTACAAGCTTGCAACAACATCCGATATTATTGAAAAGTGGATGACTGTGCAGAACCTTTGGGTCTATTTGGAGGCAGTGTTTGTTGGTGGTGACATTGCTAAGCAACTTCCAGCAGTATGTATGAAATGACGTTGTGACATCATTATTTTATTTGCAGTGGCATAGCACTGAACTGCTGAATCCACAGCTCAGTCTTAACTGGGTGTCTTCTAATCTCTTTTAGGCTCCTATAATTTTTTCCTAAATAGTGTGCTACAAAATCACTTGAAGATTTTGTGACAATATCTAGACAGTCCAGTACTGAATTGTATTGCATGATATCATGCATGCCATATGAATAATGCATTGATTTTCATGATTTTGTTGATATAGAGGGAGGATTTAACCCATTTACTGGGAACCCCGAATATATCCATCCATTTTATATTGAGTTACAGTTAAATACACGGTAAAGGGGTTAATAGCTAGTTCAGAGGTGGGCTAACTTTTTCTTTAAAGGGCTGCATGAAACTTAAATATTACATTAGATACAAAAAGCCAAACTGTTGGGGAAAAGTGGGAAAAAAGAATTTTAAGTACTTTATCATAGTCAGAATCCATCATTGCACTGCTATCCATGCCGGTAATATGATGCAATAAGTGCAATTACCTTTTTTGCTTGAAGACATTTTGGGAGAAGTTGAAGGCTCGATCTTTCTTTTGCCCGCACTGCCAACCCTTTCTAGGACTTTTAAATAAAGTGCCATGTTTTCATAAATAATTTCAAATTATCTCACTTTCTGTTGGTCATATGCATATTTCTAAATGATCTTGTGGGCCGCATGGAATCCGGTGGTGGGCCGAATGCGGCCCGCGTGGGCCATAGTTTGCCTGCCCACAGCTAGTTGCTCTGACTCTTATTAAACACTAGAGTTGAGTCCATAAGTAATCACTTGCTGTCTAGCAATATTTGACCTGCTTTCAGAAATGGTAATTTTTTTGCTAAATTAGCAGAACGGGGTCCTTTAGAATTGAGGGGATCCTGGCACTTGCTGTTACACCACTGTTTATTGAAAGCTTATTGTTATTGTACTTACAAGTTCTTCTGGCTTCATTATTGAACTACGGTAATTATTTACGGGTAACTGGATGATTGTGCAGTTCACTAGAATATTCAAACTATTTACGCAGTTTTCCTCATTTTTATTTTGAGTTTTGCTGAGGTCTGTACAATATAACAAAAATGAAGTTTTGTGAAGTGATCATTTTTGTTAATGTAACTATTAGTCTTTGCTTCTAGATTTGAAGAAATGAAGATTTATAAAGTTCTAGCAGTGAAGATTCCTCTGTTTTCTATTCACTAAAAAGCCACTCATAATGTGACTCATTAGTAAACACCGGTAGTATGCATGATTAACCCTATCCTCACCGGAGTTCCTATGGAAAAAATCCCTATTCCTCTGGCTTCCTGGGGATTTGGGAATATGTTTTTTATGTGTTTTAAATGCAGCAACAGAATCAGGTGCATTGATTAATAAAAATATATAAATAATGTCAGTAACATTCAATTGCTTCTCTACAATGTTTCATCATTGCTCTCCAGTATTTTATTTCTGGCAGAGGCAAGAGAATGACACTTTCTTTTCATTTCAGTGCCAACAGTATGACTACAGCATTCCTTACACTAGCTCATTATTACAATTTTTGATAAAATGTTTTATTTTTGCAAAAATTAATAGTAAATAATCAAAAAGCTGTTATTATAATTATAATTAAATACAGTCATACCCGATTAATATAGAAATCTGCACAAATTATTTTATGGGAGCTGGTAGGAGTTCCCAGGCTGAAATATTGGTCTTATGGGTAGTAGGGTTAAACAGTAACGATAGAGATTGAGAAGGGGATGTGTTGATAAAATTCTTCATTGTATGTAAATGCTGACTCTTGTAGGAGGCAAAGAGATTCAGTAACATAGACAAGTCATGGCAGCGCATTATGCAAAAAGCTCATGAAGATCTAAACGTTGTTGTGTGCTGTGTTGGTGATGACACTCTTGGTCAGCTTCTTCCACATCTTCTGGAACAGCTTGAAGTTTGTCAAAAGTCACTGACAGGGTTTGTTCATTGTTATTAGCCATCTGGCAGTTGCCTTAATTTCTATATTGGTTGAATCTTTCAGCTTAAATAGCCATTTTCAAGATTGCTATTAATATTATATGGACATGTTCATATGACTTTGACATGTCTCTGCTTGATTTAGGTATCTTGAGAGCAAGCGCTTGGTGTTTCCACGGTTTTTCTTTGTCTCAGATCCTGCTCTGCTTGAGATTCTGGGACAGGCCAGTGATTGTCATACAATCCAAGTAAGAAAGGAATTTCATAAATTGTTCTGAGACCTCTTTTGCCTCTTGGTGTTGGGAGTTTGGTTCTATAAATTATTACAAAATAAGATGTTTCTGTCTAATTTAGACATTTTTCAGTGGCTTTGACCTTAACACGTTGGCTGCCCGGCAAGGTTTTTGGCATCATGCCAGCTATAGGTACCGGTAGAATACAGAGAACCTGTTAATTTTGCATTCCAGAATAAATAAGAAACTGCAAAATTTTTGGCAACTGATTTAGTATAAATTCCAATTTGAAATTCAGTCATTAATAATCTATTCATAAATCCAATAAGATATCCACACAGTAATCCAGTCATAAGCCCAAATTGACAAAGAGCATTACCTTGTGTTAGAGTCTAAAGGTCTAAGCAAGGGGGAGATTATGAAAACAATGGGGAGATTACAAAAATCTGGAGCAGCAAGGTCATAAACATAAACATGAAAGTCACAATATTCAACACCTGTAGTAGTCCCGCAAATAATATACGGTGCAGAAACATGGAGCATGAAAGAAACAGATGAACTTAGGCTGATAGTGGCTGAAATGACCTGCTTATGGAGAATCCATGGAGTAACCTGGCTACAAAAGATAAGAAACAAGGACTTCAGACACCATATCAGCCTAAAGGATACAATTATCAACAAAATTAGAAGGAAAAGACTCACCTGGTATGGACATGTCAACAGAATGGATGAAAGGAGACTGCCATACAAGGCACTCTGCACTCAGAAGGAAATAAAGGAAGAGGAAGACCCAGGAAAAAGTGGATGGACAACATCAGAGAAGATATGAACATGAAAGGAATTTCAATAGTAGAAGGAAGTCGATTATCAGAAGATAGAACTTCTTGGAAACATTTTGTGCCTAGCTTCTTCTTCTTCTTTAGGTGCTGAGTATTTCTACGTTAGCGACCATGGATTTCCACTTTGTTCGATCTTGACAACCTCTTATTAATTCAATGTTGTTCTTCGCTCCCTCAATTCCTTCTCGTAGGCAGTCTACATAGGTGTTTCTCTGCCTTCCTCTTGCTCTTTTCCCCTCCACTTTTCCGGTTGTTGCCAAATGCTCCAGGCCTTCCTTCCTCATTATGTGTCCAAAGAAAAAAAAGCTGTCTTTTTTTAATGGTTACCATCAGACTTCTTTTATTCCAAATTCATTTAAGATCTATCTCTTCATTGGTTTTCTTTTTCATCCATGAAATCTTCAGGATCCTTTGTAAAAACCACATTTCTACGAAGGATGCTGAAGATTTTATGGATGGAAAAGAAAACCAATGAAGAGATCTTAAATGAATTTGGAATAAAAGAAGTCTGATGTGCCTAGCTATTGTCACTAATTGTTGACAGAGAGCAAGATGATGATGAGAGTTTAAAGGTCTTTGGAAAATTCCTATTCATATCATTTGATTTAATTAATTGTCAATGCATTTGGTAGATGACAACATGTGTCTATGTCCGGGAAGCTAAAAGAAAGATTTCTTGGCACCGATTTATGATATAAAAATATTAAAGTAGTGATGTATAGTTGCATTGCTAGCTGCTCAGAGTGACAGATGAGGGACATTTTATTATGTTGTTGGAGCCATGGTTTTAATAAACTGCAGTACTTAGTATCCCAGTATAGCAAATTCAGCTGTAATGTTATCTTGACTACAACAGATGGGGCAGCATAGATCATGCTTCAATTGAAATAATTAGTTAAGTGGGTTTTGATTATGGGGAAGAAATCTCTCTCTTTCATTTCATTTCATTTCCTAAATGCAGAATGGTAGGGCTACCAAAAAAAAAATTGACACTTAGGAATTTAACTTGCACTTCAAACTTATCTGATGGTGTGAATTAAATTTGAAGCAATATCAAGTGTGATTATTTGTTTAGGATTTATTGAAGTTATTGATATTTTAAAATTTGCATTTATGACTGTGTGCTTTATTTATGTATGGAACTGCATTTGATTGATATTTATACCAGCCTCATTTGCTCAGTGTATCTGAAAACATTAATGAAGTTGAATTTCATCCTAAGGAGTATGAACGTATACTTTCAGTCATTTCAAAAGAAGGTGAAAAGATTATGGTAAGTTATTTCATGAGAATTTTCTCCACAATCTTGTATTTAAAGGTGCACACTTCTGTGCCTTTATTAAGTTGCTGCTAGATTCTTGTATCTCTAATTTTATCTTTTGTGAATGATGGCTGATAAATTGATTTTTACAAAATCACTTGGATGAAATTAAAATAAACAATCTAGGCCTGTAATGAATATAATAAATCTTGGCATGACATGTACTTCTTTACTAGGTGCATCATCTACAGTTTGGAAGAACCCCAGATTAATTATATTAATAATAAAGATTAGTGAAATATCTGATGTGAATGTGATGGCTGCAGTGGCTAAAGAACTTTGCATGTTTATGAGCTTAGAGTAGAAATACAAATTAATTTTTTAAGGAAATGAAGCTCAAAAGGGATGTCTGCTTGTACAGCATATTGCCAGAAGTGAATTTGAATTCAGTTATACTTATTTCATCAAACAGGAATTGTTGTTCAATGTTCAGTTATTCATTGCTGCATCTTTGGCTCCGATATTTGACGTGGCTCTATTTCTGTATTCATTTCTGATTTGTTTTATTTACTTTAATGTACATATTGAAAGGCTATTTTATAAACATTCAGCTTGAGGGAACCATGAAGGCAGTTGGAAATGTTGAGTCGTGGCTTGGTGAGCTGTTAAATGCACAGCAAAGATCCCTTCATGCTGTCATTCGAGCGGCATCAATAACTATCTGTGACAACGACTTCAAGTTGTTGCCTTTTCTTAAAGAATCAATTGCTCAGGTTAGCATCTGAACATCTTTTTGATTAATTTTGAATGATGCTATGATCCTTTTAGCATAATATTTGTGCCAGTCTGTGACATTTAAGCACAATAACTGAGTGCATTTATGTGTGTGCATGGCAAATTTGTCTGCTTGATGTGTTGAATATCATATGGTCTGCAGAAACTAGATTTGTTATAGTTTTTTTCACTGAGTATGTGATATATATATATATAAATATATATATATATTTTTATTTATATACAGAGAAGGAGAGTGTTGTGAACTCCCGTAATGGGATCTGGGGTGGAGCCCCAGCCGTAAAAGGTTTTAACAATATTACAGTTAAACCTCTGGTGACACTTTAAGGACTTTAATTGAAGAGAGTAGAAAAAGTAGCATTTCAACTAAGTTTATCAATTCCATTGACTATCACCCCAACCGCCCTCCTCCAAAAATTTCTCACCGGATTTGCACAAATCCTATGACTGGTCATAACCCAACACCCTCGTCCTCCCTCATAGCTATTCTAATGAGTTCGATCCTTTGACGAGTTGGAACTCCACTCCATATCTGTGAGTAGGCTAATATATGCAAAAGACTTGAGAAACATATTTTCACCAATTAATACATTATGGACTAAGCTTTATGAGTACATTGAAGACAAAGGAAGAGGAACTCCATGGCCCCACTCCTTCATTTCAGTATATTTTTACATACACAGCTCATCATGACTGCTTAGTTCTGAATAGGTCAAGTTCACTCTCAACTAAAACTCAGTCCGTTGCATGCACTGAACAATAAGCAATGCCTCAAGGCTGCAAGATCTGCCCCATTCATTCCAACTCTAGGTCTTGTTCATATAATCAGTCCAGAGCCTTAACCCCCTTGGTCCATTACCCTTACATCAAACTATCACTTATATGCTCCTGCATGGGTAAATAAGGTGCAAATACATTCACAGATTATGTTCTTTGTATGGAATGCACATGAAAAGTATTTTAAGGATGAGCATTTGTCAGAATTTTCTTTTCGGAAAGGATCTCACGGGCCAACTAGAACACCTTTGCAGGCCAAATTTGGCCCGCAGGCCAGGGTTTGCAGATCACTGCCTTAGATGAACCATTTGGATGCTGACTTGTCTGCCAATGCAGAGTGGGCATTAATATGTTCTGCAAAGCACTTTAGACTGATGACTAGTTCATTAATATTGTCAAAGTGCTTTATGATAAAGATCTAGATTTATAAGATGATTACTTTTTGCATTTTGAGCCATATTTTCAGGTTGGTCTGTTGGGACTTCAGATGATCTGGACGCGTGACGCTGAAGAAGCTCTAAATGGGGCTCGTTTTGACAAAAAAATAATGTCATCAACTAATCAGCGTTTCCTGGATATTCTTAACTTGCTAATCAGTCAGACAACCAAAGAAATGTCAAAAAATGACACTATAAAATTTGAGACACTCATCACTATACATGTTCACCAACGAGACATATTTGATGACCTTGTAAGTGAAGTGTTTAAAGATAATTGACAAAAGCATTTTGAAATGTTACTCGTCTAATTTCATATGTCTGCTGAATAATTATTTTTTACATATTTTGACCCAGTATGAATATAATAATACAGGGTGGCACAAAAACCGGACTATATTAAATGCAAGCCTAAATGTGACTAGTCCGTTTTTTTGACGCCGCCCTATCTTAGTGAAATTAATTATCTTAATGACATTTTGCTAGTTCTGTTTATTGGATAGGTTTGACAGATTTGAAAGTAATTTACCTGCTTAAATTTGAAAGAATTCAATTGTGCTGCTTTTATCACAAGCATTATTCAAGATTTTAGGCAGACGTTTCAATGGAGTATCTGTCATTGCCATAATAGGAAAGATAGCTTTGATTATTCATTGTTTTAATGTGGGTAGGAGTGTTGATGTTTTGCTTTATTGTTTGCTTGACAGGTAAAGCAACACATAAAATCACCTATGGATTTCGAATGGCTCAAGCAGATTCGATTTTACTTCAGAGAAGATGATGATCGATGTGTGGCGTGCATCACAGACGTCACTTTCACCTACATGAATGAGTTTCTTGGTTGCACTGACCGCCTTGTCATAACTCCACTCACTGATAGGCAAGATCCCATTTAAAACTCTGTTCTAAGCCACTGCTGACATAGACGTCTGACTGTGTGAGTTGTCTTCTATACAACTACAACAATGTCTCAAGACTATAAAAGTCATGTATCAAAGAGGAAGAAGGAGGCAGAAATGCATTGTGAATTACATCCAATATAGCTGTAATAATTAATTTGATACAGTTTTGCAGAAAAGCCTATGTCCAAAGCCAAAGCCCTGTATATGTGATGAGATGACAACCCAGATCCCAGTCCATAGCATGGATGTGAAAAGTATGCTGGCTTATCTGAGATACAGCCATGTGATACCAACCCAGGATCCCTGGATGTGTCGTTAAAATTGACCTGGTGCCTGTTATAGCATGGATGTGAAAAGTATGCTGGCTTATCTGAGATACAGCCATAGCATAATTAATTTATGCATTGACCTTATTGCTGAACTAGATTGCCATTTATGTTATAAGTACCGGTAGTATCCCTAAGATATGCCATCCATCATTATTCTTGAAGTTCTTGAAGTTTAGTCATCATGGAAACATTTGGTGAAGGTTGACAAACGAGTCTTATTAAGGTTGTCCTTGTCAATTAAATTATCATTTGATTATGTTTGATGCATAATACAATACATGCAAGATGCTTAATATGCTTATTCTTAACCTTTTCATAACTGTGGCAACCCTTCCCTCCCCCCATACTGGCATAGGTAAAGTGAAATTACAACACAGCCATCTATCAGTACATTTAAATACCATTGCCATGTTCTGGACTGCCATGCATTACTGATATACATAACCCTTTGGCCGAAGGGTCAAGAAAAAAGGTTATGTTTAGGAACCATTTGGACTGAAGGGTATATTAGCGAAAGGGTTAAGGCTGCCTTTAATTAGAACTGAGGCAGTTGACCTATTTTACCTGGTATTTTTCAGAATAGTGCTCAGGTTGATGCCAAGTATATTTTTTATCAAGATGCTATTTACATTTAAATATTATAAAATATATTAGTTACAATGCCTTAAAATATGATTACAGTGTGTGGTTGACAGTTCTGTTTTTCTTTTGCAGGTGTTATATCACTCTAGCACAGTCACTAGGTATGTCCCTGGGTGGAGCTCCTGCAGGTCCAGCTGGCACTGGAAAGACAGAGACAACCAAAGATATGGGCAAAGCACTTGGAAAATATGTTGTTGTCTTCAACTGCTCTGACCAGATGGATTTCCGTGGCCTTGGACGTATTTTCAAAGGTCTGGCTCAGTCAGGTTCCTGGGGTTGTTTTGATGAATTTAATCGAATTGAGCTGCCAGTTCTTTCAGTTGCAGCCCAGCAGATCTATATTGTTCTTATGGCAAAGAAGGAACGCAAAAAGGAATTCATTTTCATGGATGGAGATATTGTTTCTCTTAACCCAGAATTTGGAATTTTTCTTACTATGGTCAGTTTGTGCTTGGTATCATTTATTGTGTATGCTATTGATCAATAACTCATTAGGCAGCTTGTGTACAATTTCTCATGTATGTAGATCAACCTGTGAGCAAGACATTTTGTTCTAAAATAAAATTTGCAAGATTATTTTATTTATATTATTGTTATTATTATTATTATTATTATTATTATTATTATTAGTAGTAGTAGTAGTAGTAGTAGTAGTAGTAGTAGTAGTAGTAGTAGTAGTAGTAGTAGTAGTAGTAGTAGTAGTAGTAGTAGTAGTAGTAGTAGTAGTAGTAGTAGTAGTAGTAGTAGTAGTAGTGGTGCTGGTGATGGTGGTGGTGGTGGTGGTGGTGGTGGGTGGTGGTGGTGGTGGTGGTGGTGGTGGTAGTAGTAGTAGTAGTAGTAGTAGTAGTAGTAGTAGTAGTAGTAGTAGTGTGACATACTGGCTATTTATATGTACAATGTTGAGCCTTCTACGTCGGCTAAACTTGCTACTTTTTCCAGGATGACCCAAATATTCTGCAAGTCTAGCACGGATATGTCCGTGAGGTACGCCTGCTCTGTGCAAGAGCAGGAATTATGGTATGCATGGCATGAGAAGACATGAATAAACACAATATAAATGATAAGAGAACGTATGTTATATATATGTCGCTATACACGCAGCGAGATATTAAATATCATAAAGGGTGCCCTTTTCGCTTTTACACCCCGTAGAACCGAATTTCTGCTGCTGGGAACGCCATCCCAACTCAGATAATTTAATTCTCTGTTTTCATTCTCTTGTGGAAAATCTGACATTCAAATATCTGAGTCTGTGAGAAATCTTGGCATTATCTTCGATTCCAATCTCTCATTTGACAAACGCTTTGATGTTCTAAGCAGGTCTTCTCATTATCATATTCGTGACTTATGCAGCATCTGGTGCTTTGTTCCTTCTAATGTAATTTTTCCACTAGCCAATGCTCTAGTATCCAGTTGCCTGGACTACTGTAACTCTCTCTTTGCAGGTATCCAAATCCTCTCTTTGACGTCTTCAAAGAACACAAAACTCTCTAGCTCAAGCCATAATGAAGACTCCGAAATATGATCACATCACTCCTGTACTCAAATCACTTCATTGTTTATCAGTCAGGCAACATATTGACTAAAATCTGCCTAATGGTCCACAAGGTTCTGCAATCAAACCAACCATCATAACTTCGGTCCTTGCTCACTGTCTAGGTTCTTAGACACTCAACCAGATCCTCAGATGCACTAACTCTGCAGATACAGCACGCTTGCAAAACACTTGGTAAGCATGCACTTACAGTGGCTGGGCCGAGAATATGGAATTCGCTCCCAGCATTGGTCCGCTCTGCTGAGTCTCCTATGACATTTCGATCTAGACTCAAAACATACCTGTTCTCTATTGCCTATCTGCCATAACTGGGACCGGAAAATCGGACTGACTTATTGGATTCAACAATGAGGGATTACCATTCAAACCAAGGAGTGTCCATGGAATGTTGTCAAGAACATTATTAAAATGGTGCTATAGAAGTTTGATGATGAAGATGACAATGATAACCAGTGGCGTAGCGATGGTATCCGGCGCCTGAGGGCAAAGCGCACAAGTGTACCGTTAGCGCCCTAACAGTGCTGACAAGCAAAAAACAAAAACAAAAACTCGTCACATTGTTCTCGGCGCCCCTCAACTCTTACGGCGCCCCTCTCCTTATGCCCTTATACTGTTATACTGCTGACGAGCAAAAAAAAGGTCGTCACGTTTCTTTTTTATTTATTATGCATTTCACTTACCCAAATACCCGATTTTGGCACCCCCTCACCTCGGCGCCCGGGGGCATATGTCCCCCCTCGCTATGCCTCTGATGATGACGACAATGAGGATGACTCCAGCACAGCATATGATCAGTTTACCATTGATCCTAAAATTATTTGAATCTTTATTTACTAAAGATTGAGTTATGGTGGTAATTTAATTGATATTTAATCTAACTTTGTTATGCATTGTTTCAGAACCCTGGCTATGCAGGACGTCAGGAGTTGCCAGAAAATCTTAAGGTTCTCTTCCGCACAGTAGCCATGATGGTTCCTGATCGAATGATCATTATACGAGTGAAATTGGCTAGTAATGGATTTCTTGAGAACATCATGCTTGCTCAAAAATTTTATGTTCTGTACAAACTTTGTGAGGAACAGTTGTCAAAGCAGGTATAAGCCTCTAAGAGTGTTGTTATGTACAGCATGCATTGCAAATTTACCATACATTCTTATTTGCATCACATGTTTTATGTCATATTTATTAATGTACTTATAAAATATATTCAGACATATTTAATTTGCAAATTCTGTTGCAATAATGCAATGTCCAGATGTTCCAGTCTTGATTGAGCAGTCTGGTCATTAGTTTGGGGATTGTGTTTTTGTGTAAAGTTTAATTAACCAGTCCTTATTTGTTCTGGACATGTATTTATTAATCATATGCATTCATGTGACATTCTTACAGTAGTCTCAGTATTAGCCATAAGAATGTTCAGGTTCAGACCTCTTAGCAGAATAAGTAAATGTTCACATATGATTTTCTAATCCTTATGGTCTTTGCATGGTCTTTAAGTCTGATATTTAACAGATTAAGTGATCTCTAGGAGAAAACTTTACTTCTGTTAATGATGTTCAAGTTATGTGTGTTTTCTTTGAAACTTTACAGGCATGCACCTGAATGAATTTAAGTGCTTGTCATGTAGGTGCTTGTAATGAAGTCGTAGTAAATGAAGTGTATTTTCTGTTAATTATTTTTTCAGTCTTGTTTGTAACCTTGATTTGCACTCACAGCCTAGAAGCTCAGATTACAACATGCAGCAGTAAATGTGAAATTTTCATTTTGTTTTGTAAGGTACATTATGATTTTGGTTTACGAAACATATTGTCAGTGCTGAGAACTCTTGGATCACAGAAAAGAGCACGAATGGGAGAAACAGAATCAACAATTGTCATGAGGGTTCTTCGTGACATGAATTTGTCAAAATTGGTCAGAACAGTCTTCCATTGTAACTGTGTTGATGAGTAATTAATCACCATCATAAATGGTGCCTTATTCCCTATTTATCAATAGGTTTTTTACTCCAGCAATGCCACTTGTTTCAATCTTGCTCTTTCTTTTTTAAGATGCTGTGCTTGCTCACAGTATTTTCTTCTTCCTTTCACTATAACCTTATAATGCATAGCCTGTTTATGAATGACTGTAATTTGAAAACTAGTTGTAATGATTCACTGAACAACCAAGATCAGAGAACAATTTTTAAGATCATATTTTAAGGCTAGAGATGCACCGATTATGCCTCCAGCTGAGTATCAGCCTCAAACAATCATTTGTTATGACACTTTGAGAAGGCCAACAAATAATAAGCGACAAAGTGTCATAACACGATTATTGGTAATTACCAATTATATTATTGATATTTAAGCAGTTTCTTTCTTCATTACTGAGTTTAAAGTGTTGTCAGATAAATGCCTTGACGTCATTCCATTCATAGTTAATTATCACTCTCCAGACAACTGTACTAGAATTGAGGAAAGGTTAGACATCATTCAACAAATTAAATAAAAAATTACACAAAATCGTAGCTTGAAAAGTGCATCCACTTTACGGGAAACTGAAAAGGAGTCTAGTATTATTTATAAGATTACACTGACTAATATATCTTTTTGTGGCGAGGCAAACATATTTAATGTTTTGAGTGCTGAACCACTTGGATCCACTGAAATAGTGAATAGTGAATGCAGTGTCAAGAGGTTGACTCCTGTGGCTAGACATAGTTTTTGCATCTACCTCCAGCTGGTGTGCCTGAGGAGTGTCTCTTCAGTGGTGCTGAGCTCATTTATTTTGATTGCTGCTCACATCAGAGTGCATTCTAGGACGAAAAGGCTATGTTTATCTGAAATAGCATAATGGCATTCAACCTCTTATGATTTTGAATTTGTAAGAACTAATAATTCTATAAAAATTTGTGTTGAAGGCAGCAAACATGCAACTTTTCCTTTTACTTGTTTCTGTTGCTGTTTTATTTTTAAAAAATTATTTTCCACTATAATTAACAATTACTTCATGACTAGCTGTGGCTTAATGAGGCAATTACCGGTATTGGCCTATGCCTATTGTTAAATGGCCAATGCCAATTATCATCCAATTTTCTGTGCACCTCTATTTTAGGCACCTGTCACTTGGTATGTAATGCTGTTCTTGTACTGATTCATTGTTTCATGTAGAAACCTATTCAAAAATCCATCTATATGAGCCTTATAATCCCAGAGATGATCCATGCAGTCCATTATGGGCAATGCATAGTTTATGCTTGAGAAACAGCTGAACGATTTAGCATTCCACTGCTGCAAAAACTTCTGGCAACACTGCAGATGGCTAAATTGATGCAACCAAGATGATTGATTATTATCTAATTTCTAGCTGTATACTGAAAATGATCAATTAATAACATCCAGCCTTACAAGAAAAACAAGAATACCTACACAGCATCATCAATATTGTTATTATCAACTTGATAATTCTGATATCATTGTTTTCTTTGTATTATTTCTTGCTGTTTTAATAATAGTAGCAGAAGTCACATAAGCTCACAATTCAAAGCAACCTTATGATATAGCATATTATTGTAATCTTTTAAATATGGTTTGTTATGGAATGCTCACACTATTATTATTCAGATAAATATGGATACTGTATGTCTCTATTAATGTAGGTTGATGAAGATGAACCTTTATTTTTGAGTTTAATATCTGATCTTTTCCCTGGAATTATACTCGACAGTGCTACCTATCAGGATCTCCAGAATGCTTTATCTAAAGGAATTGAAGAATCAAAACTTATTAATCATCCCTCATGGAATCTCAAAGTTGTTCAGGTTAGTTCAGATATCTGTGCTTCATTCACTATTTCATAAAGTCAGCACTAGTTGCCATGAATTTATATATACATATATAATATACAGGGTTATATACATGCCATTTTTGCATGGAGTTCATCTTTCTCAGTTTATTTTGAAGTTGTAGTCAAATTTTGAACAGTGTATGTAACCTGTAGTTATATGTGCCCAGTTACCATACAAAATCAATTCCGATTAATGCTGCTACATAATCAATTTTGTTGTTGGTCATTAAGCTCTACGAGACTCAGAGAGTCCGTCATGGAATGATGACTCTCGGCCCCTCTGGAGCCGGTAAGACCGCATGTATCCACATTCTGATGAAAGCAATGACGGAATGTGGAATGCCTCATCGTGAGATGCGCATGAATCCAAAGGCAATCACTGCCCCGCAGATGTTTGGAAGGCTTGATGTTGCAACAAATGACTGGACTGATGGAATATTTTCAACACTTTGGAGAAGAACCCTGAAGACTAAGAAGGGTAAAGCTTGATTATTAACATTTTCATTCAAAAAGAAGATAGTGACAAGCAATTTAGGGTAAAAGCGAATCCATTTGCTTTAGTTAAAAGCAAGAAAATGTGTTTGCAAGTTACAGTTGAGATTTAGCACTGTTTTGGGATTTTCAATCTATATCGTCATCATTTCCTCTTTCCTTCAGTACTGGAAGATGAGGTGACATTGTAAATCAAGTATTTCCAGACAGTTCTGTTTTTGGATACTTTTGTTGCTGTTCTTTTATTTATCCCCTTCCATTTTACTACATCATCAGTCCATCTTCTGTTTGGCCAACCTCTCTTTCTTTTATTTGACATAATTCCATGTTGAGTTGTTTGTTGCAGGTTATCATTTGTGTTTTGTTGTATGTGACCAAAATAAGTCAATTTGCCTGCTTGGTTTTTGGCAGATATGAAAGATTTTCATTGGGGTTTGGCTCTTTTTAAAACTTCTTCATTTGTTTGTTTTTCTGTCCATGATATTTCTTTTTGCATTGTTCTGAGGGAAAACATTTCAAAGACTTCCAATCTTTGTCTAATCTTGTTTTGATGGTCAACCTTTCACATCCATATGTTGCTACAATTTATGCCATACATTCCATTAGTCTTTGCTTGGTTTTGACACTGATGATGTTAATGTTACAGATATTTTTAAAAATCTTCTCATTACTTCTCTGACATTTCCTAGTTGAGAGTTTATTTCTTCTTCAAGTTTTCCATCACTACTGATTACTACTCCTAGATATGTGAATTTTTCTCCTGTCTTCCTACCTATAGAAAATATTTGCAATATATCACTGCTAATATCTTTGAGATCTTTAGATTAATGTAATGTAAGATTGTTTCAATAATTCACATTAATTGAATTTTTTGTAAAGTAGTAATTTTGTTATTCTTTGCCATTACCTATGCTACAATTGTATACTCGGTTATTGCTATTGGTTATTGACATGCAATTGAGAGCTCTGCTTCTTTGAGCTAGTGATGCATGCAAATTTATGAGATTTGATCTGTTGGTGTTAATATTGAGACAGACTTAGGTACTTATAAAAGTATATGGTATATCCTGTAGGGGAATTTGTATGGTTAGTTCTTGATGGTCCAGTTGATGCCATATGGATTGAGAATTTGAATTCTGTCCTTGATGACACAAAGAAGCTTACACTGGCAAATGGTGACCGAATTCCTATGGCAGCCAATTGTAAGATTATTTTTGAAGTTCACAACATTGACAATGCCTCTCCAGCCACTGTCTCCCGCAATGGTATGGTGTTTATGAGCTCTTCTGCACTGGACTGGAGACCAATCTTGCTGGTTAGTGATAAATGCTCAGTTTCCATTCATTTCAGCCACTTGGTCAGATAAATAAAAATAACTATACTGGTAATTCCCAGTGGTATTTTCAATAAAAGTGAATGATGTAGTTGTGGATCAAGCAAAAATTGACATTACATGAAGTCATTTTGCAAATTCATAGACGTTTTTTATAGATCTGAGCTTTATTATGGTGCACTGGCAGAGACCTCTGTTGCAAAATCATGTAGCTGTCAGTATTTGTTTCAGTAATTTAGATTCAATGAGATCACAGTGCTGATACAAATATTGTAGGGATGGCTACTTCTGAGACCCCAACTGGAGGGAGAGACTTTGCTGGGGTTCTTTGATAAGATCTACAATGACCTCATTGTGTTTTCCATAACCAGCCTTATAAAGAAAATGGTTGTGCTGCAGTGTATGGAAATCAAGCAGGTAACAGACTGTGCAAATGTGGATTTGTATTGAGAGTTTTCCTTTGCATTGCTTGTAATATTTTCATTGCTAATTCGTTTTGACAGTTAGACTTATTTGTGCAAGATAGTTTTATTAATTAAAACAAGAGTCCCAATGGTGTCTTCAATGGTGTCCTTCAGAAGACTCAGTTCTCAATATTATGGAATTCAATACCTGCTAAGGTTATGAAAGCAAATACTGTATTGATTTATTGAAGCAGAACTTAAAGTTGTCATTGTTATTGCATAGCCAGCTGGGGTCATTGAGTTGCTCTGTGACCAGTGTTGATCACAGGTCACATCCGGCCATAGAGTAGGTAATGTGTCAGTGAATGATTTGAGTTGGTCCAGCCATGTTTTCATTTGGGCAGCCATGCAAGCGCTTCCAAATAGGTTACGGCGGTTGCTTTAGTCTGTTGTGGTCGTGAATGTCCAGCAAGATCTGGTTGGCGGGAACATCAGGAAGTAGTCGAGTGATGTGCGCTCCTCCCTGCGCATCAGTCAGCATATCGGAGATTCCACTCCACAGAAACTGCAGTCACTAAAGTCAATGCCGGGCAGTAGTTAACTACAAGTAGGTAACTACTTGTAGTTTAACTACACTTTAGTAGTTACAGAGTACAGCTGTAGTTAGTAACTTTGTGTGAAAAAAGTAGTTAACTGTAGTTTAACAGTAGTTATCAAGTAAAGTAGTTAACTACTGTGGTCAACTACTTTTGTTAAAACATTATTTGCCGCTTAAACCCGCTTGACGCCAGGCTTCTCGTGAGCTCTTCTATGAGACTCTGTCGTGTAGCGGGCACATCGTCGATGTAACCCATGCCTGCCCTTGTTGCCCTTGTGCATACAAGCTACTTACTTACCTACCAGTAATATAATATTCTATTCCTGATTTCCGGTCTCATACTTACACAACTTTTAGTAGTACTCATACTTACACAACTTTTAGTAGTACCATTAGTACCAAAAATACAGGTTCGTGTTGTTTACTGAGGAGATATAATTAATAATAGTAATAAAAGTTAACAGAATTAATAGATTAATTCTTAATAACTCATAGATATCATTAAATATGAATAGCCAATTAGTCAAAAGCTGTTTCGTGAACCCACGTAAAAAGAGTGAACGCAGTGATGATAAAACTTCATTGCCGACTGTGGTACATGCAAGAACTGAGTAATCATTCATTACATTGATTACATAAGCAGAACTGCTGCAGAAGCAGCTTATATTGATAGAATTGATGTTCGTGTTGACAGTGTTTGTGTGGTGTTTAAAAAAACAAGACATTGAACAATGGATATTTTTATTTGAGCGTTGCAGGGTCAAAAGTAGTTGCAAAGTAGTTAACTACTTAGGAAGTAGTTACTAATTAGTTAATAACTACTTTGTGGAAAAAGTAGTTAACTAGTAGTTACAACTACATTTTTATCAAGTAGTTCACTACAGTAGTTGAACTACTTTCACAGTAGTTGGTGCCCAGCATTGACTAAAGTACACAATGACATGGTGCGTGCTATCGATGACGGTAAAGTCACTGCGCTTGTGCAGCTTGATCTAAAGCGCAGCCTTCATACGGGTCGATCACGACATACTGCTCCGGGTGCTAGAAGAACGCTTCGGAGTGAGTGGAACTCCTCTATGCTGGTTTCGCTCATATCTAAAGGGACGGAAGCAAGTGGTCATACTGCATAATGAGGCATCGTCAGAATTACCCCTGCACTGCTCAGTGCCACAAGGTTCGCCACCGGGTCCGTGTTATACAGAAGACTTTAGTCTCATTCCTCAACGTTACCAGCTGAACCACCACATATACGCAGACGATAAGCAGATATATGCAGCCACTGTAATCAACGATGTGGACTCTGTCCTTAGTCGACTCCACCAATGCATCATGGATGTTCAAGACTGGTGCTCCTCGAGAAGACTGCAACTCAACACCTCGAAAACTGAGCTTGCATGGTTTGGTTCACATGCCAATATGCTCAAACTGGCTAAAACTGACTGCAACATCGAGATTCAGGGCACCACTGTACGACCTTCCAAAGCAATCAGAAATCTAGGGGTAATCCTCGATGATGAACTGACAATGAAACAACATGTCGGACAACTGGCTAAGAGCTGCTATCACCACCTGTGGTTCGCCAGATCTGCAGGGTAGCGGAAAGCAAGTTGCCTTACAACTGGTCTCTGCGACAGTACTGACTAGAATTGACTACTGCAACTGGTCCTAGCTGGGCTACCAAAGAACGCTGATGGCCCGCCTAGTCCTGGACTTGAGACCTAGGGACCATGTCACCCCATGCGAGAACTTCACTGGCTCCCTATACAGTTTCGGATTCAGTATAAACTGTCCGTGCTCATGTATGGGGCACGAAATGGTCTCAGTCCGACGTTCTTGTCAGACCTCATCATACCACAAGCGGCAGCAAGCGGAAGAAAAGGCCTACGGTCAGCAGATTCTAGTCGATACAGCTTGCCTCGCCTCCATACAGCAATGGGAAGAAGAGCATTCTCGTACTCAGGACCGCTTGCTTGGAATGCCCTACCACAGGAAATACAGAACCTGGCGACAATTACGGCTTTCCGGAAACAGCTGAAGACTTACCTCTTTAACTGTGCCTACCACGATTGACTTTTGTAATGCACCTGCTAACATTATTTATTTGGCACAGGCGCACTATAAATACCTAGGAATGAATGAATGAATGAATGTGGTTGAACAGAGATAATCAGTGGTTCTGTAGGAGGGAGCAGATGGTTGGTAGGCCGGTGATGGACTGGACCATGGTGTTGATGATTCCGTTGAACCAGTGGGTGCTGAGGAACCGATGCTGGCATCGCATGTGCAAGGCTTCTAGAGTCTTGAGGTCGGCCACGAGCAGGGTCCATGTCTCGCCTGCATACAGGAGGATGATTAGGACGAGTGATTGGTATAGGCGCACCTTGGTATGTATGGATAGTGGATACATGCCTGTCTCATCAGAATCGGTGAAATCTGTCATGACAATGGCGGCCAGGGAGATGCATCGTAGAACTTTGGGGCGGCTGTTTCCAGATGACGTCATTTCAGAGCCGAGGCAAATGAACTTGCTGACCTCCTTGACTATGTTGCCCCGTAATAGAAAGTTGTTGCATGGTGTACCGATGCCTATATTCCAGATTTTCGTCTTGGTCCAGGAGATTTGCATTCCAGTACAAATTTGAGACATTAATTCAAAGAAAGTTATATTGATATTTTAAGAGTATAGTGTATACACACTAGTGGACATTTTAAATATTAAGTGATTTTTGAGAATGGCTTTTATTTAGCCTAACAATTGTTTAAATCTATGTTATTAATGTTTATTCTGTTGTGAGTTTACTGATCCTTTTCATCTGCTTATTTAAGTCATAAATAATGTATTAAAAGTTACTATTTTAAATTGAAAAGTTGTTGTTTATTGGTTATGAGTCGTTATAAATATTCTTAGACAATTGATCTGCTAGAAGGTTTACTTCCTGACCCAGAAGAAAAAGTGCAGCTGTCTGTTAGCCATCTGCAACGCCTTTTCATATTCAGCATCATGTGGAGCATGGGAGCTCTTCTCGAGCTTCAGGATCGTGCTAAACTTGAAGAATTCATGGTGAAACATGAGTCACGTTTCAGTTACCCAAAATTGAATCCAAATGAAACAATTTTCGAGTACTTTGTTAGTGCAACTGGTGAGCCTATTGATTTTAACACACATGCACACAGACATGCACATGCATTTAAAATATCTCCTATCTCCTATTAATTGACATATAATAAATATTAATGGTAATTTAGCAGAAGTTTGTAAGCCTGAATGATAATATGAAATTGATGATTTTTTATAATGCAGATCTTCTAACAAAGTTTAGTACAAATTTTAATGTAAACTGAGTTCCAGTATTGCTAATCATAAGTTAATGATATTTCTATTTAAATTTGAGATGCTTTTAAAGAAAATTTGCAGAGTTATTTGTTAAGTGGCATACAACTATTACCAATACTGTATCTAATGAGTCAGATATTCTAGCGGATTCTTTGTTTTCTTTTTTATACTTGTGGATGCAGGTAAATTAATTTATGCCATCTACCTTAATAACTAGGATGCCATAAAACTGTGCAAAAATTTAATACTAAATGTAGTTTGAGACAGTGTCATTCAAATATCTAGCATTTTCTGAAGCTCTTCTTGCAGAAATTAATACTTGATAATGAGCTGCCAATTCTTGATCTTAGACATGGGCTGTCATTTTGCCATAGGTCAGTGGCAACACTGGACAGAGAAAGTTCCAGACTTCAGTTATCCTAGTGATTCAATTCCAGAGTTTTCTTCAATTCTTGTTCCAAATGTTGACAACACACGAACAAATTTTCTCATTGATACAATTGCAAAGCAGAATAAGGTATTGCAATTGGTTGAACTGTGATATTTTGTCTAAATACTGAAGATAAATACATTTTGCATTAAGTTACCACAGCGAAAGCCTGGAATCATCTCCCCATCAGTGCCCAAACATCACCTTCTCTGGAAATATTTAAGAAGTGACTAAAGACTTGGCTGTTTGAGATCAGCTATTCTGTTGAATCCTGACCTACCAACCATGAACTATGCAATGTGTTCAAGCAGTCCTCCTAGGACAATTTACCACATAAATCTTAACTTTCAATAATAATAATAATAATAATAATAATAATAATAAGTACTATAATTGATTGGTTGTGTTGCCTATTAGGTGTTTTGGCCCTTCACTTTACCACAGTGACGTGAGTGCAAGAGACAATAATATGACATGATTCTTCAACACAACCTGTACATAAATTAATCACACATTCAGCTATCCAATGATAGCAGCAGTTTGATATTTTCATATTAATATTGGTGTTTGTGTTATAGTTTTGTCTGTTTAAATCTTACTTATAGGCCATTTTGCTGATTGGAGAGCAAGGAACTGCAAAGACTGTCATGATCATGGCTTTTATGTCCAAATATGATTCAGATGTTCAGTTGTCGAAATCTGTAAACTTTTCATCAGCAACATCTCCGAATCTCTTTCAAAGAATCGTAGAGAGCTATGTTGATAAACGAGTTGGAACCACCTTATGGACCTCCTGGTGGGAAAAAAATGACTGTCTTCATTGATGATATTAACATGCCTATAATAAACGAATGGGGTGATCAAATAACTAATGAAATCACTCGTCAGTGCATGGAGTGGCGTGGCTTCTACAGCCTTGAAAAACCAGGAGAATTTTCCACCATCATTGATATCCAGTTCATGGCTGCAATGATTCATCCAGGTGGAGGAAGAAATGATATTCCAGAGAGGTTGAAACGCAGGTTTAGCATCTTCAACTGCACCCTTCCTTCTAACACCTCAATTGACAAGATATTTGGTTGCATTGGTTCCGGATATTTTTGCCCTGAGCGATTCAAAGCACCGGTTGGTTTGATACAGTAGTTCATACTGCTTTGCTGTTCTTTACCTGATAGTTAACTTCTTCTAAAACAAAGGCATATCAGAAGTCACATATTCAAAATGCTGGCAGTATCATAAATATAGGGCACTAAAAATGAAAAATATATATACATATATATTATACAAATGATAGCTGGGTTTTAAGTGGCGTAGTAGGATCTCTTCTGTGTTAAAGCCACTGTCACTATTTCATCTATAGAAGAATGGAGGGATTAAGGAGGAAGGGAAAAGGAAGGAGGGAGGGACAGAGGGAGGAAGGAGGAGGAAGGGTTTGTTAACATGTCTTTTCATGTTCATGATTGTTATTGCTTATTATTATTAACTAAATGTTTGCCTGTCAAAGAATGATGGAGGATCTTGGCTATTTCATATCCCAATTTTTTGTAAATATTTATTCTAGCATTTTGTCCAATGATTTGTCTTTGACCAAGAACTTGGCTTGCAGATCAGTCTGACATTTGCCGGGTTTCTTGTGCATGATAACACCACATACAGTTGGCCATGGGAAAAGACTGGCTTGCTTAAATATATTCCTCCTGCTAAAATGTTTGCTCCTGTGAATGTATTCCTCCTATTCCTCCTCTTCAGCATCATGTGCCATATCATTTATTCCTACATGTTCATATGTTTGCATTTGTGACTTGTTGGTGGTCATTGCAAATACAGGGTAAGATAAAGGTAAAGGGTTCACCCATTGGTTCATTGCTTGTATGGTCCAGTACTGATCCTCAGTTTAATGGCTATTAGCCCATAGGTGACTAAGCCATTCATCAGCGGACGGTGGCCAGTCATTCAATCTCAATATGGCAAGTGCTAGACTGTGCAGTTTACAACTGCAACTGAGGCTGAGTCAACTTCTGGGCAAATACAGGAGCACTGGAAATTAGCTGTACTTTGAAATGAGGAAGGCAGGAAAGGGGAGGATAGGGAGGGGGTGGGAATATGGAAGGGATATAGAGAGGGAGAAAGAGGAATGATGAAGAGAGAGGAGTGGTTAGAGAAAGAGAGGGAGGAGGGGAAAGAGCAGTGGAGAAGGTAAACAGGGGGGGGTGTCGAGGGTGTTTGTGTGGTGCATTTGGGGAAGGAAAAGTGAGGGAGAGAGGGAGCTTGTGGTGAAGGAAAGAGGAGTGAATGGAGAGGAGTACAGAAGCAAGAGAGAGAGAGAGAGAGAGAGAGAGAGAGAGAGAGGAAAGAGTGGAAAATGGAAGTTAGAAGAAGGGAGGTAGAAGGAAAGGGACAGAGAAGGGAGGGATTGGAAAAATGATGGGATATACACATGCACAAAGAAAGTTATAGGCCTATAAACAGCTATAAGATATGCAGAGCAACATTCAGGAAAGCATTAGTTAAAGTAACATCATACTGATGGTAGTGGTGATGATGATCCATAAGCTCTGTCCATTATGAAATTGACATTGTCTATAGGAACTGATAGCAGTGTGTCGTCCAATGAGAACACGGTTAGCGGTTACACAAACACACGCGGACTTTGGGAAATTATATATAAAATATGGACTGTTCTTGCTGCTGTCAGACTTTAATTGCATTTGCTGATTTGGTTTGCATTATCTTTCTTAATTTTATTGATTTTTTTAAAGGTGGTTGAAATCATCAAAATTATGGTCCCACTGACACGTGTCTTGTGGCAGGTCACTAAGGTTAAGATGTTGCCAACGCCAGCTAAATTTCACTATGTTTTCAATCTGCGTGACTTGTCTCGTATATGGGAAGGGATGCTGAAAGTTGCCGGTGAGGAATGCCAGGACGAGCTTATGGTGCTTTTGCTGTGGAAGCATGAGTGTACTAGAGTAATTGCTGATCGTTTTATTAATGCCACGGATAAGATGTGGTTTGAAGAACAACTGAAAAAGATGATCACGGAACAGGTTTCAGAGAATTTCTCAGAGCAAATTAATGTTGATCCTTACTTTGTTGATATCCTTCGAGATGCTCCAGAACTTACTGGTGATGAACCAGAGGACGTATCTATTGAAATTCCCAAAGTATATGAAATGGTTTGTTGATTGTATTTTCATTATTATTTATAAACTTAGGGTTGCCATGATTGGGGCTTGTAAACATTCCTGTCTATAGATAGCAATTAAGAACTAAGTAAATATTTGTAATTTCCAGTAAGTGAAATGATGGAAGTGCATGCGTGAGTAGTCACTATAAAAATAATATTCTTAAATAGTGTATACATACCAGTACTTATGCAATGGCATATTTATAAATTTTTAGCTTTGACCTGGAAGACTAAATTGCTTCAGATTTTGATCATTTGTGGGAAAGTTTGTGAACCACTGGTTTGAATGATTTTCTGAGTTTTTATGGTTGTTGATTGGTTTTAATTCTAGATTCCTAGTTTTCAAGTACTCGAGGATAGATTGACTATGTTTATGAACCAGTACAATATTGAAGTTAGAGGTGCTAACATGGACCTTGTCTTCTTCAAAGATGCAATGATTCATCTCGTAAAGGTAAGAGAATGAAATTGTATGGGATAAAACCCAACTTGCCAAGTTCTCAATTCTGTGACATTGTGCTTTTGTTTAACCATTTTTCAGATTTTTGCCATGTTTATCCATCTCTCATTCTTTCATGAAATGTCTGATTGGCTTATATATTTGCATATGGATAATTTGATTTTATATTGGCTGTTGATAGTCATTTGCAGCAAAAGTCATCTCTACCTGGTTGACTGAACTGTCAGGTTGCTTTGTAGATATTGCGAATTATTCGCACTGCAAGAGGAAATGCGCTTTTGGTTGGTGTTGGTGGCTCAGGGAAGCAGTCTCTTACAAAGCTTTCTTCGTATATTTCTGGCTACCGTATTTATCAGATCACTCTTACTCGGTAGACTACTTGAAAGTTTTATAATTTGCAAAAGTTATTTGTTATTATTGTTCAGACGGGGCAGAACGACTCGGCGATGTTGACAACCACTGTAAGATCAGTCTTGACCAATAGCTCAAAAATTTCAGTACAGTATATCAAACATTGATGGTGCTTTTATAATTTATAGGAAGGCATAGAATGACTCTTGACTTTGGGGGTCATTGTTGAATGCTGTGGTTTGTCCAGTGACCCAGTCTTCTTGCTCTAGCACAGTGATCTGCAAACTCAGGCTTGCGGGCCAAATTTGGCCTTCTTTAGGCATAACATTGCAAATTGTAACCATATGTGCATTATGTGTTCAAAATTTCTTAATGCACACACATGTGTGCATGCAAACGAGTGCATGCAAGAGCGGGCATGTGCACATGAAGACAAACACATATGTATTGTAGTTGCTGGTTGGCTGAGTGCTGAGTGTGAATAAATGAGATGGATCAGTGGAGGCCGGTATGGCTAGGGCACCAGGCTAATCAATGAACAGTACAGTTAGCTGTGGAATGACCTGTGCTGTGGAGTAGTAGTAGTAGTAGTAGTAGTAGTAGTAGTAGTAGTAGTAGTAGTAGTAGTAGTAGTAGTAGTAGTACCAGCAGCAGCAGTAGTAGTAGTAGTTGTAGTAGTAGTAGTAAACTTCTTTAGCGCCATTGTAGTACACATCAGCACCAGTCGATGGTCGCTTCAGTTTAAAAAAATTATTGTCATGATCTTGTGTGTGGTGATTCAAGATTTAAATCCAGAGGTCAGTCTGTACTTCCAGATTCCGGCTAAGGAGAATATGCAATCAGGAATAGATGTGTTTTTAATCTAGACCTGAAGTTAGTAAGACATTCAGGCTGGCATACCTGTACCAGGGAAGGCTTAATTCTTCTTTCTCCATTTTACTGCTCACTGGCACAGGCATAAGCATACCGTTACTCCAGTTCAGAGTTCATGCAGTAGCATACCTCCTATTCCCACAACTAACCACTCTATGAGATCTTTTTATGTCAGTGTAAGTTGCAAAATTGGCTTCTGCAGTAAAGAAATGGCATTTGTCTGAAACATTAGTGTTTGAGTTTTTCCAGACAGCAGCAGTGAATCTGATCACAGCTGGATCAAAATTTGCCACAGAGCTGGTGTATAAGAGAGATGAAAAACCTCAGTTTCTTTTACCTCTACTAGGGAATTACCTTGAACAGTAAGGTAGATCCTCCGAAAGCCCTGCAAACCAAAAATTTCCCCGTAGAATCTATTCTATTATTCTATGATGCTAACTACAAGTAGAATCATTGCTATTTGTTGCATGCATATTTTAAGTTCATGGATATCTTTCTCTCTCTCCGGGGCCCTCTCTCTCTCTCTCTCTCTCTCTCTCTCTATATATATATATATATATATATATATATATATATATATATGCCTATATACATTATGGGCATATGACTACAATAAATGACAGGGCGTCTTTACATGTAAAGTCAAGAGAACGTCAAGATTATAGTGGTAATCTTGTGCCTGGGGCCCCACATCTTAGGGGCCCCCGCTAAGTAGCTAGTCAAACTACTTTTTAAAATATCTAGGATTAACTTTTTTTTTTTTGCTTGTCAACATTCAAAAACGTTGGAGATGACCTTTTTTCTTGTCAACATTGATCTTCACATCTAGGCCCCCGCCAGGTCAGAAACACCTGCACTGGTTAAAGATGCCCCTGTATATATATATATATATATTCTATTATTCTATGATTAATATCTATATAGGCCTTTTATATATACAGTGCCGTTCGATAGATAAGACGAAGTCTCGCATCACCCACCTGAAAAAGCTATTTACTGCATTGGCCTTTTCTTGGCTTGCCCTTTCAATTGGACGTCATAATTCCATATTATTATATACCAATTTGTTGGAAATTCAATTCTGCACCAATTTCTGCAATCAATTTGTCTCTTTATGAACTTTCCAATTGATTATTATGCAACAGGTGCTGTGCGTTAGAGCCGGATTCTGCATAATACTGGATTCAAGTCATCCAATGAACCTATGTCTTTCTCAACCAATTGAAGCATCAAATCCTACAGCCAATACCTGCGTGACAATTCTGTTAGTCCATGTTTATTAGCCAATCACTTTTTTAGCACTGAGTATTAATTCTGTGACGGTAACTAAGATGGGACAATCCGACTCTAACGCTTCCTTGCATAATAATCAATTGGAAAGTTCATAAAAGAGACAAATTGATTGCGGAAATTGGTGCAGAATTGAATTTCCAACAAACTGGTATATAACAATAATATGGAATTATGACGTCAGATCGAAAGGACAAGTCAAGAAAAGGCTGTAAATAGCTTTTTCAGGTGGGTGATGCGAGACTTATGAACACGATAGGCACTGTATATATATATATAATTATATATATATATATATATATATAAGGTCTATATACATTATGGGCATATGACTACAATAAATGACATTGTTCCTTGAACTGGTTGCCTGTTTGTGGCTGCATTTAGTTTTAAAATTACCGATGAACTCACTAAACTTTTCATTGCCCCATTTTTGCTCTATTTTACACCATCTGCTCCATTTCTGATCATGAGGATGTACACTGTACATATATATATATATATATATATATATATATATATATATATATATATATATCCCAAGTTCAGGCGCCACTTTTACCCAGAGCTGAGCATGCAGATTTACTGGACCCTCTTCGGAATCTTCTCACTTCTCCCTTCTAGCCACCTCTATAAGTTCACTACAAAAGCTGCCCATTTCTCTGCTATATGACTCCAAAACCGTGATTGCCTCTGAGTAGAAATAGAAGAGGTGATATGTAAATCTTGCATCCTGTTGCATATTGCCCTCGATTTCACATTCAATTACTTCTCTTATCCTCATAAGAACTTGAAGTGTGTGATTGATGTATTTTGTGAATTCTGTGCAGTTAAACAAGGAATGACCTTTTAATTTCAATGACTGTACCGCTTTGCAAAGAAATGTTATGACATGCTTGTACTGCCTTGCAGAGCGTATGGTGTTAATAATCTAATGGATGATCTGAAGTTATTGTATCGTGTTGCTGGGGCAGAAGGCAAAGGAATAACATTTATCTTTACTGACAATGATATCAAAGATGAAGGATTTCTGGAGTATATTAACAATGTCCTTAGCTCTGGTGAAGTAGCAAATCTCTTTGCAAGAGATGAAATGGATGAGATTCAACAGGGCCTCATAAGTGTTATGAAGAAGGAGTTTCCAAAACGACCTCCAACTCAAGAGAACCTCTATGCATATTTCCTATCTCGAGCTAGGAACAATCTTCACATTGTGCTCTGTTTTTCACCAGTATGCTCTTTGTTGATTATGATAAATTGTAGTGAAGGTGATGTGATTGTGATCAGAGTATTCATTATAAAGCCAATAAGTAGTTAATGCATCGTGTTTCAGCACTTGAGCCAAATATTATTATTGAGACTTGCAACTGTTACTATTAATTTTTATACACCTAGTCACATGGTTGAAATTGCCGATTGGTTTTTAGGAGTGAGCCATGTGAACCATATTGCTGTTATGTCACTGCTTTTGTTGGACCCTAACAGCAATAAAACACTATGTTGTGTGTATTGAGTTGATTTTGTTGGACTCTCTTATGGTATTGATTTATCTGATCTTTGATTCAATAAATGATACTATAATTGTACTTGTTCTGTTGGCCATTAGTATTAATGGCAATTGCATTTTGGCATTTTGTTCTAGGTTGGTGAAAAGTTTCGCAATCGTTCTCTAAAATTTGCAGGCCTTATTTCCGGTTGTACAGTTGATTGGTTTAGTCGTTGGCCAAGAGATGCACTGATTGCAGTTTCTAATCATTTTCTCGCTAAATTCAACATTGTTTGCACTGAAGAATCAAAAACTCAGTTGGTGGAGACAATGGGAATAATTCATGATAATGTGGCTGACAACTGCACCAGTTACTTTCAAAGGTAAACAACATCAAATGGCCTATGTGGACTGGGGCAGAGTGCCATAGTAATTTCTGATTGAGTCTCATCAGGGAAAGAAGGCAACAGTCTTATTTTGTACTTATTAACATCTGATAATCTCAGTTGTCATTCATATTTGAATGAGTGAAAACTGTTGTATGAGAGCCTTATCAATCAGATTACATTTATTCTAGTAACTAGCAAATTGCATGTGAATCAGAGAATTAAATTTTAAAGTAATCTTAATTTTGATGCATTACAAAATGGTCAGCATAAATGTTTTAAATTTTTTGCTGAATTATCATAGACAACTAAGATCTTCAAGAATTGTTATTTGTTCAGTATACTAAGACTCACCCAACTTCTAAATTAAAGGTGTACTTATTCTGGCTTTCTTCAGACATTGTCTCATTTTTGCCTAATTGAGCTGAACTCTGGTACTTCTGGTACTGACCATACCTGATTTTTTCATGTTTAACAATGTTGATAATATTTAAATAAACTTGATATCTTAGTGTATTATAAGTGGTGCTTATAAAATGCAAAATATTTTATTATTATCATCATCATCATTTTGCTTAATGTTCCAGAAAAGTCTCATCTAAGGATATACTGGGTACAGTCTTTTATTTTATCTGTAGTTTGCACATGAGCAGAGTGCCTATCACTCTAAAATCAAATTAAGCATTTCCCTTTTTTGTTTCATAGTTTTGAATTTCAATTATTTGTGGTTCTTTACCCTTTTACCATTGCTTCTTTATAGTATTCTGCCCTTAGGATTTAAAACTAACCTAAAAATATTTCTTTTAAAATGGCAAACCTAACTTTCTCTTGGCTAAAATTTTTTAATATTGATATAAATTCTCAATTGTGATCACTAAATACCTTTAATATACATTATATGTACTAACTTACCTTTTATATAATCAATATGATTATATGTACTTTCTGTGGTTTACTTTTGATCCAATAAACTAAATCACTTCCTCCTTGATTCCTAAATAACTCCTAATTTCCATCATTTAAAGACTTTTATATGTCATGTAATTACAAACTTTGAGGTTGGCCAATTTTTCTTCATGCAAATCCATTTTTTGCAACCCTTTTTCTGAACTCTGATTTCTGTACTTTATATGTCTGTTTTATAGTATTGACTATATAAACATATATATATTATTATATAAAATTTTTTATTATCATCATAGACCTAGATCTACCTTATATTCTCATTAATTAATTATTATTACTAGATTATTACATTTTTTTTATTTGCACAAATTTGATGTTAAAAATTATTCAACATATTTCTCTTCAAATATACAGTTATTCATAGTTTATACTATAGTTAAGCTGTCTACTCTTGAAATGTTGAGAAATAAATTTGATTTGATTTGATTTGATTTGTATTCCAATTTCGCCATTGATTCCTGTTCATAGCTTTCTCCTTTAAGTCTTTATAGTCCTTTTCCATCATCCAGTCAAGTAGCATCTCTCACGGTCTTCCTTTGGTCTTTTCCCCCTCTAGTTGTCCTTCAATTATTTCCCGTAGGAGTGAGTCTCTTCTCATTATATGTCCCATCCAGGTATTTTGTCTTTTTCTTATTGTGTTTATCATCTCTTTCTTTTCCTCCACTTGTTTCAGCACTTCCTCGTTTGTCTTATGTTCTGTCCAGCTGATCTTCCCCATTTTTCTCCATATCTACATTTTAAAGGCCTCTAGTCTTGTTATTTCCTCTTTTCTTAGAGTCCATGTTTCCGATCCATAAAGTGTCATGCTCCATATCAGTGTTTTGATTAGTCTTTTCTTCAAGTTTCTGTCTAATCCTCCTCTCATCAGTTCTTTTCTTTGATAGAATGCCTCTTTCCCCATCGCTATTCTCCTTTTCACTGCCCCCTTGCTTACCATTGCTATAGTCATTTATTTGACACATTTATATATGGATAGCATTGGTACTTGCAACTTGTGGTTGTATTTATACCTAAGCAATCATAATTCTAATTTAGAAAAAGCTCAACTATTCATATTTGGGATTCAACACTCATGCTTACATACTTACCATTATGCTCACACTTTTTGAAGTCATGAATTCTGTTAATGTTGTTGCTCAGGTTTCGTCGTCAGACTCACGTTACTCCAAAATCATTTTTGTCTTTCTTGGACGGCTACAAAACGATATATGCAAATAAGCATAAATATATCAGTGATATGGCCAACAAAATGGACACTGGTCTTCTGAAATTGGATGAAGCCAGTATTGCTGTTGATATTCTTGCTAAGGAACTGGTTGTGAAGGAGAAAGACTTGGCTGTTGCAAATGAGAAGGCAGATGCGGTCAGTATTCTAGTTTGATTCACATTTTTTATTTATGCCACTGCTTGCCATTATACAGTTAAGATAAAGTTTCCTTATGTATTTGTGTACTGATACCCTTTTTTGCTGGCATCATACCTGTCTTATTACTCTATCTTGCACATTTAAAGTTACTTGACATGATAAAAAAACAGGCATATACCATCTCAGTGGGCAGGGTAGACAGTGCCTAGGGTATTGAATTGAATCTTTATTATTTATTATTATTACGTGGATGATTTATGAAATGCTCTAGCATAGCTAAGGTTAAAGCCGAGAGTGTTTTACATCAGCAATCATCAACTCTATGCAGACGACACTCAATTATTTCTTTCCTTTACTCCGTCTTCCTTTAAAGCATCAATCTCTGAACTCGAATCAGCATTTTCATCAATCTCATCATGGATGTCAACTAATCTCCTTGCCCTCAATCCCTCCAAAACAGAATTTCTCTTAATTAGACTGCCACAACAACTGAAAAAATTGAAAGTCTCACACTGATTTTAGCCTCAGATACAATAATAACCCCTGTTCCAACTGCAAAAAATCTTGGATTTACTTTTGACTCCTCCCTAAATTTTGAGGCTCACATATCCCAACTATCAAAAACCTGTTATGCTCACATTCGCAATCTACGTCACCTTCGTCCTATCTTGATATTAAAACTGCTTCCACTATTGCCACTTCAATAGTTCACTCTAAGTTAGACTACTGCATTTCACTGTTTCACAATCTTCCCAAGGCTTCCATATGTAAACTCTGATCGATTCAAAATCCCTTAGCTTGTGCAGTAACTAAATCACCTACCGGTAAATTCTGCCACATTGCACCATTACTCAAATCTCTACACTGGCTTAAAATTTAGCAGAACGCATTGAATATAAAATAATATCAATGACTTATAACACATCATACATCAAAACCAGTCTACCTACAAAATCTGATAATTCCATGACATCCTCAATCTACTAGATCTTCATCTCATGTAACTCTCTTTCGACCTCTGAATCAATCAGCTCTCAAACTTTGCAATCATGCTTTTTCATATTCTGCACCAGAACATTGGAACTCAATTCCAATATCCCTCCGCTGTTTACATTAAAGCCAAATAAAAAAATTCTGATTCACAATTTTCTCCCCTTCTTGCAACATCTCTTCATGTTTTTCTTTTTAAACTCAAATCATTTCTCTTCAAACAATCATTTCCTCCATAGCTGTAATGTCCCAACCACTGGCCCTTTTGATTAAATGACCCGGCATGAACGACCCCACCTTTGGCTATAGCGACTTCATTTTAAGATTAATCACATAGGAATAGGGAGCTACTTCGGTGCTTCTTTTGAAAGCGCTATAGAAATTAACAAGATTTTACTTACTTACTTACTTACTTACATTGTATGCCTCCCCAGGTTACTGGTGGCTTGCCTCACAGACCTGGGTTTTCTTTTCCACTGGCTACCTCTTAGACTTTCCAATCTTGCATGGTCTATGAATCCTGCAATGTTTGGCATAGATGTTCTTGGCAAACCTGTCTAATATTGATGCAGAGTTGTAAAATTATTTAATAAAGACATTGGTATAAATTCAGTGGCCATTTTAGAATTGTCATTGCTAACCAGAGTAAATGTTGGTAGCCGACTGCCTCTCCTGAGCAGTTAGTCAACCCATGTGCCTGGTAAATATTTAGCTGCTGAGATTGACTGCTGTTATATATTTCATTTTCCCAGATGCATTGGTAGATTTAGTAACAATAATAACATGATTTCAAGTGGCTTAGGAGGCTAGGTTAGCCTGTGTGAAGAACAATGTTTCTTGTCTTGTTTTTTTAGCTAGAAGGAAGTATTATGGAAGATCTGAAATATTGTTGCAGTTGATGTTTGTGGATGAGAATATTTTAAAAACATGATTATGCCAATTTTCTTTGCAAATTGTTAGGTTCTGACTGAGGTTGCAGAAAGTACAGCTGCTGCTGAAAAAGTGAAAGTGGAAGTGCAGCATGTAAAAGACAAGGCACAGGTATTGTTGATGAAATTGCAGTAGATAAAGCTGTGGCTGAAGAGAAACTTGAAGCTGCCAGGCCAGCACTTGAAGAAGCAGAAGCAGCTCTACAGGTTATGGGCCACTTTATGTATTCTTCTGCTTTCATAAATGTAATAGTAGTAGTAATAATAATAATAATAATAATAATAATAATAATAATAATAATAATAATAATAATAATAATAATAATAATAATAATAATGCCTTGATAAAAAAATTCAAGATTTAAACATGTGAGTGCTGTAATAAAGAATCATTTGGATTTGATGATTTTGCTGCACTAGTCTAATCTCCATTGAGTGGGTGTCAAGGTGAACAACATCTACTACCATTTTGTGCTGCTGCAGGAGATGCTTCCTGCCAGCCGCTCACTGTGCTTTTTCTGTCTGTACATATTTGCCACTAGCATTATGGTTACTATTACCAATATATGCCATGTAAATGCACAGTTGTTTTTGGTTTCATGAAATGCAGTTTCTACAAATAAGCATGTGGTGAGCAAAATGTGTACGTGTTGGGGATTCCCTCGGCTTACCTGGTACATTGCTGCCAAGTTTATCAAGCTTGGTCTAAAATTGGCAAAGTTATCGCCAAAACGAAAAAGGTTTTGGTTTTTATTGGCTCATAAGTGTAGTATTGGTGCAAATGATGAGAATTGTTGATTGAATTACAGTTTTGTGATCATCATTTGGTTGAATGGTATTTGTTCCAGACAATTAAAGCAGCACACATTGCAACAGTGAGGAAGCTTGCAAAACCTCCTCACCTTATTATGCGAATCATGGACTGTGTACTGCTTCTCTTCCAGAAGAAATTAGATCCAGTAGTCCAGGATCCTGAAAGGCCTTGTCCAAAGCCTTCTTGGGCAGAATCACTCAAGGTTAATGATAATAGTATGCCTCTTGTAGCTGTCAAGATTTATTTCATGGATATGGCTGAATTTTTATTAGGATTTCTGCAAGATTCTACTTAGTGATAATTGAAGCGTGTTGTGCATGATATAGAAGCATAATACAGTATTATTTTATATCCTTGTTTGGTCATTATGGTCTTGAAAATCTATTTATAGGCATTTTTGTACCTTTTGAGGCATTGTTTTTATTTCTCTTCTCCTGTAGATGCTTTATATGGTTTTCAATATTTTCATTTACAATGTTGACACATGTAACCAAATTGGATGCCAGGGTGACCGGAAGATTCGGTACCGGAAGATTCATATCGGAAGATTCGCACCGGAAAATTCGGTACCGTCACGGAAGATTCGGTGCCGTTGGCGCGCTGGGCCCACTGGGGCTCATGCCACCTTTTTGCCCCGTGGGGTGGGCGGATAAGACCGTTCTAACGCTGGGGAGGGAAATAACGGCGAGCTACTATAGTGTCGCACGGCGGTGGGAGCGGTCCGAAGCCGTTGAATCGGGTCAATTTTCCCTCCGAAACGGTCTAGCTTAAACCCTGCCTTGCTTTACATGTAAAACGTACTACCTTTTCTACGGTAGCATATCTATCTATTTTGGGCCTTTTCTAGAAGGTCGCATTAGACAGCTCAAGTTCCCTGCACGTATTGCAAAGTTTAAAATCTGTTTACATCCATTAAGTTGATGGGAGGAGCAAAAGCGCGCCTGAACGTCGGGTGTCAGCTAATGACGCGCAACAGTTAAAGCGGCAAATACCAGCAGCACACCTTATGTGTATGTCGAACCGATGAATTATCCGTACCAGATCTTCATGCCGAATCTTCCACAAGTAAAGTTTTGGTACCGAATTCTCCGTACCGAATGTTCCGGTACCGAATGTTCCGGTACCGAATGTTCCGGGAACCGGATGCCAGATTGAACTACACAATGCATATCAGCATTGGCACAATATGCTTTACCCCAGTTCTCTGGCTACCAATCCTGTCAAACTTTGCTCCACCTGACCTATGACAAGTAGCAGCCAAAGACAGAATAATTGAAAAAAACAAGAGAGCACAAGGAGTGGCCACTGCACAGCAACATCTTTTACCTGCACAGCAACATCTTTTACCTGCACAGCAACATCTTTTACCGCCCATCTCGCCTTCCGCCAGCCAATCTGACAAGATATGTCCCCAACTAACATCCACGACAGGTGGAACGAAATCTGGAGGTCGGCAAATGTGGTCAACAAGGCGTTGGTGCCTGGCCCAGCTATCCGCTAACTGGTTTTTGATCTTCCTCAACACACCTGGTAAATGATGAACCGTTTCCGCACGGGCCAGGGTCTCTGTGCTGCCATCCTCCATTGGTGGAAGTACTCAGCCACAGACAGATGTCTGTGTGGCCAAGTTCAGACAATGAACCATATTGTGGAGTCATGTCCATTGATGAAGCTCTCAGGTAATGGTCTCCAGATGATCCACTGCTGACGACAGAGTGATAGCCTGGCTGGACACTCTGCAGCGACCACATTCTCTAGATCAGCGGTTCTCAACCTTTTTAGTACCGCGACCCCTTTAATTCAATTCACCATGATGTGGCGACCCCCCAACGGTAAAATTATTTTCGTTCACAATGTAAGCTGTTAAAAATAATAATGCTACGACAATCAAAATGTTCGGAATCGTTATTATTTAATTGTCTCCATGTCTATCCTCGAATGACAATTATAGCGAAACAACTAGTACGTCGTAACTACCACTGAGGAAATTTTGTACAATACGAAAAGAGACAACCCCATATTTCTGATGGTCTCGGGCGACCCCTGGAAAATCGTCATTCGACCCCCTTGGGGGTCGCGACCCACAGGTTGAGAACCGCTGCTCTAGATAGATAGATTTACAATAACTAGAATTTTTTAAAAGTTCTAGGTTTGGTCTTCATAAAAGGCAATAATAATAATAATAATAATAATAATAATAATAATAATAATACCTTCAAGGTACTCCACTGTCGGAAGACGAACGTCTGTCATCAGCAACCGCAGAATGGTGCAGTATCACCAGCCTGCAAACGCCGAATATAGAGAAGCAACGTCAGCAATCACAATGGGACAATCCACGGATCGAGAAAGAACTCTCCAGCTTGTTCTCAAGCCAGACAAGTCATTTCGACAGAGCTAGATTGAATGCAGTGCATCACAGCACTCAGGTGACTGGCTCTTTGCACTGCCTATTAGCAATTGTGGCCTCAGACTTGACAACGAATCAGTGCGTGTAGCAGCTGGTCTATGACTCGGAATGACACTGTGCATGCCGCACAGCTGTCCCTGCGGTACTCTAGTCGAACAAGATGGGCACCATGGTCTCTCCTGTCGGCTAGGACCTGGTCGAATCGCCCGCCATGCCGCCCTTAACGATATCTTATGTCGTTCGCTGATAAAGGCCGGTTTCCCATCATCAAAGGAACCTTCAGGTCTTTCAAGATCCGACGGAAAACGACCGGATGGCTGCACTCTCATCCCATGGAGGACAGGGAAATGCGTTATTTGGGGCGTTACGGTTGCAGACACTTTCGCTGCTTCCTACTGTCATCAGACAGCATCAACTGCGGGTGCTGCAGACAACGCGTGCCGAAAGGAAAAACGATCAAATACCTTCAACTGTCTGGGTCGTACTCCATCCCTCTGACTCTGGAGACGATGAGACCAATCAACGAAAGTCTCCGCTTCTTAAAGGAAATCGGCGGTCTTCTTATGCGACAATCCGAGATGAAAGAGAAACATCCTTTCTGCTACAGCGAATATCAGTGACACTCCAGAGATTTAACGCTGTCACCTTCCATGGAACTTTCAATACATAATAATAATAATAATAATAATAATAATAATAATAATAATAATAATAATAATAATAATATAGACTTATTATTATTATTATTATTATTGTTATTATTATTATTATTATTAGACAACTTATATAGCGCTATCTTAAAGCTCAGGCAGTGGACGAGAGCACTTTACAAAAAGTTCCATGAGAAGTACTAAAAGGTGCGTTTTCAGTTTTTGAGCAAATCGGTCAGGGGAGTTTTCCGACCTGACTTCTTTCTAAAGGAATTTCCACGCTTATAATAATAGTAATAATAATAATAATATCATCATTATTATTATTATTCCATGCTAATAATAATAATAATAATAATAATAATAATAATAATAATAATAATAATAATAATAACATAATAGTTGGGTCTTAAGTGGTTTAGTAGGATCTCTTCTGTGTTAAAACCATGGTAATTTATATGAACCTTTATTTCAGTTTGATTGTGTTCGTTATGAAATCACATTTTGTCATCCTGTATTACAAATAGCAAACAGATTTTTCAGTAATACAATATCATAAGAGATTTCAGATTAAATTGCAGTGCTTTCTAATTTTACAAAATCATCACTGCATATAAAACATTATTCATTCATTCATACTTCTCCATGGGTGCAATACCAATTATGCACACTAATGTCTAATTTAAGTTAGTCAAATAGTCATAGTCATGGCCTCTCTTTCTCCTCATGGCCTCTCTTTCTCCTCTTCTGCCCGTGATCTTGGTATAATTCTTGACTCAGAATTAACCTTTATGGATCATATTAACTCACTTTATCACAGTTGCTTCTATCATCTCTGCCAGCTCAGAGTGATTCGACATACACTAGACATGCCATCTGCTTCTACTTTGATTCATGCATTTATTTGCTCAAGGCTTGACTACTGTGGTTCACTTTTTGCTGGTCTTCCATCCGTGTGACTTGATAAACTCCAGACGGTGCTTCGTTCGGCAGCCAGGGTGATTGCTGGTGTCACAAGACATGATCACATTAGTGATTATATGATGTCTGTTTTACACTGGCTGCCTTATCCAGCTCGAGTTGAATTTCGTGTGTTGAGAGCGGTTGCACTCTCTCTTTATGGTGCCACTCCAATGTGACTCCATCTTACCTTGCAGAGCTACTCCATCCTCTTAGCTCTATCCCTGGTCGGCCATGTCTTCGGTCCACGACCAATGGTCTTCTTAGTGTGCCCAAAGCACGAACCTCCTTGTTCCTGAAACGAGGTTTTGAATCAGTCAGCCCTATCCTTTGGAATGCTCTTGACTCCAGTATGCATTGCTTAGTAACTCCTAATTCTATGGCCCTCTTTTTGAAACGACTTAAAACTTATCTCTTTGTCAATGTGCAGTAATTTGCTGTGGGAGCGCTTCTGAGTGATTCTTCAGAAGAGGCGCTATGCAAATATTTTGTTACATTACATTACATTACATATAAAGCAATATAATATCTATTGTCCATTGTAATATTCTGTGGTATTCAAGTTAGTTTTAAATTCATTCACACTAATAGCTGATACTGTTTTATCATCTAATTCATTCCGTTTGTCTACTTCTCAGACACTAGAGAATTTTTTTAACCTCTATACTTGTTTCTTAAACAACTGTTGTCAAGTCATTGAGTGCCAATATACTGTGCTAATGCTGTGTTGTGCTTTCATATGGCACTTTCGCTTTATCATCCAGCATCCTGCAGGTATAGATCAAATCTTTCTTTGCTCTCCTTTTCTCTAAAATGGTCAGCCCACATTGGTTCAGCATTTCTTCGTTGCTTAACCCTTTTGCTTCCATTGAATATATGGTAATTTTATCAGCCATGTGCTAGAAGTGGAAGTGGATCCAGGATCACTCTCATCTTCACTGTAATCACCGTCTTCTAGCATTCTTACCACATCATCTTTACTAAATCGTTTTGTACTCATTATTTCTAATTTTTTTCTTCTAAATGTAGTCTAAATATATGCTAGCGCTACCACAAGCCAGAGCAGAAGGCCAATGGGCATGGCCAGCACATGGCTGGCTGTTAATATCTACGAGCATTGCATATAACACATCCACATTTGTTTAGTGGTGTATTTTTTACATATATTTGCAGCTACTTGGTTCCTCAAACTTTTTGAGTACACTTCTTCAATTTCCCAAAGACACAATTAATCAGGAAACTGTGGAGTTACTTCAGCCTTACCTGTCAATGGAAGACTTCACCTTGGAATATGCCAAAAAGGTTTGTGGTGACGTTGCTGGACTGGCTTCATGGACAAGAGCTATGACCTTCTTCTATGAAATCAACAAAGAAGTCCTTCCTCTTAAGGTCAATCTCAATCATATGTGAAATTCTTTGGTATATTTGATTACATTGACAGTTTCTGTTCTGTGTCGAATCGGAGCTAAGGTTAGGGCTTTGCTTTTGGTCTTATAGGTTTAATTTGCATTAATATGCAACTTTGTCTCCAGTGACAGAAGTGTTAATGCACCAGCTCACTTTAAACTGTACATTCATTCATTCATTTCTTTGTCTGTCTTTTGGCAGTTGTTTCGCACAAAATGTGTTCACTTTGTTTTACGTTCTTTGCTGCAGACTTTCAAAAAATTCTGTATTGCTGATATTATCTTGAGAATGTTGTCAACAGTCCTCAAATAATAGTCTACTGGTATATCTTCTCAATTTTTGGCATCTCTCCCTGCATGTGTTTGGCTTTCTAGCATCAGGTTTATTAATCTTAGAATATAACCATTTAATGCTGCACTAAAGACATTGAGATTAATATGGTAGAACTACGTTTTCATTGGTGGCCTTTTCAATTAACAGGCTAATCTTGCTGTGCAAGAGGCTCGTCTTGGTGGTGCAACAAGAGATTTGAGCAAAGCTCAGGCACAGCTTGATGAAAAAGAAGCTGAACTTGCTGAGGTTCAAAAGGTGTACGATGCAGCAATGTCTGAAAAGCAGATTCTGATGGATGACGCTGATGCATGCAAGAGGAAGATGACTGCTGCCTCAATGCTTATCAATGGATTAGCTGGAGAGAAGATACGATGGACAAATCAGAGCAAGGAATTCAAATCTCAGATTGAGATGTATGTGCATTTGATAGAAGTTAATATGCTCAATTGCTCATTGCAGGTGATGCATGTATGTGGTGATTCATATGAGTTGCATTACATTGTAGAATGGTACATAGAAACTGTTCAACTTAAACATAATTTGAACTGGGACAGTGCTCAAATTCTATATTATGACATGTCTAGGTTGTTATGCCATGTAATGCAGCTAAAGAAATTTTGTGATTTTTTTTTATTTGATGTTTGATTATCAGGTATATTTTTTTATTTTAGGCTTATAGGTGATGTTGTTCTTTTGACTGGGTTCTTGTCTTACACTGGTCCATTTAATCAAGAATATCGTACAAGATTAATAGACAGTTGGCAGAAGCAGTTGAAAACACGTCGCATTCCATGTTCTAGTGATCTCAACTTAATAAGTGCTCTTGTTGACAATACAACAATCAGCGAATGGAACCTTCAGGGTCTTCCAAATGATGAACTGTCCATTCAGAATGGAATAATCGTGACAAAAGCGGCTCGTTTTCCACTGCTTATTGATCCACAGGGACAAGGAAAGGCATGGATCAGAAACAGAGAAAAGCAGAATGAACTTCAGGCATGTACTTTAATTTATTAATTCCTGGAAGACAAATTTCAGTTGGTGACCCCATTTCAAGTATTTTGATCTATTCTAGATCTTAGAAGGATCTAGAATTGCATTTGCAATTATTTTTTAGATAGCAGTTTTTCTTTGGTATTGTCAAATCTCTTTAATTCTTTTTTTCTTTTATCTATTTCAATATGTGAATATGGTCTGTACTGTTTATAATTTATCTCTGTACTTATCTGTTTGTGTTAACAGTATTTGAGAATGATGGCTGGTTTTGAGTTTATAATTATATGATTTGAATAAGAATACTTCTGAATGTTTGTATGATGTGAATTTATTTCATGTATTTTTAAGGTGACTTCACTAAATCACAAATACTTTCGTACTCATCTTGAGGATTGTCTTTCTCTTGGCCGCCCAATGTTGATTGAAAATGTTGAGCAGGAGCTTGATCCATGTCTTGACAATGTTCTAGAAAAGAATTTTATCAAATCAGGCACTTTACTAAAAGTAAGCAAGTTTTGTATAAATTATTGAATTTAATAACAACAACAATAATAATAATAATAATAATAATAATAATAATACTGGATTTTAGATGGTTTAGTAAGATTTCTCATGTTTTGAAAACACAATCAATTGGTAAACTTCTTTATTCCATTAAAATGATGCACTTAGTGTTAGTTGATGGTCACTTCATAGTGAAAATCATAGTCATAAATCATGTCCAGGATGGATGAAAATCCTTGGCTCAGACCATAAGTGGCTGATTCCAGCTAAGGAGGGTGTACAATAGAAAGGAGATGTACTTTAAGGCAAGACCTGAAAGCCAAGAGACCCTCATCTGGGTGAACTTGTACTGGTTGAGAGAGTTCTAGTAGGCTACTATTCCAACCAGTAAGTACTATTGGCAAAAATTTCATGTGACTTTTAGATCTTAATTGTCATCAAACATTTGCTCTGTTGTCCATCTTTATATCTGAAATCTGTTATTTAAAAAGCAGGTTTGGTTACCGGTACTTTTAGGTCAAAGTTGGTGATAAAGAGTGTGATTACATGAAAGGATTTTATCTCTACATAACTACAAAGCTCCCAAATCCTTCTTACACTCCTGAGGTATTTGACTAAAATTCAAACATTTCAATAATTTTAAATTTGATATTATTTTTTTAGATTGTTATGTTTATTTAAATATTATTTTGCTTGATTAGATCATAGTTAATTAACACAGTTGATCCCATAGAGTGCATAATAATTATATATTAGTTCACAATTCCAACATGATTATGATGACAACGATTATCATTATCATTGAAATTATTGTCAAACTGACAATTTATTATGCACCACAGTACCTAATGTCAGTATTAAAAGTGCATTACAAAATCATGTTCCTCAGAATGGCAATCACAGTCAAAAAAGCATAGGAATTCATAAATAAATAGTACCTGAGCATTTGTTTCAGTTATTTTATACAAATACTTTTGAAAATTTCAGACATTTTGGCAGGTGTTTGTAAGTTTTGGTGCAGAGAATTTAAAAGAATTGTATTCAACGTGCTACAATCATGATGCATGTGCTGTAGTTATACTAGTGATAAGCATGGCAATTAAATAGATTGGAGCAAGAGCAGTAGTCTTATCTAGCTTTTTGGGCTAAGTTTGTGAGAATTTTGGTAAGAGGTTGCAATGCAGCTTGAGCAAAAGTTTTATTTATGAAGCAGGAGTTATTTCCTTTAGAATGTTTGCTGAGAATGCTGTGTCACCTGCTATTGACAGATGCTGTAGGTTAGTGTAAAATGATGAAGTCAACAGTGATGACTAAGGAGACATGGTTACAGCATGGATTACTGGATATGAACTGGCAAATACTGAGCGGTGTTCATGTAGCAAAGCAAGCAGGACATTTGTAGGTAACTTGTTCTGAGCCATTTAGGGGTAAGTGGTGTAGTGGAGGTGTGACTTGATTCTGTTTCCAGACTTTGAAAATAAGTCAGGAGTTTGAAATTGGTATATGATATTGATTCTTATTCAGTCATGAAACTGCAGGATTGCCATAGAAAGAGCAGTTGTGCTTGCTGAAGATAGCTATGAGTTCACTTTTAATTGTACTGATTGCCTGCTCAAAGACAGCTAATGCAAGGCCATGGCCATCTCAGTCAGTCATAAGAAATATTTTAAAACTGACTTGTGAAGGTGTTTTTTGTGCAGAATAAGTCTTAACCTTTTATTATGATAAGGAAGATATAGCAATTTCTTGATAATTCTTTTGAAATATGCTTATGTTTAGGTCAGTGCTCAGACAATCATTATTGATTTTACGGTGACAATGAAGGGACTTGAAGATCAGTTGCTGGGAAGAGTCATCTTGTCAGAAAAGGCGGTCTGTAACTATTTTTAAAACAAGGCTGGATCATTAGCTTATTGTTCAAAATGTTCAGGTTGCCATGAACTTATATTGAGTTTTGACAGTTTGATTTACAGTACCTATATTTAACAATTTGAGTTGCACTTCTCTGGAATTCTTTTTATGATTCTTTTAAACAATATATGCTGGTAGTTAAAATTTGAGTTTGTGAATTGTACAATTTGTAGTAAACAGTATTATGCTGCCTAATTCAGATATTTTATCACATTCTAATATTTCATTTGTTGATTGTCGATTGTCGTGGTTTTTACTTGATATGATAATCTTGCATGAGTCTATTCCAGGTGCCTCCTGCTCATTTCATTATTTGTGTTATGTTCATTCAAGTTTCAAGTTTAGGAATATGATCAGTTTGATTAGAATGCTGTTGTTAGGAGCTTGAATCAGAGAGGACTTTTCTGGTGGAAGACGTTATGTCAAACAAACGAAAGATGAAAGAATTGGAAGAGAATCTGCTGTTTAAACTTACAACTATTCAGGTAGAAATTTCATGCTTTTCCATTGTCCTTTACTTCTAATAGTTCACAATCCAAAAAACTTGTTAACCATGTTTAGTATATATATATATATATATATATATATATATATATATATATATATATATATATATATATTCCCCTTTTACCGCTCCATTTCATTCTCTATGTGGCGGACTTGGGTTGAATTGTCGGTTCGCATGGGCTGAACTGGCACGCCTTTGCAGACAACGGGCAGGTTTACGGCTTCTGTAGCCCCTCAGATTCGAGCCAACTGTGACACCGCCTGGAGAGATGCTTATGCAAAATTATGTCATGGATGGAGAGGAACCGACTTGCACTCAACCCGGACAAGACAGCTATTATGGATCGCTGCTCCCATGAAAATGCACTTGTTGGACCGTTCACCTTTTATCATTGGCAACGCCGTCATCATTCCGTCCATGGAAGTCCGCCTCCTGGGTGTACTTTGACGATTCCCTGTCCCTCACCGGCCAGGTGAGCTCTTTATCTCAAGCATGCTTCTTCCACCTGCGCAGGATCACCAAAATTCGACAATGCATCTCTGTTCCAGCTGCGATCCAGTTCATCCGCACCCTAGTATTATCCAGGTTGGATTACTGCAACAGTATCCTCCTGGGGCTTCCGGACTACCAACTGGATCGCCTTCAGTCAGTGATGAATGCTGTGGCCCATTTGATTTTCAACGCGAAGTGGAGGGAGCACATGATGCTGATGCTGAGGGACAGGTTACAGTGGTTTGGACACATGACAAGAATCTGGGAAGAAAGACTGCCTTTGAGAGCTCTGCACTGTCATATTGTAGAAAATAGAAGTAGAGGAAGACAAGCAAAGAGATGGATAGATAATATAAAAGAAGATGTCAGAAAACAACATCTGAACTTAGAAGAAGCAACACACACGACAAGAGACAGGAAGACCTGGAGTCATATCGTATCAAACTCATCGTCAGCATAGATGATAGAAGAGAAAGAAGATATGTCTCAATCAAGTCATCCCTTAGTCTCATTTTTTCTAAAAACACAGCAATATTTCAGCCTTTCTTAATAGCTTAATCTTTGACACTCCATAACCTTTTGAGTTGCTATATACTGAATTCACTCTAAAAATGTCTGCCTGAATACAATATTCTAAATGTGTATGTACTATTATCCCTCTTTAATCTTTATTCTACAGTCTTTTTGATTATTGCTAGAATGTGGTTGCACTTTTTAGCTACCTCAACAGTCAACACATTGTGTTTGTGGTTTTAAACAGGTGTGTGGGTGTGCATGAGTGTAATGCATATGTAATTAGATGTTGCTTATGATATAGTTATTCAAATGTTCAATTAGAATTATCAGAATTTATGATGGATGTTCGTGTCTTCATCATTTTTAGGGTTCTCTTGTTGAAGATGAGTCTTTGATCAATGTTCTTGCAATCACTAAGCAAACAGCGGCGGAGGTCAGTGAGAAATTGGCAGTTGCTGCTGACACTGAGATCAAGATCAACATAGCCAGAGAAGAATTCAGACCAGGTTTCACCAAGATTTATTTTGAATAATTTCTTAGTAAAATGGTTTAAAGTCATGTACTAATTGGAAGCTGCAGTCTTTTGGAATTGTGAAGAACTTGATTGCTGTTTTTACATGGCTTGTTGTTGTTCATTTTCACAACAATGGTTTCTTTTTGGTAATTCTCCTGCTTCATTAGCTATGATTGTAAAGCTCTAATTATATCTAGTTTCTATTTCACCTGCAGTCTAGGTAGTAATATCAGAAATTTTGACATAGGCAAGTAGTCAGAATGTGGGATGATTTTGAGGGTTTTCCTCTTATTGATGATACCAGCATAGTGCTATATGAAATGATAGCCAACTGGAGCAGCATGGAGTATAAAGGGAAAATTTCAGAGACAGTCTTGTGTAGGCCTGCACTAGGCCTCCTAATATTTGTTAATATATGATTTACCATCTGTGATTGAATATTTTAGTTATTCTTTTATTCTTTAGTTATCTGATGGTCATTTTTGTCATTCCCTTTTTTGTTTTTAAAGTTGCTACAAGAGGCAGTGTTCTCTATTTCTTAATTTGTGAGATGAGTCTGGTAAATTGCATGTACCAGATCTCACTTCGACAATTCCTACAACTGTTTGATAGATCATTGCAAAGGTAACAAAGTATTTGGCAGACAACTTTTGAATGTTAAATTTAACAGTATAGAATAGAGGTGGTAAAAATGAGAAGTGTTAAGCTTTGAAGGTAAAATGTACTGTAGGTCTAGATGTATGACTGGCAACCTATTCTTAGATAAATGGCATTAGCCACCTGTGTTGCTGCATGTCAAATAAGCAGGCAGGCATTTCCCCAGGAATTTGCATTTGGGGGGGGGGTCCCATAATTGCAGGAGGGTGTCAATGCCCAGTGTTTTATCTAGACTCATTTGACTCAGAGGGAATAGAATTGGGCAAGGGAGGTGGCAGGTTGAGAGTTCGATTCTTGGCCCCGGCCATTCTAATTTTTGTGGAGTCAGTTATAGTGGCTCAAGTTTCAATTTTCAGCTAGTTCGAAGTCATTGAGATATTGAGATTCAGCTTAGGATGTTTAACAATAAACTTGTCCATTGTAATATAGTTAATACTTCAGTCAAAAAAGTAAAGTAGCAGATGGCTGAAGTGAGTGCACTGCACGGCTCTGCTGAATCATCGAAATTTTAAAACTTCCAAAGATAATCATGACAATGAATGGTGAATACCAAAACTACCCCAGTAGGATGATGTTGACCATGACTACATGAGTCAATCTGAAAATGGAATATATTTTAGAATTTTAAATGAATAGTTTTAACGTCAGTCTGTTTTGGTGATAGCCAATGCCACCCCTGGGAAGTGTGTAGGGACAGGGGTTGTCTGTCACAAACCGGGGGTGTAACTCCTTGCTCGGGGTGTAACCCCCTCTGCTGTGGGTGTAAGAAAATCCCTGTTTAAAACTGGAGATCAGCTCTGGCCCCAACACTTGAAATCAAGTATGGTAAACCTTTAGCTTTACATAATTGTTTACTGTGCATGGAAAACTACTACATATATTATTCATACCTAGTTTTCATCTAGTTAAACTGAAGCAGTAAATGTATTTATTGGTCAGTGGCGAACGTGCATTGCATTTAGACAATGTTTTTGTTGAGGACAGTTTAACCTTTGCCATATGTGTTTCAAATTTAAATTTGCATTTCCTGTAACTTTGAAGTCATCTTTAATGGCATGAAATACTGTTTGTGATGATGAATTGAGTTCAGGCTCATCTTGACCACAGCTCTTGATTGACCTGCACACTTAATCTTCCTTAAAAATATGTGGTATCTGATTATTATTTTTAGATCGGAGAAATCATTATTTACCAGTAAAAGGTTACTGAACATCATTGAGTATTTAACGTTTGAAATTTTTCGCTACACTTGTCGTGGTCTTTATGAGGAACATAAGTTCCTGTTGACGTTGTTCTTAACCCTTAAGAAGGATCTTCAGACCGGTCATGTTCGTCATCAGGAATTTCAGGTCCTTATTAAAGGTACAGAATTACCATTTTTAGCATTTATATCTTTTTTTATCACTGATAAAATCAAGTACTTATCTTACTTTACCATCATTTGAGTTTACCTGCTGCCATAGCTGAAAGTACCAAATGTGTGCCATGAAAAATGATTAATAATTTTCAAGTGTTTGCCTGTATGACTGCAGATCTTGAGGTGGTTTTAATAAACGATTATGCTTGTAGCATATTAGTTAATTAATTGTGTGAATTTTTATGTAAAACAGGTGAATAAAATCACTTATTATGTTTATTTTAAATTTAAATCAGCAGATTAAACAGCCATTAGGTATCTAAGTCATCATCATTCCACTTGGGTGATTAAGATTCATTGCGCCAAGCTCCAGCAGCGAGCATGATGTCCTCAATTGACCATGAGCTTCCATTCCTCTTGATAGTGGAGTGGAAGACATCACCGATTTGCTGTATCCATGAAAGTCAATGTCTTCCAGGTGCCTTCTCCATCTGTTAGGGGTGGCGGTGTTCAGCGTGGCAGGCAATAGCCCCATGAGCTAGTGTATCATTGTCTAGGCAAGCCACGTGACCAAAGAGGTATATACCACTTTATGCAATGGTGTCAAGAAATGTCAGTGGCTTGGTACAGGAGGATACAGTGTAATTTTAAACATATGCAATCATCGAAGTCCAGTCACAAATAAGCATTGCATTTTTAAAACATCAGTATTTCCAGTAGTTCATCTGACATCGTTGCCCTGTGTGACCGCATTTTTAACAACAGGTGGAATCGACAGATGATCCGACACCATTTTAAATCACAGAACTATATACCATAAGGCATATATCTATACAAATATATTATATTATTATTCACTGAGGGCTCCAACAGTGACAATCTCTTATAACCCCATAATTTGGAAGCCATCAACCACAGAAAACATTATCACCAACAGTAGGAAAAAACCTACTGTCTTGGTCTTGAATCACTAGACCAAGACAGTAATGACAAGACCAAGGCCAAGACCGAGGCACTTGGCCAGCAAGATCTAGACAAAGACATTGAGAATACTGTCTCAAGAGGAGATGATGTCTCAAGATGTCACATCACTGGCTGTTATTAGCATTTGTATTGTTTATTTGTAGGCGGTGCTGCTTTAGACCTGAATGCAGTTCAACCAAAACCATGCAAATGGATAACTGATATGACCTGGTTGAATATTGTGGAGCTCTCTAGGATTCAAGGATTTGGAGACATTACAAACCAGGTATAATCAAGGCATCAAACACTTTGCTGATCTCTTTAATTGCATTGGTCTTTTGGAAATCAGCCAGTTCCATCAAAAATTGTAGGTGATTCTGATTTCATGGTGGTCAGTTGTGTTTTGAAAGTTTAAATAAAGTTAACTTTGTTTTGTCTTTATCCTGAATAATCTTTTATGCCATTAGTTACAGACATACCAGTTATCCTGAGATTCTTCTTCTTTATGGTGTTGTCTTCTATCAGAGGGTTGACTGTAATTTTCCTCCATTTCTCTCTATCTTCTGCTGCTCTTTTTAGGGCTCCATAGTTCTTTGTGCTCGTCCACTCTAAGATATTGTCCATCTAGCTTCTTCTCGGTCGGTCATTCCTCTTATTCCTGCTATTCTACCTTCCATTATTATCAGTGGTAGGTCTCCAGTCAAACCTCTTGTGATGTGACCAGCATAGGACATTTTTCTTCTTTTTTCCAGTTTCCACGTTGCTATTGTTTTCCTTCTTACTAGGACTCTTTCGTTTGTTACCTTTCCATCCAGCAGGTTCTCAAGATCCTTCTGTAACACCATAATTCAAAGGCAATTATCTTTTTCATAATCTTCCTGTTCGTTGTCCAGGTTTCACATCCATAAGTCAGCACTGGGAAAATGATGTAGCATTGGGTGAGCATCTTCTTGCACTCGATGTTGAGACATCTTATCATGAGCTCTTTCATCTTCCAAAAGGCTTCCTTGGCCATACCTATTCTCATTCTGATTTCCTTCTCATTCCAACCGCCATCTGCAATGTAACTCCCAAGGTACTTGTGACCTTCTACCTGCTGAAGCTGTACATTTCTGATGATGATGATGTTGCACCACTTCATTTGAGTTTCTTTAGTTGACTATGATGACTTTTGTATTTTTCAAGTTCAATTCCATTCCATATTCTGTGCCCATCTTAACTATGTTCATCACCAGGGTCTTCAAGTCTTCATTTTCAGTCTGCATAAATAAATAAAAGTAGTTGAAGTTATTTCTTGTAACTATGTTGCAAATTTATGGCAGTTATTTTGGTCTGCAACAATATGACAGATACAATTTGCCTCCAACTTTGTAGGGTGTTTAGTAGTGAACTTTATTGTATTTTATTTTGTGTGGTTTACAGATACCTCGCAGTGAAAAGGCTTGGAAGCAGTGGTTTGACAAGGAGGCACCAGAAGAGGAACAGATCCCAGACAATTATAATGCTTTGCTTGATCCATTCCACAAGCTTCTGCTTATTCGGTCAGTATGTAATGTCTAATAGTGGTTCTCACACAGGGCAGACCAAACTGAACCACTCTAAGCCCTGTTATTATTATTATTATTATTATTATTATTATTATTATTATTATTATTATTATTATTATTATTATTATTATTATTATTATTATTATTATTATTATTATTATTATTATTATTATTAATGTAACATAGTGTAGCATTTCTATTTTGCCTCATACCATATATTTCTACTCAATGCCACTCCTGGCTTTGGATCACAAGATAAAATAGTGAGTATTTTTTAATATTCTTATTGAGCAGAATGAAGGATTAAGAAGTGAGGCCATAATGGATGGAGTTGGGCCATTCCAGAATGAGGGTCCAGTTGTTCTGAAAGCTCAATGCTGAATAAAAGCTGTGTGTAATTTAGGAGCATGAGCTACAACCAGTGGAGCAGAGCAGGCAGTTTGCAGTATGACTTATCTTTGATGACTATAGAATATAATTTCTATTTCCTTATTTAGTCATTCATCTACTTTGTTCAGAGGGGTTTGAAGTTGCATGTTCATAATGTGAACAGGGACTTTTCCACTAAATGAAACATTAACATTCTGAGGCATGTAGCTGTATTGTCATTTATTTCAGTGCTGTTTGTTGCTTGACAGTTGTTGGTGCCCTGATCGAATTTTGGCCCAGGCAAGAAAATACGTCTCAGATTCTATGGGAGCAAGGTACATCGACCCAGTGATTCTTGACTTGAAGGCCATGCATGAGGAAGGTGACAAGCGGACTCCACTCATTTGCTTGCTCTCAATGGGTTCAGATCCAACCAGTGCTATTGAAGATCTTGCAAAGAAGTCTGGCTTAGGTGAATGGTCTGTTATCCTTCAATTGATTAAAGTTTCTATTTAATCTAAGAAGTTGCTTATGTTTTATGTGTCATCTTTTATTTTTGGATTGTAATTATAAAGACTTGGCTAACAACATTTGTGCTGCTTGTAGAATGTAGATGCATATCTATGGGTCAAGGCCAAGAAATTCATGCCAGAAATTTGCTGTCATTGTTCATGGGTTCTGTAAGTTCCCTTATTGTCATCTTTTTCAATGTTTGCTTGCAGAGAACTGTTGATGACACATACAAACTAATGGTGTGAATTATTTAAATACTAGGCATGTGATTGAGTCGAAAATCACATTGATAAAAACAATTTCAGTTATGGTAGTTGAATCATGAATTAAATTCAAGTTGCAAATTAACTATGCCATTTTTGTCATTTTGCTCTGCTTTCAATTTGGGCAACATATTTTGAATTCAAATAGATTTTTGTGTATTAAATACGACGACTGTTGAAGTACGATGTCAGACGCAAAACAGTGATTTTTGAAGATTTTAATTCATAAATAGTATATAAGAGTCCATGACTGTCCAGAGTCGGAAACCGGAAGCCATCACTGTACACAACTCTATGCAATGAAACCTTAACTAGCAATTAATTCAATAAGTAAGAACTCTCATAAATACAAAATAGCCACACATAACGTTATAAGATTGAAATGCTATGCATTTGAAGGCTTTAAAAAAGCATTTAAACTAGAGTGAGATAGAATGTGTACAGTAATTAGCTTGTCTTACTGTAAACTGTGAAATTATGTTTGCAAGGGTGGATGGGCATTGCTGCAGAACTGTCATCTTGGTTTGGCATTTATGGACGAATTATTCGATTTGATGTCTACGGTTGATCAAGTTCATGACAACTTTAGACTGTGGATTACAACTGAAGTGCATCCAAAATTTTCCATTGGTCTTTTACAGGTAGAAACATTAATGCAATCTATCTCCTAATTTTAATGACAAATTGATATATTTGTAATTATTTTTAAATGTTAAAAATATTAATTATTATGATAATAGGTTTATTGTTTCATATAAAACCTTTTTGTGAATGATGATGATGATGAAATTTTTCTACTGTATTTACTATTTGTGGATATTTATTTTCTAATATAAACATTGCATTAAAAGATCTTCATCATTTAGACATTTCTTAATTGTGCATGCCTTGTGTGTTATTTATGTTAGTAAATTATTTTTGCTTTTGAAATTTTAAATATGGATTATGTTTGATACTATAAAAAGATATCGATAAAGTTCACAAATGAGCCACCTATGGGTATTAAAGCTGGGTTAAAGAGAACATACAATAACATTACACAAGACTTCCTTGAGATAAATACACAACCTCAATGGAGACCAATGCTCTACGGTGTCTCCTTTCTGCACACTGTGGTACAGGTTAGTTTGTACAACTCATGTTTGAATTTTATAATTTGATTTCAGACTCACACACACACACACACACACACACACACACACACACACACATAAACTGTATATCAGTGATTCCCAAACTTTTTCAATAGAGCCCCATTTTCCTTGCTCCGATCCCCCTCCCCCCGACTCCAACAGAAAGTACAAAAATGAAAATTTTTCTAGAATATATATATATATATATATATATATATTATTTATATATAATATTTATATATATGGCATAATGCCTTCCCTCAGCTGTAAAAGTTTATTGTGGGATCATTTGTTTATTGTGGCTGTCATATTATATTTTGGATATCTATAGAAATATGTGGAAAGCATGATTAAATAGGAAATGAAGATCAAATTCACAGTAATACCGGTAGTAATATATCTGCTAGTTGGAAGAAGTTCAGCTCTATTGCCCAGTGAATCAGTTTCCTACTGTAATGAGTATTAATGACTTTAATTGCTGCAATTGCTTAAATATGCTTGAATATCTAGTACCATCATATCATGGGATTATATTATTTTGAGAGGTTAGTAATTCATATTTCAACAGAGCAGCACCCATTTCATTGGGTGTATTCAAGTTGTGAATGATTTTTCTTGATATCATGTGTCAGTGTGCCCAGTTAACCACACATAAGGTTCTAACAGATTTACTAATAGATTTCAGTACAGGAGGTCAGTTATAGTTTTTTGCCTTCTTGAATGGTGCAGGAAAGGCGAAAATTTGGTCCTCTCGGATGGAACATTCCATATGAATTTAATCTTGCTGACTGGTCAGCAAGTGTTCAGTTTGTTCAGAATCACCTTGATGACATGGACCCTAAAAAGGTAGCACAATTTTATTACAGGCACGTTTTATTATAATGCATATTTAAATTATCTTAGGCAGAGTATCCTCTTGGTAACAGCATTTAAAGATATTGATAAATATATAAATAGCTTGAAACATAAGCTGTATCAAGCTGCTGATGCCGTAAGATAAAACAGTGGATGATGCACAGCTTAACCCTAAAACGATGACGAAACGTTATATCTAAAACGATGACATGTGCGTATACGCAGTTGAGGAATGTTGTGCGCATCATGAATTAAACTTGATAGATATAATCTGTTCTTATATATTATCTTTGGTTAATGATGAATATTACCAGTAATTATTTCCAACAAATTATTTCCAACAAAAGCCTGTTATCTAGGGTTGCCAGATCTCTCGGATAAATTTATAAAGCTCCGTATTTCAGCCCCTCAGTCTATGATAATAATATTATTATAACTTGTTTGTAATATTGATTCACTACTTGCAGATGATGATAAAGTGTTATTGAACAGTGTTGTTTATTGCTTTTCCTAGTCTATGCTCTATAGTACTACAGTGTAGTATAGCTCTTTGCCATAATAATAATTCACAATGAACTTGATAGCTCCTGAAACAATTCCCATATTTCAACTTTGGATATCTGGCAACCTTGAAATATCCCAACTCATCCAGTTCATGATTAATAGCAAACCGGATAAATTCAGGATAAATTATATATTATAATCATATTTTGCCACCTTTAGAAACTTGTACCTGTAATATGCATGGAATACCCACTCTTCAACTGCTCCAGAATAAATTGTTATTAAAGCAACTGTTTATTATTATTATTATTTATTTCCTTTTTAAATTATTATCAGGACAATTTATATTATGCTGGTGGCATGGTTTAAAATCCAAAATCAAGCGCCAGCACTGGTTAGACATGTCAATGAAGTTCATAGGGCAGGTCCTGGATGTTAAAATCCACTGAGAGATGATGGAAAAACTTTTTGCTGCCGTTGAAGAAGTCCGCGCAAAGTCCTTTTATACTATAATCCTTCAACATTTGACTGTATAGGCTTTGAAATGCCAACGAGAGCGGAAGATGATGCTGATAGTCCGCGAGTTGGCAGTAGGAGTTTCTCCGATATGCATTGTATAACCACCGAAAAGTTCCTGGAGAAGCGGTCTTCCGCAAGAAGATAGTTCCGTCATCGAAATGTTGCAAATCCGAATTTTATCTGGAAAATCCAGCATAGTCCGAATGACAGCCAACCGCAGACCATAACTTTTCAACAAGTTCAGCCGATGCGTGGCTGACTTTTTGTTTATCACACCCAACGGACTTTAAATTGACTTGAACTTCCAGGACGACGTGGAAAGGTAGAGGACAGCACAACACGTCTTGAACCCTGAATGTGAAGGAACGCCATCCTCGCCAAGATGAATGCTCGAGTGATCCTTTCTTTGAGAACGACAGGCATCAGCGAGCATGGCGCTATAACAATTGGCAACATGGTGACGTTAGTTTTCGCATAAATGCAGTGAAGACCGATTCTAATAATGCTTCTTTCAAACGACACGAAATGAGAAGAGGACGGTTTTGAAACTCCTCAGAAAACCAATTCGGATGTTGATATCAAATCCTCATCTCCGCGCAAGATTCACGCATTACGAAGCGTCAGAAATTAACTTGTTGAACGAACATTGAAACGTGGCATTTGCACTTCAACGCAATGCTGATAGCCATAGATAGGCGCGTCTTTAGATGATTCTGTTGTATGACTATGTTTACTGTTGTATGTGTTCTTGTCCTGGTCTACATTTAGTGCTTCTATTCATGCATTTTATGTTGTAATTCTTTGTTGCCTCATCCTGTTCAATATGACCCTTAACCTCTCCTGTAATGTTTTCATCCACTTCTACTTCTCATTTAATCTTGAATCTTGAGATTGTCCCAACTGTTCCTTGAAGATTAATAGCCCAATTTTTAATACTCTACAGATTCTCTAAACTAAACTCAATTGAACAATGTTATTTGTTAAGAAATTGCAGAATATACCTTTATGCATATGCCTTTATTAGCAGAGCTCCATCATGCATCATCAAAGTTATTTCCTTATAGGCCCTATTACATATAATTGTTTACAGTTTAATGTTTAATTTGGCATTTAAACTGAATTCCTTTTTCATAAATTATTATGTTTTAGCTTTGTCGTGATATTATGCTGGTGGCTTTTAGTGTATTGATACATTCTAGCATAGATAGGCCACAGCACCAGCACTGGTTAGTGTCTTCATCTGTCTTTTTATAGGGCATATCCTGGAACACTGTTCGTTACATGCTTGGTGAGATACAGTATGGAGGACGAGTGACAGATGATTTTGACAAAAGGCTTTTGGTCACCTTTGCCAGAGTAATTTTATACTATAATTACTGAACATTTGTCTGGCATAGGCTTTAAAATTCTGGCACTCGTGATAAACTGCAAATTACAGGTTAATTTATAAATGTTATGATTCTGAAGTAGTGACTGTATATGCATTATGATATGAATTGGTGGCTCACAAAACCTTGAGGAACAGGGCAGGTAAACTTTCCAGACAATTTAAAGACTATTTTAAGTCATGCAAGCAGTGTATTTTTGGCAGCACCAGCTTTGTTGTCCCTCAGAATTTTATCTCTGAAATATATCAGTGTAAAAAGCAGTGTAATGGCAAATAAATTGGCAGTAACTATTCAACAAGTTCCATATTTGTAGTGGCTCAATTGTTTGTTTATCAGCAGTTGCTCTAGACTTTAAATTGAAGACTTGAATAATGTAAAACCGTTGATGTGTCTAACACATCTGCAAAATCTTGATTTGCCAGAATGTGAAGGAGACCACTCTCGTCTGATCCATAACACTGCCTCAGGCCTTAGTGATCCTTTCTTTGAGTAACGACAGGCACCAGAGAACAATCTAGATCTTCCATTTGAAATTACTTCTTTAGAGACTTAGCTTCGCGATAAATGCAAGAAGATGATTCTAATAATGGTCTTATTTCAATACTTTTCTGAATGATGTTTTAGGTTTGGTTTTCGGAAAGCATGTTTCAAGACAGTTTTCAATTCTATGTTGGTTATCAAATTCCTGGAAAACTGAGAAAAATTGAGGAATTACGCAGTTTCATTAACTTGTTGCCAAACATTGATAGCCCTGAAGCATTTGGACTTCATCCTAATGCTGATATCACGTAGGTTGTGTGAACGTCTTTATCACGACCCTCTTGGCTTGACTTCTGTTTACAGTGTTTTCTGTTTCTTTTACCCATTGATCTACATAGTTATAATATTATTCTGCCTTCAATTTTGGTTGAGCTCTCTGTTGAGTTCTTCAGTCCATTATATTTTTCACAGCCCAAGTCTTTGAGTTTGGCTATATTACCCTTACTTCATAATCATTGTACGGAGAATCTTCTTGACTTGATTTGATTAATTATGTTCTCCTTGCATATTAACTCTTTTGTGTCAGAATTATTTGAACACTGACGACTTTTGTTGACGTCCACCTGAAAAGAGTTAATATTAATATGGTCCCAGAAAAACACTGCTACTTATAGCCCATCCATATATTAAGTACAACAAACAGTCATGTTTTCAGATCTCTTTCCCCTTGTTGCATCTGGTACATTTTGTGGACCCCCCAATGCTTACATACAAATTAGCTTATCCCTCACCCCCTGTTTGGTACATCTGTAAATAGAGTCAGCAATCAGTGGAAGGGTTTCACTCCGTCCCTTAGTCCCTCCAGCCCTCTGCTCTAGGAGCTTTAATTACTGTACTAGTCCACATGGTCAATCAATTTATTTCCAGTCAACCATGCACCGACTGACCTACAGCATGGAAATCTTCTTGGCGTGGCTTTTATATTTAAAAGTAACACTTATATATATATATATATTTGTGCAATGTACACATTCAGTCGAGACCCCTCCCTCATGTACACATTGGTATGCAAAGTGTCATAAATTCAACACTCCTCAATGTATACATAATATATGGACGGCCTCTTATGTGTTTTAGATGACTCTTTTTAGATCTGTAACATGTTGCATAATCTTGAGATTTTTAAATGGCAAATGAAATTATGTACTTAAAATCTGTACAGATTTTGTTAAGTATTAAGTAAGTATGTATTAATATTAATTATTACTTAGTATTAAGTATTTGCTTAATTTTTTTTTAAATTTGGACAAATTTTTATATATTGGATCTGCTAAAGGTGAAAATATGATGGCTTAATTATCTACAGTACATTTTGGACAGTAGTCACTCATTTGAATAACACTGCTTTAGTGGATTTCATTACTAGCTCTTAAAATAGCTTTTATTACTTATATTTTATAATATAGTAATAAATATCGATAGATCAGTTTTGCTTTGTTATTAATACAACCAAGCCTAATGAATTCATCACAAAATAGGTTTGTCTAACAAGGAGCATTGACAAAGAACAACAGTGGAAATACTGTGTTTGATGAATGTTGAATTTGAATTGAAATCAAATTGTGCTTCACAGTAATTTAACTCTAGACATTTACTGTATATACTAAAGGATATGACTTTTAGCTACCAGAGCAATGTGGCACGAAACATTCTGGACACAATTCTGAACATTCAGCCTAAAGACAGTAGCGGTGGAGGAGAAACACGCGAGTCAGTTGTGTATCGAATGTCAGAGGACATGCTATCCAAGCTGCCACCCAATTATGTCGTCTTTGAGGTATTTTCTTGCATTATCTGTATTACTTTTGCTGGGTTATTCAGCAGGTTGAGTTTATTAATTATTTAGTTATGTTGCAATTAGGAATGCTCCAGATCGACACTCTAGCATCCATTTCAAGGGTCTAGTTAGTGAGAAAATAAATTATCGTAGTGTGTCATTGTGCTTGTGTACATCATGGTATGAGGACACGCTCAGCTCACACTTTCTATGGGCTTGGCCTCCTCTGATCTATGGTTTCCACATATTTATTCATCAGCTTTACATATGTACAAAATGATGCATACTGTTTATAATTTTTGTCTGAAAACAAAAATACTGCAAGTTTAGTAGACTGTGTTAAGAAAACGGAAACAATGTGGCCAATTAGAAAGTTATCATTTGCAGTATTTGTTAATTTACCATTTGTATTCAATGGTTAGTATTATTTTATATGCAAGTTTGGATTTTGATCGATATTTGGCTTAAAAATCAGTTGGAGTTTAGAAATTCTGTACAGTTCAGCTCAAATTCACAGCTGTCTATTTTATGTCTCTTCAGGTGAGAGAGCGTTTGAAGAAAATGGGAATTCTTCAACCACTTAACATCTTTTTGAAGCAGGAAATTGATCGAATGCGAAGGGTTCTGACAGTAGTCAAGAAAACGTTATCAGATCTGCGATTGGCAATTGAGGGAACAATCATTATGAATGAGGTAACTTTGTGGAATTAAATTAATTAGACGTATTATTGAATATCATTTCTGGAAAAAATTCTCATACTTGAATCTGAGCATCAGGGCTGGTGCTGATCTCCTGTTTCAATGACAAGCAGAGGTGGCTTACTCTGTTAATCCTGAGTGGATTGTAACTACCAGTACTTTTTTATATCTGCATTTTAACTTTGCAGATTCATGCTGCTACTCATTTTCTTCATCTAGATTAGGGATACTCAAATGGCGGACCATGGTCCGCAGTCTGGCCGTGGATACTTCCTGAATGGACCATGGCAAGGTCCAAATGTCATGTTTATTGAATTATTACTAACGAATTTATACATCACACTGAAATAATTTGTATTGCTCCAAATGCTAGAAACATATTCATTATACTTAAAACTGCAGAATTTGTAGTTTTTGCTTTAAGTTCAAAGCACAGAAATTTATGACACGGTGGCGTTTTTTTTGCTTGTCAGCCATAATTCAGTACCTAATATCACTATATACTCTGTAGAAGTTGATTGATTGATGGATCATTGATCTATCGACTGACTGTTCAATTGATACCATTTAATCACCAGTTTTAGGATTATATTAAATGCCAAGATATATACGTCGTGAAGATTCAATTACCACTAAAATACCTACATATTAGAATCTTTACAACACTGTAATATAAACTGATATGTGCAAATTTATTGTAAACTGTTTTAGAACCTAAGAGATGCGTTGGACAACATCTATGATGCAAAAGTTCCAAACATCTGGCGAAAAATTTCGTGGCCGTCAACGACAATTGGATTCTGGTTCACAGAACTCTTAGAGAGGAATGACCAGTTTTCTAAATGGTTGTTTGACGCAAGACCCAATGTTTTCTGGATGACAGGATTTTTCAATGCCCAAGGTATGTTAATAGAGCATTATAGAGGTAGTTGTTATTGTTTCTGTTAATTGTATTTATATTACTGCTAAGTGATTTGAGGTTAAATGTTTAGTAAAAAGCTGTTTTCATATATTATGAAATAACTTCACACTTGAATATATGCCTCGTTATTATTTTCTGCAATTGAGTGAAATTATGCAAACAACTTTTACAAGTTGTGTAGTTGAATTCAAAACTCGTGTTTCATACTGTTTCCAAGCACTTTTCTGGTATGTCTAGGAAGCATTAATTATATTATGTAACAGAGCTTTTCCCAATGCATATTGTGTGCATTCCGAATTAATCAGGAAATCATAGTTTACCTGATAAGAGTTTTCTAAATAGCAAATTTGCTTGTTATTAATTTGGTTATGTGATTTTGCTATTACAGGGTTTCTAACAGCCATGAGGCAGGAAGTGACTAGGGCACATAAGGGTTGGTCACTTGACAGTGTGATGTTGACAAATGAGGTCACAAAGTGGTTAAAAGATGATATCTCCAGTCCACCACAAGTGAGCACCCATTTTTTACTGTGACAATAAGGTGTATATAGACTATATACATGTGAGAATGTTATTGCTCCTTATCACAAGTCTGTCTTTGAAATCTAAATTATATTTTACATATGCACCATTACAGGATTACAATGTGTTTAGAAGCATCCGCATTGATGTACTATCACTAGGACGTTAAATTTTTTGGGGGCCAACAATTTTGAAATTCACTGCAAACAGGGCAGAATTCGCTGCATTGTGTTGCCTGGCATAATATTCCATGTACATGTGCAATACACCAGAAATTGAGTGTATGCATGCATGCTTGCATGACAGATAGTTTTAAAAACATACAGCAAATTAGCACAGAACCACAAATTAAAGGGCAGCGAGACTAAAAGTCAAACCATTTAATGTTTTCCAGAATTCTGATACAGCATGTTGTACAATGCTAAGTTGTCACCCTTAATGCTACATCTGTCATATCTCAACACATCAGAGTACAGACTGAAAGATCGCTCAGCAGCAATGTTATTTTATGGCACAGTCAAACATATTAGTGCAATGTCTAAGGAGTTGTTCTCAGGTCACCAACACTTGACTGTTATGTGCAGTTCAGTTTTTGCTTGTATGTCATCCTCAAACCATGGAATGTTCTCACAATAAACACATGACTTATGTTCAGTATGTTCAACTTTGCCACATCAAGCTCACAACACACACAGTAAAATGTCTGCAGCAGATTGACGGATGCAAGCTGTCCATGGTCAAATTAAACGACAAATCAATGAGGACAGTGATTATTATTATTATTACAGGACAATTTGTATAGTGCTGTACGCATAGTTTAAAATACCAAATTCAAAATCGCTTTGACAACGCTGACATGTTGGCGATGTTAAAAATCCACTCTGATGATGAAAAGAACTTTGCTGCCCTGAAGAAGTCCGGTGCTAAGTCCTTGAGAAGCGGTCCTTCAGAGGAAAACTTCAGCCACATAGACATGCCAACAAGGAACAGAAGATTATGTTACAAGTCCACGAGTTGTTAATAAGAGTTCTCCACATGGAAGTTTCCAGCAGTGAAATCCAAAAGAGGCAGTCTTCCGCGAGAGAATAGTGATGATGCCAAACATGGATAACAAACAAGTGATGATGCCAAACATGGATATAAACATATAGATGCATGGAATTCATCTCAAAGTGAAGGACCAGATTGGTGCTCTGTGAAAATCGTACCATTTAGCAGCATGATTAAAAAATTTGCGGTGGATGCAAAAATTCATGATTGCCATGAAAAATTTACAGCCCCATCACTTTATGGCTTGCTACAGATTTCACTGCTCTTGTAGTTCGTCATTAAACAAATCTTGTTAAACATATTTATGGCTTGAAAATTCTTCTTTGCTTGAAAAAGCTACAACCCTGAGAGCATTAGCAGTCTGAAATTGATATAATTGATTTTTGCAGGAGGGAGTTTACATACATGGTCTTTTCCTTGATGGTGCTTCATGGGACAGGCGCACTTCAAAGCTTTCAGAACCTCATCCAAAGGTACTCTTCTCACCAATGCCAGTTGTACACATGTTTGCAATTCAGACTGGACCACGAGACCCTCGTTTCTACCAATGCCCAGTATACAAAAAACCAAATCGAACCGACCTAACCTTTGTTACAACACTGATGCTTCGAACAACCACTAGTCCAGACCATTGGATCTTGCGTGGAGTTGCAGCTCTGTGTGACATAAAATAAAAATTAAAACCACAGAATATCGTTGCCATTGTTTTATAAATACCAAAACTGTAATTCCATATAAACAGTCTTGCCAGATGATCCTGCTGTGATTTGAATCTATTTTGGTTTTTCTCGTCTCGTTTATATGTTAGCAAAATCTATTATATATAGTATTACTGTATTAATCTTATTATCGACTCTTATGTTTGCATTATTTACTTCATGGATCTGAAAGTATGTGTTTATTGTTTGCATTTTTATTGCTGAAGTAATGAGGACATTAAAAGTTTGGGATTTTTAAATATATAAAAAGAATGATCTTAACATATTCTCCAGTTGTGTATTTTGTCAGGCTTAGGCCTACACTGTAGTATTATGATGAATAACATTTTGTGTGATATATATTTGATCAAAACAAATTTAAAACTTTTCAGATAAAATAAAAATTCAACTGTCATTAAAACATGGAGCAGATATTCAAGGTTAGCATTCCAAAATAATTTGGGTGCTATCCCTGATAAGGCCATTCACTAAAAACTTGAACACAATTTTCACCTGCCTTTCAGAAATTGGTCACTTTGGATTGACATTCATTCATTGCCTCATAACAAGGCTATCAAATAGGCCAAGACATACTCAAGGCCTCAACTCTTATCACTAAAATTTTTTCATGCTTCAAGAATGGTTGAGTCAAACTAGTATTTTGCTCCAAAATTTTGTTATTGATGCAAGTGAGACACTACACACTACAATGAGGCACTTGAACCCAGACCAACCACAGTCTTTGGTTGCCTTATGGGTAATACAGAATCATCTGCATTTATCAGTTTAAAGCAGAAGTCGTAAACCTTTCGTTACTAGGGGCCATAATAATTTTTATCAACATGTGGAGGGGCCACATGTTTTTGTTGCCTTTTGTGCATCATTTCCAAATACTGTTTAGTAACAATCACTGCAGTCACAAAACAGTAATAAGCCTAACTGGTAACAGTTACAATTAAATAGCAGTTTTAAAGTAATTTACTATTTTACTAAATTAAGCACAGGAACTAAAAAGTCTTACTCATGACTCAATATTGCATGCATAAATAGGACCAATTAATTTATTTAGAAAGTGTCCTGTGTGCTGCCAATTAGCAGCCAAGCAGGCCACATGCAGCCAGCCAACCTGGTTTAAAGGTATTGATACAGTATCCAAAAATGTATATTTACATGTCCTTATTTTTTGGTTTGCTGGAACAAGTGTGATACTCTGTCACATTTACACTGATATCTGCATGCATATGGCACCATACCATTTTGATGTATAGATAGTGCCACTTTTTAAAATCTTTGTATTTCAGCCTCATGTTCATTTTCGTAGACCACTTTATGTTGCATTACTAATTTTAATCTATAAGGCACCACTATTTTTAATTTGTTTGAGCCAATATTTAATTTATGGACTGTTACTGTATATTATATTGTATAGCTCCACTTTTTTATTCTGTATGTACTAATAAGGGCCGCCGAGAGAATTTCCGGGGCCCGGTGCCAAAAATAGTCACGGGCCTCTGACCTGACAAGTGTGTGAATACAGTAAGTTGATGCCCTATTTTTGCTTGTCAGTCTTTTTCAAAGCAGACTTCCGGGTCCTCGTTACAAGTGTGAAAAAGTATTGATGACCTTTTTTGCTTCTCGGTCTTTTTATGGCATTACTTAACCTTCCTAGCGTTAACGATGAGTTGCGGTCGTTGGAGAATTCTGAAACTAATAGCGTTAACGACAAGATTGCGGTCGTCTATTGTCTACGTCTCCAACAGCTGCACCACCCACTTAATTGTTTTGGTGACACGCCCAACCAAATGGAGCCATAGTGGACAAAGATGACCCATTTTTGTTGAACAGTCAATGGGACGTCTTTTCAGGGTTTTTGCATGGAAAAGTGCAGACTGTAACCTTTAACATTAATAACATCATCAAGATGACCTTTTTTTCGTTGTCAAAGTCTTTTTCAGGGTTCAGACTATTGTTAATACATCATCATCACCAGACCTGGGCCCCTTCAAGCTCCATGGGCCCCGGAACAATGTACTGGCTGCACCCTCCTCTCCTCAGGCCTGGTGCTAATTATAATTTATTTGGCACCTAGTCTTTAATTTTAGGACACCTTCATGTTAATTTATGTCGTGGCAATATTTTAATCAATATTATTTTGATACCACCCATTACCTTTTAAATTGGTACACCACCACTTAATTTTTATTTATATTTTCCCACGATCTTTCCATCTACAGTCTACACAATGGTTAATAAGAAGATAATGATAGCAACCCTTAGAGAGGTAGCTCTGCCACATGAAAGCATTCTGTCTAATTTTTATCTTGATCTTAATTAGTTTTTTGTTGCTTGTATTTAAATGATTTAGCAATTTTCCAATTGTCATAACAGAATAGAGTCTAATTACTGTACACTAAAAATACCAAAGAAATACATGTATACACAACCAGTCTGGCACAGATCAGCTATAAGGCAATGACTGAATGAATACATATAAACAAATTGCCTACAAAGTGTATTACAAAATATTTTTACATTCAGAAAACTGCACAACATGCATGGGATAACCAGAAATTGATACAATGCTTACACAAGTGCTTTTTCAGAAAAGACAAACAGAAAAGATGCAAACAAACCTTTCATTAGCCAATTATAACTTGCTAAATGTCTGCAGTTTAACTTTTTCAGCCATTCATTTAATATACAGTTTCTGTGAAAATATTATCTTCATATATTGAGAAACAAAATGTCAGTGGTAGAATCGTTATAATTTTTAGTTATTTACAGTGTAATTCTAAAAGCTCAAACAAGCCAATTCAATTATTTCTCTAGTCGCCTCCAAGTTGCTGGCCACGACCCCAGGCATGGCGTTGATCACCCTGATCTTGTGTTCTTCGTGAAGCTGGTGCCACTCCAAAGCCTGCTACACCTCCTCTGCGGTTTGGTAACAATCTATAGCTGTAATAAACACACACAAGTTCAGCAGAACAAGGCAGTGTGGTGGTGACAGTTCAATCTCTGTCACTAGACGGTCACAGATTCAAATGTGTCCATTACATGGCAGTCACACAATGGTGTAATTATGAAGATCAGTTCTTCAAAACTCATTTATTCAATATTATCAATATTTTTGCTGTCAGCACAGGGAATATAAAACAATACAATATCAAATCCCTGAAACTAAAAAATAGAACATACAAATTTTTCTCAAGCACGGCAATGACTTTTTTAACTCACCAACACCAGAGAAGAAAAAAATTATACTGAAGTTCAAGTGAATTTTTGCTCACAGGCAGAAAAAACATTGCCAACATTTTTTTTCCCAAAACCGAAGATTAAATTTTTAGACGCCGTCACCGTACCGGGAATCATTTTTTTGAAAAACCTTCAAAAATGAAAACTTTTTGGAATTTGCTATATCTCAGGCTAGATATGAGCTATGAAGATGAGGTATACACCATTGTTTAGCCCTTTCACTCCTCTTTCTAACCATCCATGCCAAACAAAGAAATTTGGGGGCAGGTCCATTCTGGCCTAAAATAGAACCCCTCCCCAAAATTTTTTCGAAGCTCCATAGCAAAAAATTTTCAGTGGTAACCCCAATTTGGTGAGTGGCAAAGTTGTAGGGATCCATGTCAATGGAACAAAATAAATCAAAAGTTTGAAAATCGGTCAACATTTGGTAAAGACATATCAATTCTAACCAGAACAAGTCGTCGCAACAGAAGTCCGCGATGAATTTTGAGTTTTGTAATTTTTTAAAATTTGCTATATCTCAGGCTATATAAGAGCTAAGAAGATGAGGTATATGCCTTGTTTAGCGTTTCTATCCCTTTTTCTAACCATCCATGCAAAACAAAAAAATTGGGGATAGGGTCCACTCTACGGCCTAAAATTAAACCCCCTCCAGAAAATTTTTTTGAAGCTTTGTAGCTAAAATTTTTCAGTGGTAACCTCACTTTGGTCAGCAGCAAAGTTGTAGGAGAATGTCAGTGGAACAAAATAATCAAAAAGTTTGAAAATCAGTCAACATTTGGTAAAGATAGATCAATTCTAACCCAAAAAAGTTGTTTTTTGGAAATTATTAGTCTGACCCCTCACTCCAAAGAATATGCATTATCTCTTTCATAGAGCCGATATAGCTGAAAATAGGTGCTATCTAGCAAATGGATGGATACTGAAGCGATTTATAGCATAAAACATCTCCGATACATCACGTGCATTTGACGAAACGCGTCAAAACTTACATGATGAGCCTGGCTCGGGGATCCCAAATAACAAAAGATGACGTTGGACGAGCCAGGCTCGGGATCCTGGCTAAGGGGTTAATATGTTTTAGTTCTAGTTTTGTTTTGGACCTTTCATAAATATTCCTTAATGTCAAACTAAATAAACATTTCAGTCTTACCAGAAAACAAAGCTGATAAGGCAAACATATTCTATACTTGTATTATTTATTTACATCATGCAAACACTGCATTTGGACATAATTTGGCATACATACAAGATTGATGGTGTCTGCAAAAACTGCCTTCCTCCAAAGTCTTGTGGATATTTGAACATAAGAAAGAAGTAAAGATGCCCAACAAGAATTCCCAATAATTCATGCCAACCTCTAAGCAGAAACCAAATAACACACATTAAAGTATTTACAGAAAACATTTATAACATCTAAGGAAAACTGAATTTCGTTTTATTCAGCTTCTGTGCTTTTAACTCGATAAATAAAAGTTTATATTCCTCAAACTTTATAAGAACTATACAATTTCTTAAATGAAGTGACAAGTCAAAACAACTGAAACAAGTTCTTGCAAATAATGCAAAAATATTATTAAAATTATTAATCGCGATAAATCGCATTTCCTTTAGCAACATTATTTGTTCTGGTCCCGAAGTTGTAATTAAATTGAAATAAACAATGCACCAGTCAGTGGCGGCTCCACCTAGGGGCCAGATGGGGCCCGTGCCCCCCTATTGAGTACCTGGCCCCCCCAGTGGGCCCCAGTTGGGACCCTATACTTAATGCTACATACATTAAACAACAAATGGTTGCCCCCATGATTAGAAGTTGCCACCCCAACGGCCCCCCACTTGCCAAATCCTAGAGCCGCCACTGGCACCAGTTACACCGTTTTGTTGCCTTACGCTGTACTTCACTTTCGTCCATCATTGATTCCAAAAACAAATATACAATAATTTTTATATTTGAAATTTTAAACTCTGAACGAAAACTCCAACAGTGTCAGTAATTTAGAAACGTGACCACAACACATGTGACCACGCATAACATTATATAACACATGCATCCATTGCATCCTCCATTTCAGTCAACTTTAAACAAAAACTCATGACGTTATCACTTTCAAGCTCAGTTTTTTAAAAGTTTCTTTAGAGAAATATGAGGCGATTAATTATGATGTGATTAACGCGTTAATCGCGTGTTAATCGTGATTAAAGGACAGAACTACTTAAAACACATCTTCTCCACATAACTTTCCCTTCATAGTCTGTCTTGCTGTTTCACACTCTGACTGATCTCTGAAATGACCTGGTCTTTTGCAGATGGATTTGTAGTAACATCAATCAAAACCTTTATAATATTACAACTGGTCCTATAGAAGTGCATAATTATTGTTATTATCTCATGTTAAATAGAGCACTGATTAAAATAGGCCCAATACTACCATATCCATCCAGTACTGAAATGATCAACTTGTGTCATAATTAGCTGCTACTGAAACTATGCTGGTCCTCTGAGATGAATCTCAGTGAGTTCTGAATGCACTTAACTGCCCAGATCTATAAACTCATTGTCAGGTCTGCTACAAATAGTAGCTATTTCACAGCATGTTCTAGCAGCCATACTGCATTATAGTACTACTTCACACTAATTTGCAAAGTTCAATATAATTTTCTTGGAAATATTTTCAAAAGAAACCTGAAGACCCATCTATTTCATATGACTTACATTCCTACAGTGAAGTAAAGTTGATATATAGTGCTGAGTGATTTCATATTTATATATCGCCATTTTATAACTGCACATAAAAAGCCGCGGTCTTCACATTCACACAAGCCTATCTTAGAAGATTAATTACATTTACCCGCTTCCTAAGATCATATTGAAGGCAAAGAGTACCCAAGGAAGATACATTGCCTAAAAACAGATGCAAATAACAGTGTGTCAGCAACATATTAATAAAACAATACGAATAACTTATATAGTCACCTCTGAAACTAATTAGCCATAATTATGAATCCAATGCCAAAACAATTAATATTACAACTGTATATAAATGATTAAACAATACAATTAATGCATTTCAATAGAGCTGAATCAAAATGTATACTATTTTAACACAATGACTGCAGCACTATTTCTCTGAGGCTGGCTTGATTATTGCAAAATTTATTTTGGTATAACTCTTGCATCTTTGATATTTTCTTTTAAAAAGCTGGAAGATAGCAGCCACAAAATCATTGAAAACCGCATCCAAGGTTCATCAGGTCAAGGGTGAGTAATTAGCATCTTTAGACAATGCCCACGCCTGCACTGAGCCAGCCTATATTCATGCACATATATTGATGGTTAGTGCCAAATAGATCCTACTTAAGATACTTCTCAGGTATTCAGATGACTTGAATGTGTGGCACTGAACCAGATCTATATATGCATCTAACTTGCTTACAGAATAATCCTGTGAAGTGTATTATAATTTGATATAGGATGTAATTCCAACAGTCCAAGATGCATAAATTACCATATATATTTGCAGACAGGTCAATCTCACAGATAGGTTGACCCCATTTTAGGTTTTAAAAAAATAAAGCAAATTTGCCATGACCCTTGTATAAGTCTATAACAAAATTGTAGGGTCGTACAGATTTCTTGAATTGCATAATTATGCCTGATCTGCATTGAAATTGGATCAAAATTGATCCAATTGATTGGCTGCATTTTTCCCCAAACCCCACACTTCCAAGCTATTTACAGGTCAACGGTCAGTGGCTGGAGGTAGTTGTTGTCCACCTAGTCCAAGTGTTTGATGGTTAGCCTTGCAGGGGAGAGACAGCCAAGGCAGGTATCTGGCCCAGGTATGCCTTAATCTCACTAATGCCAAGTCCCAAACGTGTCTGAGCAGGCCTGGGCATTAGTCATAGCTGTCTGAATTATGTTATGCTAGACAGCCCAGCATATGAATAGATGGTCCTGGGCTACATAAGATTTTCCGTAAACACCAATGGTCCAAAGCATCGGTACAGTACAGTAGTGTACAGTAGTACAGTAGTGTACAGTATTACAGTAGTGTACAGTAGTCCACATCTCACATCCACAGAGAAGCAGTGGTAAAATGTATGCTTCATATAAGCAAATTTGGTGTGAAATGAGAATGAGGAATGCCAGATATGATGATCAAGCGTCTTCATGCTGTTAGTCTTCATGCAGTTTCCAATCCCAAACAGATCAACAACCCATAATGCATTATGAGGACAGCAGGAGCATCATGATTCATCTGGACTGCCAATCATTTGTTGACAAGACCAGAATGCATTGTGCATCACGATTGTTGCCTAAAGCTTGCCCACCAGCCATGAAACTGGGTCGAAGGGGACTTTCCAAAAATAGCCTGGGTGATCCCGGTCGAAATTTATAATGCCTTACAGGCAAAAGCACTAGTTAGCAATATTTTTGCTGCAACATCATTAATTGATAGACCAAAGGAAACTGCTGCTGCACGATGGTGCATAGTTAAGAAAGGAGGAGTCAGACACCCATAGTCCTTTGACGGACACATCTTTAAATAAACACAACATGGTTTAACTTTGTAACTCATTGGGTAATCTGCTTCTTTACAAAAATTCTTTGGAAAATTGCACAGACTCGCAGATAAGTAGATTTGGCGTTTCAAAGTGAATTTTAAGGCATAAATTTTTTTACTTATCTGCGAGTATATACAGCAATCATCAATGCACCAATTTACTCTCATTTTACCCATTATCATCTAGTTCAATATTGCTAGTGGGAAGCAGTTGCAGTCACTAAATAATGACATTATTACAACATGCTTTCTATTACAAGAAAAATCAAACTAAAGAAATTATACCTTGAACTGGGTTCCAAACCAAAACTGGACAATCTGATCCCTGTTGACTTGACACCAAACATACAAAACACTGAGTATCATGGGATCCATAAGAAACTGAAAACAATTTCAATTCTGTTATAAGACATTAAAAATGAACAAAAATGTCATGCTGATTACCAGTAATCTTTTAGCTATTACAGCTTCAGTTTTTAAATCTTAAGCAGTTACAAGGCATAGCAAAATTAAGCTACTGTTGTTCAAACGATAAAGCAGCATTGCTAACAAAACATACACTCTGATTACTACTAGAATTTGTTTTGATTTTCATTGAAATCAAAGACAAACTAAATAGATTTGCTGATTACACCAATGGCACTGATGTTGGAACCTAGACAAAAATTCTCAATTATCTAAATACTGGGCATGAACCACACTGAGCATAAATATCAATTAACAAGTTTTTTGCCGCCTAGTAAGGAACCATTGAACATTTGCTGGAAAATACATTAGGTTCAAGAAAACATGCACAATGACAGATTTTTATTTAGACAGTTAGTAAGAAATCATTGCTTTTTCATCTACATTTCTCAAGTATTCAATGGTGATATCCACTCATCCATCAGACATTGTCAATATAAATTATCAGATATTAACCATACACTCAATTTCATGGGGACCAAACCCTCACTGGTCCAGGCCAACCTCTGGTAGATGTTGAAAAATTTGATTGTTATCTCTGTAAGTCCCTATTGAAGGCAAAGATAATCTTGAGGTGAGAGCAGTCTGTCTGACTTCCACTTCCCTCTCTTTTTGGAAGAATCAATCACTGCATAAAATGCTAATAAACAACAGATGAATACCAAAAGTGACAGGAAAATTGAATTTTTATGAAAAATAATTAGGCATTCAATAACACAAATAGGTGGTCAACCTCACTATCTCCCCAACAAGTCAATAATCAGGGCAGCTACTAACACTCATAACCTTGTTCTTGAACAACTTGCATTTGAACTAAACAGCAAACTGCACAATAATTATTGTGATCTCAAATAGCATTCAGAGTCATCAGTGATTTCACCAGCACAGCTCAGCAGCAGTATTTTAACATGCATATGCCTAGAAATCATATAACATTAATCAATTCCACAATGTAGACTATATTCTACTTACATAAATATTGGCAAGCAGACCAATAATCTATTGAAGAAGTTAAGGAATAAGCAATAATAAAACAGCTCAATGTTACAAATTATTACATATATATATTGATTAGCAATAATTCTATAATGACATATCACAAGTAAATGAAAAATGTCTAACAAACCTGCTAACACACACCACTGTTTTATTAACTTATTGAATTGGCTTGTAAAATGCCACCAAATATACAATCAAGACCTCACTTGCAAAATTCTGTCATTATGATGATTGTATAATGAAGCTGTATCTCAAAGCAAATAAATTAGCCCACCTTTAAATTAGTCCTCATTTTATATCAATACAGTATAACTTCCAAATTAGATTTAAGCATAATGCCAAAACCTCTCATAATATGTATATCAAATATGTTCTTGTATATTCTTGGCCTAAGCTGACACTATATAAATCAATTTTATCCTCTCAAAAAAGTCAGTGTTTCCTTGGAAATTTAATTGCCTTCTGCACATAAATAGCAGTGCCGCGTATGCATACAGCAGGCTGTATATGTGTACAGAAGCACCTCGTTACAGTACATTATGGCATGCATATAGCATCATGCACAGCACTAAATCTGTCACAACGAAAGGGTTAATACAGAGAGTGTTCCATATTTTGTGGAAGCCACTAAATAAGGCCATTTCTTTATCAATCAATCAATCAATCAACTTCTATAGTGCCACTATCATAATGCTTAGGGCATCAGCCGATGGCGCACCAAATCCAAATAGCATTAGAGCCAGGTCAAGCCAGAAGATCAGTCCGAAACAGCGGGCGAGTAATCTAAGGGGGATAAACCAAATCAAACAGATGTGTTTTAAGGCCAGATCTGAAAGATGATAAGTTGTTAGTTATGTGAAGTGATGTTGGTAGTGTACAATCTAAAGAGTTCTTCTGATCACTGATGACAGCTTAAGATACTTCAAAAACAAACTGCATTAACTACCTTAAAACATATCAATTTTTTGGCATACTCCTCTCAGCCAGACCATGCAATCATGAACTGACCTAGGCATTTTCAACCACAATCTACTACAGAAACAATTTTTTTACTGGTTCTCACTCTGAAGCAATCATGGACTGATGCTAGTAATAACTGTGAATAAAGGATACAACCAAGCAGACCCAGTTGAATGTAAGCATGAAAAGATAATCAGCTGGCTTTCCATCAAACACTCCTACAACAGAACGGCAATGCTCGAGTTCACTTTTATGTAACACCGTTTCTCGAAATTAAGGTGCACAACAATGTCCTCTCACAAATACACTGCCAGTAGTGTCTCTAATTTTGCATTTCAGTCTTACTGCTTCTGATAGCAAAAGCTGAATATCAGTAAACTATCAGTCACATCCATGACAATAAAGTAGCCAAACCTTAAAACGATGTGAAAATAATCAAAACTCATGACCATCTACCGTATATACTCGAGATAAAGTCGATCCGAGTATAAGTCGACCCCTAGATTTTGGGTATTTGAAGGTGTCTAAAGTCATTGACCCGGGAATAAGTCGGTGACGTCATCGCGTGAACCCTCTTGAGGTGATAGTAAGAGTCGGAAAAATGGCGGCGGACGCATAGTGGGCATGTGGCGCAGCGGCGCCATTGTTTTGATTGAAAAACTGAGTTTTAGCTTTGAACTATCGAGAAACTGAACGATTTTGACATTCCCAGATTGATTCCTGACGATTAAGAAAATTTTAAACCTGCTATTCGCTCATTCTTGACAATATAAAAGTCTTAATTACCGGTAATCTTGAATTTTTTTATATTTATGTAGCGCCAATATTTAATTAATATTTATGTGGCGCCTATAAATTACCAATCTTAAAAGCGCTGATGTGAACTTTTATTTAGATGCCGTTGTGTATGTTGAAAATAATTACGCAGTTAGCTAAATTAATTATTTTCGACATGCTATGTATGGAAACTTTACCCAACAGTTAGTGCCTCAAGTATAAGTCGAGGTCAGGATATATAACCTGTGAATTGGCCTTAAATTTCTCGACTTTATCACGAATATATACGGTATACTAAGGAAATATTAATTATGAAAACATAATGAAAGTCACGATCATAAGGCAGTAAAATTAGTGAAACTCAAATTCACCTAACTATTCACATATATGCTTTTATTTTCATTTAAACAGCACACACACATGAATATAACAATACAAATTAGCAACAGTCACCTGTTTCTAGACGAGTTGAATATGAATACAGGAAATATAAATTCAGAAGATAATGAAATCCCGTTTGGGGCATTAACGGATAGGAAAACAAGGCGGTAACAGGTCTCCAAATCTAAAACCAACAACATTGGCATACAACACAGGCATAAAAAAATAAAGATTTGTCTCTACTTCAATTCATATTTACATCCATCGTCCAGTACACACTGAATCCAATAGTTCTGCTCCTTGTTCACTGTTGAAAAGATTCAAACTGTAAAAGCTTTAAAATCCTGCCAATGCTTAGCTAAGGAGTCCATTTCATCTATAACTTGTCAATACCTCCAAAGAATCAACATTCAGCTAGCAGGCAACGATGGCCACAAAGACCTAGCACATCTCCCAGATTCACATGCACTCAAGCCCGCTCTGCTGAAAACACGTGTGTAATAGTCATTTGCACGTGCTTTCATTGTTAATTCATATTTTCAAAATTGGTCAGCAGTAAAATTATGCAACTCATTAGCCTGAAAATACATAAAACAGGCTCAATAAAGCCATCAGAACCTAAGCAGGGTTTCTGCATTATTGGCAATGCACTACCATTCCAACCAATGGTGCCATGCTGGCTCAGTTGCCACTGTCCGCCCTTTCCGCTGTAAACCTGGGCTTGACTTCCAGGCACTCATATCTCTACCAGTGCAAAGTAATAATTAACATGGTCTGTGTTGCATATTACATTGATAATTAATTAGTTAATTATTATCAAGGTGTCATATAAAATAAGATTTACATGAACCATATTACACCAAGGCAAATCAGAACAGTCAGTCATCTGTGATACAAATTATCTACCGGTAATATAATTAGAACAAGCCAAGAACATGATTGGTCTAAGAAAACAAGACAACAGATGAATAGCAAAACTAAGGTCATATTATTTCTTACAGCAAAATAATATAAAATAAAATTTATTCTAAGCATTATGTGCAGCTGAATCATATCCATTCGCCTACTAGGAGACCGTACTGCACCTGAAAAATACAAAAGAACCAGGACATTACAGAACCATTTGGCAGTACAATATTGTATGAGCTACCCATGTAGCAGGTACCTGAGTATCATACTATCCAAATGTGTCCCTGCAGTTATAAGAGGTAAAGAATAGTATATAAAGAAAAATAGTCTTGTGAATCATCAAAGCAACAGTCAATATCAAGAAACAGTTATTTATAACTGATAATCACCTGGAAGCCATGTATAAGCGAGTCATAGTCAAGCATAAGCGAGCGAACAGAAATTAATCCAAATCTTCCCAACAGTGGAAGAATGACAGAACCAGTGAACCAGTATTTTGTGACCAGTGGAATGTTGCGATACCAGTCGCCAATGTCATTCGAAGCCATGTTTAGTCTGAAAACAACAAGTAAAAACAAAACGATTTAAAGACATAATTAACAGTATATGTTTCCCTCTTTGAGAATTAATGAGGCGGACGTATGCACACTCTCATTAATTTGGATAGAAGTGAGAGGAATGATAAGGCTTCTGAAGTTGGAAAAAGGAGTAATTACCTAGTTTAGCATCCAAAATTAATTTTGACTTTTTCACAAATTGGCTAACTTTATTAAATCTAAGAATTGCCATTTGACAACATCATTATAAATGTAGAAGTATCAGTTATAATTTATAAAATTTCAGTTATTTAAGTTGTAAAACTCATCAAAGAAATGACAGGTAGACCACACGCACTAAGAGAAGTTGTACCTGCTATCTAGCTGTTAAACGTACAAGAAATTAGTGAGAAATTTGTGAACTTTTCATCTATAGTACCAGCAATTGATACAAAAAAGCAATGTTTGCAGTGGTTGGCTAGGCATCACCTCATCATGAACACATATGTTTGCAGCGGTTATCGGTTACCTGCTTCATTAGTTAAATACTCCTATGGTGCATTGGTCATGTCGGTATTTCATATAACTTTACGATAACTTTGTGTGTGGATTGGAGACAGCATGTATTAATGAAATATTGGAGACAGCATGTAGAAATTAATTTGGGGCATTAATCCTGCTGATTGGTTGAATGAACCTAACCCTAACTCTAACCCTGACCATGTGATTTATTAGATCAATCAGCGGTTTAATTAGAATGCAGGCAGCCCACATAATAGACACTTCCTTAATTTAATTTGGGAAGCTAAACTAGCCGGTCGTTTTCAGTACGGTTCAGTTTCAGCTTTTAAGCGTTAAAAATAGAGAAAGCGTCGTTTTTATGTCATGTCTATGATGAGTCAGCAGCACTGCCTATGAGAAAGTGTTGTAAATTTTATGTAGATTTACTTTTATGTATCAATTCTTGGCAATTGCATTAACTGAGAAGAGAATGTGACTTAAAGTCACGCATAATCAAGCATTGTATTTGCTATTCTCTATGGAAAAAAGCCGTCCAAATTTGCGTGGTTTCGGTTCGGTTCGGTTTTAACCAAAAACCTCGGTTTCGGTTCGGTTAACAGTAACAGCACTACACTTGTCCAGAAGTTGAACACACTTCATCCGTGGTGTCTAAGGCCAAAACTAGTTTGGGATTATCAATGTTTGTAGTTTTTGAATCAATCAAATCAAAAGAAATTCCGCTGTGGAAGCTTAAAACTGCCAAAGTTTAAACCTAAATCATGCAAGTTGGCTAATTAAGAATAACAATGAAAACAATAATCCTACCAACTCTCCAAAACGAGAAGCAGATGTCCAGGTTCGACTCCAGACACAGCAATCGTAACACACGCAAAACAACGCAATCGACCACTGTTTCACTAGAGACTCTTCGCTCAGCATACGATGAAACCGACCGAACTCTTCTTAACGAACGTAGGCAAAACGCAAATTTTCTTCTCTTTTAATCGTTTGTAATGACAAATTGACAATCACTGAGGAGCTGTAGTGGTGACGACGCTTCCGTTTCCTACGCTAGTAAGTAAGTTGTCTTTTCTGCAGAGACAGCTATTGGTTGTATTGGTCTAACATTCCACTGCTCGCGTTTTTAACTTTTTATCATTTAGAAATTAGAACCAATGTTCATTTTATGGAGATGTGGGACATTTATTAATTCTCGCTGGTCGAAGACGATCCTGAAAGTGGCAATCATTGCATTTTAAAATAATTATGTGAGGGCTTCAAGAGCAGCATTTAGATTTTAGACAGCATTTAAGTTCTAGTTGTTGCCTTGCTGGTAATAATTATTAACGGCATTAGCTAACGAAGCTGGAATGTTAGGACTACTGCAATTGTGTCCTATTCATTTTAAATAATTAGTTTGATAAATTAAGCAATAGCATTTAGAAATACTGTAATAGACGAGATTAGGCTCTTCATTCTACCAGTCATTTGCGTCTGAAATCTGGACACTCTTTATGTAGCGCTATTACACTAGGTATGTCTGAATACCTTGACTAGCATCAGATTTGAGTTGTTTTGCCGACGTTTTTTGGAACATCATCGATAATTGTTGGGATTGCTTATTTAATGAGTATGTAAAGTTTGTCAATGCTAAATGCTAGGCCTTATCAGTTATAATTTTATATGATTTAATTCATACTTTCCCTATTAATTTCACAGAGCAATATTTTTAATGCACTGGGTATCAGATAAAGAGTTAATGTATTGACACAAATCTGTATTTAGTGTCAATCTCTTTACGTGAGATAAGTGTCGACGACTCGACGTGTCGACGACTCGACGGTGTCGTTGTCGAACTTGTCGTACAGCGTCAAAATACCGATGGCGATGGCTGTATTTTAATTTCTGCGATCTCTATGGTAAATATGGCGCGCCGCTCATCCAAAATAATAGACTTGTACGGCGACTTTAACATTAATTTCGGGTGATTTGGTTTGCAGCCAATATATATTTTAGCTAACTGACTCTGAATTTCGTTTTGGATTTTTCGTCAATATTTCAATTTTTATCCAAAGGGACTTCGGGCTGTGACTTTCGTATATGCGCCGGCTTAATAACACCATAGATCCACTCTTCTCTTTTAGCAGCACTTGTTGTCGTGTGGAAAAGTGTTGGCCAAATGTCAGCTGTACGATTTAGTTGTCTGAGCAAAGCTCGTGTTCCGGGATGTTTTCTGCCAAACTGTGCTTCAATGAGTTCATGCTCGGATGATCGAAGGCGTGTCGTTGTCACTGGCATGGGCCTGGTGACATGCCTCGGTGTCGGCGTGGAACATGTTTGGCAGAGGTTACTCGTGGGAGATTGTGGTATTACCAGTTTGACCGATAAAGGTTACCTATATCTGCTTTGTATCAATGCGTAGTGTTTTACTATGAATCTATCTTCAAAATGATTAATACTAAGAAAATATGAATATTACTGTATTGTTTATTTTTGAAATATTTATTTCTTGCTTCAATCTTGTCACTTGTAAATTCAGCAACTGTTGCTGTAACCCCGGTGAAACCTGCCAGCTGGTATGGTGTATTCATAGACAAATCTGCTTAACTGCTTTCAGGCAAGGAATATTTCAAACTGGAACACCCACAATTTAACAGTTCTTGCAGACACTGACCGAAAGCAGTACATTTTGTAGCACTGTATCAAAAGTGTGGATGCCAAGTGTTAGTGGGGTGCAATAGTGAGAATTTACAGCTTGGAGTGGCTTTGGAGTATTCTTGGCTCTTTAGATTTCAGTGTGTTTATCTGTTACTGTCACAAACAGCAAACAAGCAAAATAAATTATAATCTATTTTCAGATGATTCAGGCCTGCAAATGATGATGATCTTTTAAGATTTTAAGCTTGCTTGTAGATTTTGATTGAAGTTCATATATCATTTAGTCTCTGCCTCAGAAAGGATTGTATACACTTGGCCTAGGACTAGAATATGGCATTCTCTTCTGGCATTGGTTGATTATGCCAGACTTCTCATGGCCTTTAAATCTGTTCTGTGTGTTCTTCACTGTGTAACTTCTATAGCCAGAACTGGAATAATTTGACTGACTTAATGGATCTGACGGTGGGATAATTCAATTTCTGGTTTGCAGCAAATATCAGTGGATGCCATTGATTCTAAAATGGTGACAGAGGAGTTCATCAGTTAGTTAGTTGGTGGTCTTGAAAAAGAAGACATTTAAGATTGCAAGTTTCTATGTTCATGTGTACTATGAAAATGATCTTGCATCTGTAAACCTTTGCTGTGAATTTTAAAAAATATTTTGAAAATATGCATCTTTATCATTTAAAAAGCTATAAAGTAAAGTAAAGTAAAATCTTGTGGATTTCTATAGCGCCTTGGAAAGCAGCACAACAGTAGCTGCTTATTCTTAGGCGCTCAGCCTCTCTTAACTCTTAGGCAGCCATGTTGTTTTTAGAGAATTTACCCCTCCACAGTTTCCCAAAATGTTTTAATTTGAATATCATAACAATATTGACAATGTATATATCAATTGAAAGGGCTTTTGATTATCTACAAGAATATGAAAAGCAAAATATAACATTTGCAATGACATTCTTCATATTTCATGAGAATATATAAAAATAAAAAATATTAAAAATTAAAATTGGACTTTGAAGTTCATTAAAAATTGTGTAAGCAACAAGACAGTGTAAGTAAGCTATCTGAAATATGCACACATATATAATAGACATTTAAAAATTTATATATAGATGTAAAAATGTCATATTTTAGTTTACAGAGAATTTAGTGTGAAAGGTCACAAAGAAATTATGACATATGTATTTTTGGCACTTGGCACTTGTCACAAATGCTCCTAAAAGATTTTGTCAGCAACAAGACATGCTGCTATTTTCAGGCTGCCCGCAAAATGTCACTGCCTATGTAATCGACATTAAAAATTATGTAAAATGTGATATTTTAGTTTAGAAAGGATCTTGTGTGAAAGATGTCGAACCAATTATGACATACATATATTTGACACGTCACAAAAGTTCAAAAACTTGTTTTTTTTATACTTTCCAGCAGAATTTGATCGGTTTCGTTATCATCGGACCTGGAAATACCCATGTCATCAAACTTACCATTTTCAATCGCTTCTAAACCTTCTTTAGTTGAATAAGACATCTGCCCCTGTGTATAGAAGGGCATTTAAAATTTAAATGCCAGAAGGACCGCAAATCTTGCCTACGAATCGATATATTTTCGCAGTCAAACTCATGAAATAAACGGGTTTTCGCACGTTTTAGATGCAAAATTATGTTGGCTTTCCGTTAGAATAGTCCTAAATCCTAAATATAGCGGTCTATATATAGAAATGGGTGCGATTTCTTGTGCGGTCGATAACGACCGCACAGGCTGCCTAAGAGTTAAAATAGCTATGGGGAAGGTATGTTATCAGCCAGGCAATGGTCAACGTCCAAAGGGCAGTGAGGCTATATACCAGTATTAGAACGTCATTATGTAAAACCAGTATTTGATATAAAATACCGGTAATCTAGACAGTTTATATGGAAAAGAATAGAAAATAACATTATGTTTATGTCAACATGAAATGATGAAATCTTTTATTAATTTGATACTTTCTTGTCATAATTAAGTCATATTTTAGCACCTTACATGATTCAGTCAGTCAGTTTGTTAAATGATCTTGACTCTGGTCCATTAATATATGATTGTGTTATTAGTTAAATATCAAATATAAAATAAATAAATAAAATTAATTAAACTAATATTTATATATAAATAACAAATATAATATAAATATATATTATATAATATATATTATTATAAATATATATATAATAAATAATAAAATTAAAATAATAAATAAATAGACAAATAAATAAAATATGAATGTAAACAATAAATATAAATATATCTAATAGAATAATAAATATATATAATATTAAATATAAAATAATATCGATGACTTATAACTCACTTCGTACATCTTCATTCATACATACTTCATACAAAACCAGTTTACCTACGAAATCTGATAATCCTACAACATCCTTGATCCACTCAATCTTCCTCTCATGTCACTCTCCTTTGTCCTCTGAATCAATCATCTCAAAATTTGCAATTGTGCTTTTTCATATGCTGCACCAGAACTTGAACTCAATTCCAGCATCCCTCCCCTGTCTACATCACAGTCAAATAGCAAATTCTGAGGCACAATTTTCTTCCCTTGTTATGTCTCCTCAAGTTATTCTTTCTAAACTTAAAGCATTTCTCTTTAAAAAATCATTTCCTCCATAGCTCTAATGCCCCAACCACAATGGCCCTTAGGATTAAATGACCCTGCATGAACAACCCCCACTTTTGGCTATAGCTATTTCATATTAAGATTAAGTGCCTAGGAATAATGAGCTACTTTGGTGCTACTTTTGAAAGCGCTATAGAAATTAACGAGATTTTACTTACTTACTTTAGTTAAACTGCTGTACTATTTGATGTATAACTGTGTTATTACTGTATTGTATACTCTGTGTTTAGCATGCTTATAGCCATTTTGAAGAATGTATTAGGAATTATATTTTAAATAAATATGACTGACTAATTGATTGATTGATCGATAAATCAATCAGTTGATTGATTGATTAAATCTTGTACACTTTTTGTTTATGTGACAAGTAATGTCCAAGCTCACATGATCTTCTTGGCATTGACAGTCGCATACAAAGTATGTGCAGTCTTAAAAATCTGTATTACTGCCTTTTTATGGATATATATGCTGTATAGTTTGAATCTGTCTATAAATATCTATCTATCTATAATATCAATCTCTTGATATATTTTGTTGCAATGTATTGAACACAGAATATGATGATATTCCATCAAAAGTGGCAGGAAGAGTTCCTCGTGGGAATGATCACAGTTCTCTAAACTTAGATCGTTGCTTCTCTGCTGCTGACCAGAAATCCATGTCACCTGCTTCATTGTATGCTCTGGTTGCAGCAGAAGAAGCGCTCGAAATGGCAAAATGGAAGCCTCGGTCGGAAGTCGACAGATGTCGCTCAGGTAGAGTCAGACCAAGTACACCATCCAGTCATCTATTTGGCAGTTAATCTGGAGTGGCAGTAGCTTTGAGTTTAATCCGATTATAAGCTTAAGACCACATATTTCCATTATTAATGAGTTCCATTTGTCTTTACGTCAGCCAGGTATGAAGTGAGAGGTGATTTCGCATTGCCTTCACAGACAATTAATGGTGAACGACTTGTTCAAGGGTTGCTCCGTGGTGTCTCTATAGGGTCAGATTCAAACCTGCTATGACTTGTCTTGCATGGCAAAAATCCTACCAATATGCCACTCCTCGATATTTCCAGTTGCACATTAACATGAGCAATTTTGAAGTGCTGCATATCTGAATTACAACACTTGAAAGTGCCTGTACCGATATGTTCAGTATTGAAAAAACTGAAATGCAGATATTTTGTGGATTAGAAATTTCTGATATTTGCAGGTGTGGCAGTTGGCACAGGTATGGTCAGCTTAGATGATATTGTTCATACAGGAGTGATATTAAAAGAAAAAGGATATAAAAGAGTCAGCCCTCATTTTGTTCCAAAGATTCTTGCAAACATGGCTTCTGGTCTGATCAGCTTAAAGTATGGCTTAAAGGTTGGTGAAGTTTCTATTATGAAGGCTAGAAAGTAGTTTTGAAATTAATTTGAAGCAATTTCTGTTCAGTTGCAATCAGAATTGCTGTAGTGATGTCATTTAGTGCAGGCATTACAAAAGAATTAATGAAATATCATTTGAAATTTCAGCTGATCATACAATATTGCTCCTGTTATTTATTATCATTATGGTTTGATATGAAGTGTTTCATCCTTGGAACTGGATGCATTTCCCAGTTTATGGTCTTGAAAGAAAATCCAGCTGAACTTTTCATGCTGAGTATTTTCTTCCTTCTTACAAAACTGACAAGCAGAGAGTCATCAACATTTACCAAGATACAAGCATAAAATTCCTGTAAAAGTTTTTGAATCACAATTACAAGTTTGCAGCTTCAAAGTTGGAAGTTTAAGAGAATCATATAAAGTTAAATTGAATCATTCATCAAAGAAATTAAATAGCAAAGCAAGAACCAATGTGAAAATCAATGTGACAATGATATTCAGATTCAGTAATTATCTGCTATATAGTATTCAGTGAATCCAGGTAGTGCCGAATGAGTGAATGTCCGTCTGGTTTCCAGTCATAAATTCTCTATGGGAAGGGCATCAGAATTTATCAAACTTTTAAAAACGGAAAGCTTAAGCCACTATGCTGACGATCAGCTTTAGGTTTTGAATCCATAATATTGTGCTTTTGTTTTTTATATCTGAATTGAGTCAGGCCTAATATTGTGGGGTGCAGATATTTTCTTTGTTCGAAATTTAGGGTGTGAACCACTCTGTTTCAACTGCTTGTACAACAGGACTTCATGCCATCGGTCGATGCGTCTCGTTTCATCAAACACGGTGACGCTGATGTCATGGTCTGCGGTGGCACTGAAGCATGCGTATGTCCAGTTGCAGTCGCTGGTTTTGCAAGAATGCGTGCTTTGAGCACGGATTTTAACAACCAACCGTCAGAGTCATCGAGACCCTTTGATAAGGATCGAAACGGTTTTGTCATTTCCGAGGGCGCTGGGATTCTTGTCCTAGAAGAACTACAGCATGCTAGGCAGAGGAAGGCAAACATTTATGCGGAAATTCTTGGATACGGACTGTCCGGGGATGCATCTCACATAACAGCCCCGTCGTCTGATGGAGACGGGGCCTACAGGTGCATGGCAGCGGCTCTGCGTGATGCGAAACTTTCGCCAGATGTTGTCGGACACATAAATGCTCATGCTACAGCTACTCCGCTTGGAGATGCTGCAGAGGTACAGGCGCTTGAACGACTGTTTCCAATGAGCAAGAAGACTCTTGGCATCTCTTCTACAAAGGGTGCCGTCGGTCATCTCTTGGGAGCGGCTGGTTCTGTGGAGGCTATTTTTACCGTGCTGGCTTGTCACACAGGCAAGATGCCGTGGACTCTAAATCTCAAAACCCCAGATGTTGGGTTTGGTTTAAACCTTTTGAGAAAAGACAGTAGCATTGAATGGCCCCTAAGCGATGATAAATTGCAGAGAATTGCACTGACAAATTCATTTGGTTTCGGAGGCACAAATGCTTCTCTGTGTGTGGGAGATTTCAGGGTAACTTAACTATCATGTTATTCGGTAATTCAAGTACACAGCTAACATTTATGTAATATTGCCACCAGCAATGCTCCTAATGTATAAGATCAGTTGCTGTTTTAGTCAGGGTGCGATTTGTACGGGGGAAGGGAGGAATCTCCCCCCCCACTGCCCAACTACACCCCCTTACTGCTACTTCCCCCACTTCTACATCCCCCACTGCTACATTTCCCAAACAACTACACCCACTCCCCCCACTGCTCCAGGTCACAAATCGCACCCTGGTTTTGGTGGAAAATTGTGATAAAATAGCAAGTAATTTATGATTACTTAATTTATTTTATTTTAGCATAAAATGTTTAAATGTTGATTCTTGAGTTAAACCCTTTTTCTCCATGATTCACTCTATTGATTACCATAACCTGACTGCCAACTGAACATCAACTGAATAATATCTTTGTGCAGATGACACATGACTAGTTACTTATATTGCCATCTATGAATAAACCTGTACTGAGAAATGCATCAGTTATTCCATTGGCTGATGCTGCAGATGTATACTACAGGAAAGGAATAAATAAGACACAGTCTTTGATGTCTTCAGTCACAGCTGTTTTCTTCTGCTCCGTGGTTGTGCTGTTTTAGAACGTAGATCTGCGAATGTGACAAAAGTAGGAAAACAAAAGTAGGTCTATAATTACAGTTATACCCCGTCCCCGTTATCCCGCCCATATCCGTCCGGCGGTCTATATTGGCAAGGGGCGGGGATGGCGACAACGAGGGCAAGTCAATTGAGTAATCCATTATAAAGTAGGCCTATTGTTGAACTATTTCAACGTTTATCCATAGCTATCCAATGCTTCAACGCAGTACAGTGTATCTGTTCAAGGAACGTTTCCCGTTGCAAGCTTTGAAGAACCAGACGAGAGTTGACGCACACGTTAATTTTTGTCTCCGGACAATTTTTTCATAAGACCCTTGGGGGATTAAGTACCGAGGAGTATATATATATATATATATATATATATATATATATATATATATATATATATATATATATATATATACAGGGAGGCAGCGCTAGGGGTGGGTCCATGAGTCCGGACCCACCCAGTCTCGGGCAGGGACACCCGAGCAAATCGTGCAAATCTGCAGAGAAATTATGATTTGGGGTGGGGTGATGGGGAGGGGTAGTCTGAGCCTGGTCCTGGTTGTGTAGATTACATTAGACCCACCCAGCCAACAAAACCCAGCACCGCCCCTGTAGCCTACTGTAGCACTAGTCCTTGCTTTGTCCAATTTCAAACAGGGTATCAATTTTATAATATTTTTGTGGTCTATAAAACATTTAGGCGCCATATTATCTCTCAATTGATTTTTAGACATTTGACAGAGAATAGATTTCTGAAAGATTTTGTACTGTATAGTGTACGTCGTTTCAAATGGCTCATTTTTCGTGGCAGTTCAAAAGTTCTAGAAAAAAATTGAGACAGAATATATTGACAATTCTAGTAGGGTTTGGCACAGCAAAGATGGGGACACAAGAATATGTGGTTTTAATTCGTTTCATCACTCTTCTGAATTTTTGCATATCTATAGCCTACTGTAGCACTAGTCCTTGCTTTGTCCAATTTCAAACAGGGCATCAATTTTGTAGTATTTTTGTGGTAGCTCTCTTAAGCGCCATCTTATCTCTCGATTGATTTTTTAGACATTTGACAGGCAATAGATTTCTGAAAGACTTTGTATAGTGTCGTTTCAAATGGCTCATTATTTTTCGTGGCATTTCGAATGCTTCAGAAAAAATTGAGACAGAATATATTGACAATTCTAGTAGGGTTTGACACAACAAAGATGGGGACACAAGAATGTGTATTTTTAATTCGTTTAATCACTCTTCTGAATTTTTGCACACACACATATATATATATATATATATATATATATATATATATATATAGCCTAGAAATATATATATCCTTACCTTCGTCGCTGTCTTTCAGTCCCTCCTCCCTCTCTCCTCTCCAGATGATCGACAACATAGTATTTGTCTATCCACACAATGTACTTTTCTTTGGGCGGCCAAGAACTATTTAAAAGCACAAACGGATCAAACTGGTAATTTAGAATACTGAATAAATTTGATATTAGCCTACAGGAAAAAGTAAAACCAGGCCAGGGCCGGGGCTAGCCATTCCGGCGCACCCTGCAATTTTTTAAAATTGTTAAATTTAAGCCTACATTTAAAACCCTTGCCAAAACACTAACCGTTACCATTGTGTTCTGCCCATGGAAAATTTCTGTGGACAACCATGTCCATAGACACTTCAATTACTGTACTTTGTCTTAACACACCGACGGGAGGAAGCTGAGTGATGGGCAGAGGGTGGCCACACTATATATGTAGTATGCCAGCCGGATTGCTGCGCCCCTGCCTTGCGGAGTGGGTCGCTCCGGCCCCGAACCAGGCGCATGCGGATTTGGAAGTCGATTTCTTTGGCAGAATTAGGATCGTAGACATTGACGTGCAATATTAAGGTTGCGCTATCGCGTGGCGAACAAAAGCTCAAATATTTTATATTCACATTCTTCAGACCACTTCCTCGTTTTGCGCTGATAGACTAACTAGATTTCGTATGCATAGTTAACAGAAGGTCTATTTTTGACTTGTGTTCGGCCCACTGGGCCAAAAGGGCACAACGGCGTTATTTCGCTAATAACTGCTCAAGCAACACTGTGTGATGATGCATTGAAGAAATGTTTGGATCCATCGCGGCAGAGATAAATTTCGGTCGTACAATCTCTGTTTTCCCCCGTTTAAAGACATGTACAGCAGACTAACGATGCACTGGATGCGCATAAAAGCACCTTTGCCATTGATAAACCAATTTGATTATTCTTATAGGAACTAAGGACTCTCAAGGTTTGCTGCATTAGTTGACATTGCACAGAAGTTTGCCTTTAACTTCCGTAATGGACTGAGCCAGTACGATTCCTACTTCTTAACTCGACGATCTAAATGTAGGTCTATGTCATGCACAACACAGGACCGCAGACGTATAATCCGTTAATAACCTGAAATCATATTAAAACCGGTTGTCGACTTTAGAAAAGTCACTCTTGCACGACGTCATTCGTGAAACTAATTTAGCCCAATCGTGAAGAAACGGCAGTCCTAACCCTCGCCTCCCCCCTTATCCTACTCTATGCATTACCAAGATGAAGAATCTTTGCTGTCAATAATTTCATCAGACTAACCCAGAACATCTTAGCGAGCGGATCGCTTATCCCAGGACAGATCCCCGACGTTGGGTCTGACTCTCAAATACCGCACTGAAAATAACAATAATGACGATGATGATGATACTATTACTACTACTACTACTACTACTACTACTACTACTACTACTACTACTTTGGCAAGTGGGGCTTGGGGTGGCAACTTCTAATCTAATCACTACTTGTTGTTTAATGTATGTACTAATAATCCCAATAACTGGGGGCAGGCTAATAATAATACTGCTATAACTAATAACTAATAATAATAAATAATAATAATAATAATAATAATAATAAACATTGGCATCAACCAACCTCTGCGCGTCACCGAATCTTGCAGTGAAGAAGTATGGAGAAACGAGTGATATTTGCGTATGTTAGAAAAACAAGCTCGCGTAAACTTTCGAACGTTACCGTAGCTCTGCTGAAGACGCAATTTCCAGATAGCACGCTCTGCGCAAGGGTTCTAATGGAGGACATACGTTTCCTGGCAGTCTTGCAGTCATCAAGAATTGCTTTTCTCTTGTATCGGCCGCAACGACACACCAAATGGCATGGCATTAGAGGAATTAGTCCTCCGAAGAACGTTACAAGACAAGCAATTATGTAAGCACGCCAATTTTCTTCCAATGTCGTCATTGTGTCCAAAGTGGCCGACGGTTTTAAGGTTAAAATACGATACCTCTACAACACATGCACGCCTTAATGTCCATAGTTAGGCCTAATGACAATTTCCAATAGTCTCTCACGTCTTTGCCTAGTTAACCTGTTTGCAAATTCTGCAAATTCGTGGTTTCAGATACGATGTAGGGTAACCAATAAAATGTTGGATTCCTTAACTAATAAATCTTGGAATTAGCCAAACCAACCATACCGTATCTTAGACAGATTCCACTGCACAGAGCGTCGAAACTGCCGAGATTTCAAAGACAAAATCGGGAAGTAGATGTAATAATTAATTATTATAACGTTGAACTCGCCTTTTTTCAAAATCGACCAGGATTGTGATGGCCAGGTTTTGGCTAGTTGTTGGGAGGATAATGGATAACCTATAGGCGCTGATACTGAAACTGAACAAAACTACTAAAGTGATGTGCAAAACTCTAGAACCTCCAAACAAATTTGTGGGTTTTCAACCGTCACGGCAATTTTCAGAATGCAACCTTAGAGCTAATTAAACAAATAGCTCGCCTTCAAGCAATACAAAATGCTTTGGTAAGGGCTGTCACGCGAACGCCAAAAGCTCACCACATCAATCACTCTGGTCTTGAAATCATTTCACTGCCTCCAGTGGCGGTTCCACCATGTTGATGACTGGAGATGCATCCCAAACCGGTTTTTTTGCTTGCGAACATATTATCCGTATCCATGAGGTATTTGCTTATCAACCTATTTTTCCGGTAAGTTTATAAACAAATCTACAGAAAAATACTGCAAATTACATTTTTGCCTGTCAACCTTTTCCGGGAAGGTTTATTAACATTTAGTGGAGGAAACACTGAGAATTACCTTTTTTCTCTCATTTCTTTTTCTTAACTTTGCATTCCCCACCAACTTCCTATAATTTTTTTATCCTCCACCAAGAATTCCTGGAACCGCCACTGACTGCCTCAAAGTTCCAGAACGGATAGGCCTACATTTCAATAATAATAATAATAATAATAATAATAATAAAATAATAATAATAATAATAATAATAATAATAATAATAATAATAATAATAATAATAATAATAATAATAATAATAATAATAATAATAATAATAGCACCAGCTCTAATACCCAAGGGTCTCAATCGACGGTACTTCAAATCCATCTGCAAAAGATCCAGGTTAGTTCAGAGATCAGTCACAGAGGGAGAGAGTAAGACGGACTATGGACTAGAAAGATTGCAGACAAGGGCGCATATTCTTTGTCCTTTGTCCGAAATAATTCTCAGTTGTTTAGTATTTAAGAGAATCTATCACTTTTATCGAAAATGATATGACGTATCATATCCTTCAATCAGCCATGCATCACTGGGACTGATAACGATCATCTTTTCATCAATGCATCATCCCAACGCAAAATTCACGATTACATCAGGATCCATCTTAAATATAAAGAATAGCTGATTGTCAAGTGAGTCGACTTTAAAATTCTTAATTACGGAAAACGAATGTAGGGCCGGTATATGAAAAGTTGTTTATTTTGTGAAAAAAAAACATAAATGAAAAACATAAATTCGCTGAAAATTCTTGAATGTCATATTTCTAAAGAATGTTCAGCGCACAAAGTGAAACGCGTGAAATAAAGGGAAATAATTTACCAATGCCCTAGATGTATATAATCAAAGTCATCTTCAGAATCTTTTGGCTTCTCACTTTCTGCATTCACTTTTAAAGAATCGCAAAAAGTACACGCTTTTCTATTTGTAAAATGTAATTAGGCATTATCTCGAAGCAAGCGTTTTTTTACATTCAAAGCATTCGCAGGCACGTCAGCAGCAGCAGCAGCAGCATCCAATTCCACAAAGCCGTCGACAGACTGGCCTCGCATTCTTAATATCGGCGAGTAACTCGTACAGACGTGGATTTCAGGTGGTATGTTTGACGTGCACACTTGTTTACCGAGATAGATTTTAATTAAGAAGAATTTGTACAGTTGCTAAGCGCATTGTTCGACGGATGGGTACCTTGCAATTGGCATAGAACAACGTTGTTTTGCACACGTCTTGGTGACTATACTGGAGCTCCGTATTGATGCGTTCTTCTGCTTGAGAGTATATCTGGCATAGCAGAATGCTGAGACGAAACGAACGTATCATTAAAAAGTAATTTTAAAAAGTAAGTTTCTTGCTCTGTCGACCATAGAGACTAGAAGCATTGTGTTGGAGAAGAGAGCAACCCACAGTTCGAGCGCTCCATGGACTAAAGCGTCTTTTTGCGTATCTTACAGTAGCTCACCTTGATGTTCATCCATCCATCCATCCATCCATCCATTCATTCATCCATCCATTCATTCATCCATCCATTCATTCATTAATCCATCCATCATTCCAATACTTCGATTCATCCATCCGCTGAAGTCATCTAAATAGGGAATGGTCGTCACAGTCAATCCTGGCTGCTGCTGCTGCTGCTGCTGCTGCTGCTACACTTCTGATCAAGTAGGCTTCAATTCACTGAAAGCTCTCGGCGTGAAAGGTATTGCGTTAATTGTACAGTATTCAGGAATAGAAAACTGGGAATGTTCTCTGTTTTACTACATTACGCACTTATCGAGTCCGTATCTACTGCGGCCGAGGCACATCTATTCTGACGTTTGATTAATGGAGAAAATAGACAAATAGCATTAGTTTCTTTTATTCCGCATAATCGTTTTCTGGCATATTGTGTTCAGCTCTCAAGCGATGTTCACTGCTTTACGTTTGGGACAACATTTCACTCCTTTAAGCTGCTGACTTCAAGAGACTTATCGATAACTGTTCGAAATTAATATTGCGCTTTGATCCGACCACGAGTCGTACGACAGCGGTTCGATTTTCCGGACGAATTTCCAAAGATAACGTTAAACGTATTGGTGAATCATGAATTCACTCTGAGAGTCAATGGCTCCAACCATCGCCGCACCGTCAAATGGTCATGATCCCTCGTGCTACAATCCGCATCGTCGTGATCATTCGCCATCCAGTCTTCTGGACTGCGAGAACGAACTGACCCTCTGCCTGCCCAACGGATCAGCCGCGGACGGTGACGTCGATTTATTCGTCAACGACAGCCGACAGTATCTGGAAAAGTACCTGGGTCCCAAGTACTCTACGACGAGTGAAACGGCGATTCTGACCGTCGTGTACTGTCTCATCTTCCTCAGCGGAGTCGTCGGCAACGTCTGTACTGGATTGGTCGTCGTCAGCCGAAGCTACATGCGCACCTCCACGAACCTCTACCTGTGCAGTCTCGCCATCTCAGATATTCTGACTCTTCTGTTCGGTGAGTATAGTTAACTCACCGTCGACCTTTTGGCATCCCTCCCTCCGTCGTTCCTCTGCCCATCATCTATTCAGGCAAAAGACCAGTTGTGGGATCTGTGAAAAATCGATATACTTAGTTGTAACACAGCGTTTGACCGCAATTAGAGAAGTGACACGGTAACGGTTACAGCAAATTTCCCGCGGTAACCAAGATAATTACCGCGGTAATGGGGAAATTTGGCCAGAAGTAGGCCTATTACTGCGGTAACAGGTTCTTTCATACGGTATTACCGCGGGGACGGGGACATTACTACGGTAATACCGCGGTAACGCCGTCAGTATTATCAAATTGATAATAATAATAATAATAATAATAATAATAATAATAATAATAATAATAATAATAATAATAATAATAATAATAATAATGCTATGTAGGTACACTTATTTTTCTGTATGTAGAGTATTTAGTAGTCTAGTAGGTTATTCGTTAAGTAAGTATGGGTACAAATAATAATAATAATATCAACGGCGCTAGAGCAGCCGATTAACTTATAGCAAAGTGCCGGAAGTACTGCCTAATATTTCCTTTTCCTGTGTCCCTTTCAGCTTGCAGTGTTTTTGGCAAATGACTTGTTATTTCACATCGCTCGAAAGTTATAAATAGGAAAAATGCGACATCGATAAATTGATTAAAAGTACAAGTGAGTGAATGCCTTTCCAAACGTTTAGCGGAGTGAGTTATGTGTGGCCACACTACGAGTAGGTTGTACATTAGAGGACCGTTGCACTCAGCTGAGTGCTGTTGCTGTTGTCAATATTTTTTCATGGACTTAATCTTTACTAATTATATTATCATTTAACAGTCCAAAATTTGACGTTATAATTTGGAAGTAAGAACGTGGTAGTACAGTTTAGTACTATAGGCCTAAGTGTTTTTGTTAACGTATGTTAAAGGTTGTGCTGCGGGGACAATGCGTGGACGAAAAAGGCTGGTGCGGGATGGGGAGGAGATGAGAACAAATGTTGCGGGGAGGGGGCGGGGACGGGATGAAGCTATGCGGGCATGGGGCAGGGAGTAAGGGACGGGGATAAATGTTTGAGTGCGGGGTGGAAATGGGGATAAAAAGTTGTCCCCGTGTCACTCTAGCTGCAATATTGTAAATCTCAAAAATAATGTCTTCAAAGTACGCGCCAGAGTTCACTGTTGAACTCTATATGCTAC